>CM065896.1:95649181-96233627 GCA_033439115.1 Firmiana major | reverse complement strand
CCCTAAACCCTAAACCCTAAACCCTAAACCCTAAACCCTAAACCCTAAACCCTAAACCCTAAACCCTAAACCCTAAACCCTAAACCCTAAACCCTAAACCCTAAACCCTAAACCCTAAACCCTAAACCCTAAACCCTAAACCCTAAACCCTAAACCCTAAACCCTAAACCCTAAACCCTAAACCCTAAACCCTAAACCCTAACCCTAAACCCTAAACCCTAAACCCTAAACCCTAAACCCTAAACCCTAAACCCTAAACCCTAAACCCTAAACCCTAAACCCTAAACCCTAAACCCTAAACCCTAAACCCTAAACCCTAAACCCTAAACCCTAAACCCTAAACCCTAAACCCTAAACCCTAAACCCTAAACCCTAAACCCTAAACCCTAAACCCTAAACCCTAAACCCTAAACCCTAAACCCTAAACCCTAAACCCTAAACCCTAAACCCTAAACCCTAAACCCTAAACCCTAAACCCTAAACCCTAAACCCTAAACCCTAAACCCTAAACCCTAAACCCTAAACCCTAAACCCTAAACCCTAAACCCTAAACCCTAAACCCTAAACCCTAAACCCTAAACCCTAAACCCTAAACCCTAAACCCTAAACCCTAAACCCTAAACCCTAAACCCTAAACCCTAAACCCTAAAACCCTAAACCCTAAACCCTAAACCCTAAACCCTAAACCCTAAACCCTAAACCCTAAACCCTAAACCCTAAACCCTAAACCCTAAACCCTAAACCCTAAACCCTAAACCCTAAACCCTAAACCCTAAACCCTAAACCCTAAACCCTAAACCCTAAACCCTAAACCCTAAACCCTAAACCCTAAACCCTAAACCCTAAACCCTAAACCCTAAACCCTAAACCCTAAACCCTAAACCCTAAACCCTAAACCCTAAACCCTAAACCCTAAACCCTAAACCCTAAACCCTAAACCCTAAACCCTAAACCCTAAACCCTAAACCCTAAACCCTAAACCCCAAACCCCAAACCCCAAACCCTAAACCCTAAACCCCAAACCCTAAACCCCAAACCCTAAACCCTAAACCCTAAACCCTAAACCCCAAACCCTAAACCCTAAACCCCAAACCCTAAACCCTAAACCCTAAACCCTAAACCCTAAACCCTAAACCCTAAACCCTAAACCCTAAACCCCAAACCCCAAACCCCAAACCCCAAACCCCAAACCCCAAACCCCAAACCCCAAACCCCAAACCCCAAACCCCAAACCCTAAACCCCAAACCCCAAACCCCAAACCCCAAACCCCAAACCCCAAACCCCAAACCCTAAACCCCAAAACCCCAAACCCTAAAACCCCAAACCCTAAACCCCAAACCCTAAACCCCAAACCCCAAACCCCAAACCCCAAACCCCAAACCCCAAACCCCAAACCCCAAACCCTAAACCCTAAACCCTAAAGCCTAAACCTTAAAACCTAAAACCCTAAACCCTAAACTCTAAAACCCCAAACCCCAAATCCCAAACCCCTAAAACCCTAAACCCTAAACCTTAAAAACCCTAAAGCCTAAAGCCTAAACCCTAAAACCCAAAACCCTAAAACCCCAAACCCCAAATCCCAAACCCTTAAAACCTTAAACCCCAAACCCTAAACCCCAAACTCTAAACCCTAAACCCTAAACCCTAAACTTTCCAAAATTATCAAACATGTTTAAAACAAAGGAAGAATCAATCTCATGTCCTAGGGAATCGATCCTATGCATTGAAAAAAGGGAAAATAACTTTTGGTTGACGGGGATCAATGCTGCTAAAGGAGGGATCTATCATTGTTTGTTTTAAATGTGTTTTTAGGCTGAAATAAATAGAAAAATAACTTTATAATTCATTTAAAATTTCATTTAAATATGACGATATTTTAAGCACATGAAATTGAGCCTAAAACTCACCAAGTAATTTTTTAAATGTGTATATAGTAAATATCGTGAGAAAATTACTTAATGCAATATTTAAATCATTTTCTAAATTGATTAAGACTAATATAAAGATAATCAATTATTGAATCATGGTCTTAAACTTGATATAAACACTTGATATGGTTTGTAAAATTCATAAGTACTTAGGCAAATTTACAATATGAATAATGCATTTAACTATGCTTAAGTTTTTGTCATTTCAATATGTTTTTTTCCTCATATAATATAGAAGCTGTTTTGCAATTGAGTTTTGTCACTTGTGATCCTTCTTGTGATGCAAATTTTGCATGACGTACTTACAGCACAGAAAGCTAGATGTTGGTATCCTTATAGGCAACAGTTCACGCAATATTGTGGGTGATATGATCTTTGTTTAATTATTACAAATTTTAAAGATTTTAGGCAGCACTTTTGTTATCACCAATGTCATCTAACATCGTGCATGTAAAAGTTACAACATCGGATCAATTACAAGAGGTTGTTAATTTGTTTTTATTCGGCAGCTTATATTTGTTTACTAATTTATCAGTGTGACTAATTGAGGTTTTTATATTTGATTTCTACTTAGTTGAATTTGGGGAATTGAAACACAAATATTCATTCTTTAGTAAGAGTAGAAAAAACTAAATTTCATAATTAGTGATATATTATTTTATATTAAAAAAATTAATATTTTAAGTAATAAAAAATATAATAATTATATTTCAATAAATATGAAATAATAATTATGTATAAATTTACATTTATATATATAAATGTATTTATACTCTGCATATTTAACACTCAAAATAAAAATAAAAATAAAAAAATTCCATAAAAAGAGAGAGAGAGTAATTTGTCCAATGATCCACTGCTATTACAGTCCAGTGGCTTGTAATGGACTGATCAAATGGATTAATTGGGGCAGAAAATGCCCCAATCTCATCATACTGGGCTCATATGAAACAAACGGGCCTTATACCTTTAAAAATTTCAATTTCTTCTGTTCTGTTAAAAATCCCAATTTATTTTAATAGCTAAAAAAAAATAATTTGGCTCCTCAAAAATCGAAATCACGCTGCAACCAGAAACGTTCGACTCGGACTGGCTAGGCGTCTGTTAAAAAATCACCGAACTCTAATCCATATCTTGAAGGGTTAACGATGGTTCAAGACCAGCTTTCCTCATTTATTTCTTCTTCTTCCTTCTTCAAGGAATCGAATGAGCTACAGTAAATAGTTTTCTGAGGCAAAGTGTTAATCTAAAGCTTTATCTTCTCCATTTTTTCCAAGCATCGGCAGATCCAAGTAGCAGAGCTGTAAAGTTTCAGAGTTACAATCCAATCATGCCTTCGAGGGGAAAAAAGATAAGAAATCTGCCACAGAGCAAACATAATAGTAAGTAACTTCGTCTCTTCTGTCTTAATTAATGGGATCTAAAGAAATTGGTGTTGTTTTTCGTTTCAGATGAAATCGGGTTAAAGAAAAAGAAAAAGTTAAGGAAGTTAAGGGCGATCTGAATGAACGGTTCGGCAATTATATAGTTAAACAGGTGTCATTATTTCATCAATTGCTGGTTTATGTATCATCCCCGGTCTGTGTGTACGACCCTCAATTTTTGTACGAGTATTATTTGTTTTTCGGAATATACGGTTCGGTTTGTTTCAAATCGAAGTCTTGAGCATGGCTCTTTCTCCTGTTCGTAGTTTTTCGACTTTTCGTAATCGGAACTTCAAGTTTAGTTTTCCTTTAGATACATAGTAGTTCTTGTTACCTTCCTTATTTTGCGTTTTATGCTTAAAATCACAAGCATGTGGTAACAAAATGAAACAATTTGGCGGGTTTGTTGTTGTCAGGGTTTTAGTTCATTGCGTGAAATTGATTGGGCAGAGATGACCCTCCTTAGTAGATTTTTTTATAGAAGACCCCCGGATGGCTTGCTTGAATTTGTTGAAAGAGTATATGGTACATGATCAAATTTTATAACCTCAACTTGTATTATTTTATTTTATCTGTGTTATTCGTGGTACATATTTATTCCTGATTATTAAATTAATTCAATCTAACTTAATGCAGTTTTTGATTCGTGCTTCTCCACTGAAGTCTTGCCTGACGGTATGTACCAAGTGTATCTGCATGAAATTGTAACTGATTTACATGAAGAATTCCTATTACTCCCCCTATTACGCCCCCTCCACCTCCTATGGGACCTTCTCAGTCAGGTCCTATTCCTCCACCTTCACCTCCACCCGCTGTACCAAAACCTCCTGCTGTGCCCCCTCCACTTCCTACAAGACCTGCACTGTTAGGTCCTATTCCTCCACCTCCACACCCTGCACCAAAACCTCCAGTTACGCCCCCTCCATCACAAGGTTGCAATACAATGTTGGGTCCACGACTACCAGGCGGAAAGGTGTCTAATGTGCCACCACCACCACCTCCATCTATTGGAAGGGGAAAAGCTTTGGGACAGACTGTTCTTGGAAGAGATCGAGTCATTGGTGTGACCAATACCCCTAAGAAAACTTCGTTGAAGCCTTTACATTGGTCAAAGTCACTCGAGCAATGCAAGGGAGTTTATGGGCTGATTCTCAAAAGCAGGATAATCAGTCAAGGTGCATGCATCTTCTACATAGGTTTTTTATACGGAGATGTTAGTTTGCTCGTTCTGAGCTAGAGTATGGATAGAACTTTTTATGAGTAGTTAGTTGCATTTTGTTTGGCATTCACTAGAATATATTTCAAAAAGCCTGTAGCCATGTTACACATCTCTTAACCTTCTATCTTCTTATGTTATTGGAGTCTAGAAACAAAAAGAAAAAAAAGGCGTGAATCCTTTGTCAATCTGTTTTCTTTTCTGTTTCCCCTTCTATTCTTTATCTTTAGTTTTATTTGGATTACTATTCCTTCTAAAATGGGGAGATGATGGCCTTTTAACCGTGTAGATCTATATTTTGGTAGGGCCCCTGAAATTGATATGTCCGAACTTGAAAGTTTGTTCTCAGCAGCCTCTGTTTCAGATGGGAGTAGTAGTAATAAACTCGGAGGTCGACGGGGTTCTAACATCAACAAACCTGAGAAAGTGCAATTAGTGAGATTCTTACTCTCTTATAACTTTTAATTAAGAAAAATGGGAAACTATTGTGTCCTTGCATAATTCCACATGACTTATATGTCGACATTGAAGGATTTATAATCAGGTGGCTATATGTTTACTCTGGCTTCATTTTCTTACACAACATCAAATATATAAGGAAGAAACATGGTCAGGAGGATACTAATGGCTTTATTAAAATGTCGAAGAAAATGCAGAACATGATGTGGGATTTCTTTTCCTGATAACTACTTATTAGGGTACAAAATCAGCAGAAGCAGACAACTCTGTACTTGGTTGCAGATTTATACCAAAAAGTTTAAGTTTGCATCTCTTTTTAGTACTTGCCTTATCAACTATCTAGAGAATATCAAAATTGATTAAGCTTTTAGAAAACTTTCAATAGCAATCTTTTAATTTGGTGGTTCGTCTAGTTAAATGATGTGACAAATAATCATCAAGCTTTTTAGTATAGGAATATTACGATGGGCTGCTTTAGTAATCGTTTCTGCTCTAGTTGCTTCATCATTGTCATGCTTATCTTTACGTTCACTACCTTTTTGTTATTAATTTTTTGGTCAGCATGAAAGTCATATTGGTTTATTCGCATGAGAGGTACTAAGTTCAGCTGTGGTAGGGTACAATTGTTGCTTGGTGCCATCAATTTACTGCTATTGCTGATATTATGTTTGCTGCTATTGCAATACAATGCTGTTTTATTCTGACATTAGAAACAATGTCCTTTTGTTGCAAATTAGGTATCGTAAGAGGAGTCTGGATGCTTGTAATTTAACTACAATACTGCTACTCCATCAGGAACATTTAAGTTTGTGAAGATCTTGTTCTGCTAATTTAATTTGCTGGTTGACCATGTACTACATATGGTGATCTGATAAGCTTTCATCATAATTTTTCTTATATGCAATTTCAAGAACATTAGGTTTCTTTTGACTTATGTTCTGCATCTGGTGCTTGTATTATATGTCAGGTTGACTTGCGCAGAGCTAATAATTGTGAAATAATGCTCATAAAAATAAAGTTCCCTCTGCCAGATATTGTTGTAAGTTTACTTTTGCTTAGCCTGGTAAATTTTACAAGCGTGTTAAATCTTTTTCTTCAATTTTATTTTAGTTTTTGATTGAAAGTGATATTGGAATGCTAGTCCCTCCTCCCTCTCTCTTAAAATTTCTATTTCAGGTTGTATTAGTTTCTAAGATATCCCTGTCTGATGTCTTCTAATTCAATACTTTTTTTTTTGTATGCTATTGGAACTTGTGTTAATGTTATCTTACTTTCTGATGGTATAAGAGATTTGAAATTGTGTCTTATGTGGATAAAGGTTTTGTTGGCAACCTTTGTAAACTGGAATCTTTGTTTATGTAGCATATTGTGTGATTTGATGTCAAAGTTGGAAAAAGTGGTCTGTTATGGAATGTGATGTATTTGACTGAGTACTCCTCGGGGCCTCAATTTATTATTTCAATTTTTTTTTTGGATAAACGAATTTTTCCATTACCCAAAGAAGCAAGAAAAACACCCGCTACTGATATACTGCTTACAATCAAAGGAAGCTAGGGAATGCTTCCAATCCCAAAGTTCCAATTATTAAAAAGTAATCTATTAACAGGATCATCAAGAACTTTAACAAAGAAAGACAATCTAATTTGTGCATCACTAGTTATGTCCTGTTGGATTCTATCAGTTGTAAGTACAGCACTGCCAAACTTCGAGTTTCTTGCCTGTCAGATTTGATAAATGTATGCTGGCGAAGTCGCTTGTAACTATTTCAATTTTCAGTTAGCAGCACTCAAGAATTTTAATATTTTATTAATACCCAAACATCTTATTGTCCCTCTAGAGGTCATGATCTTTTTATTGGATTTCTATCTGCTGAAGGGCATTGGCTTAGAGCTTTTAATATGTGGTGTGATTCTTTAGAGAAACGTTTTGGGGATAGGTTATGGATGTCCTGAAATGTTGAAAGGTTAATATTTTTGCCTTTGAGGGTTGGGGAGCGAAAACTATTTTTTATATTAAGTAGAAGTTTAATTGTCACATTTGATGTTAATTTCTACTTTGAGATTGTATTTATTTTTGTAAGAATGTAAATATTTGTATTTGTAGATTGACAGTTATTCATAAAGCATATTTATATATCTTTGTAGGTATTTGTGCATGTTCGACTTACATAGATACATGAATGCATGTTGTTCAAATTATATAAGATGGTATAAAGAAACACCAATATTTTGCTGAACTCGCTACCACTGTTTGATTGGGTAACCTGGGTGGACTGGAAATATTCTTTGTTGAATGTTTTCATAGTTGAGGGTAAAGTTTAATTTTGTTTGTTTTGTTGGATCCTCTTGCTGGATCTGTGTCGGAGGAAAATGAGTGAGAGTTGGCTATACAGGATATTGGATAGACCATAAATAAACTATTTGTTTTTTCCAGGGGTTCAGCTTGTATCACTTTGTAGTTTATCGCTTCCTTTTAACCATGAGTAAGTTTCGATGCTGAAATTTCTGTTCCTCCCAATTGCTTGACTAATTTCTGTCGTCGGTTCTTTCTCTTGCCTTGCAAAGTTGTCTCACATGACCCTCAATTTTCTGTTTTGCTTTCGCTTGTAAAGTTGGTGGTTCTTATATGGTGCCCTTTATTTTCAGAACGCAGTTCTAGCATTGGATTCTTCAGCTCTTGATATTGATCAGGTGGAGAATCTGATTAAATTTTGCCCCACAAGGAAGAAATGGAACTGCTGAAGGTAATTTATTTCTTTTAACCTTTTGGTTGCATACAGTTTTAAATGCTACATTTTCCAGTCCGTTTACTGTGCTCTTTAAATGATACTATATTTTTTTCGAAGGAACCCATTACACGATATCTTATCACCTAGGAAATTAAAATCAGAATTGGAGAGAATGAATAAACTTTTCTTATTTCAAGAACCAGCAGTACAATATATATACAAAAAACAAAACAGCTAAATATTATTTCTATAAACAGGAAACAGTCTTACCTTAAACTCTATCCTATAAAACAGGAAATAATCCTAGAAACAGAATAAGAGACAAACTCCTAGAAATCTGAAATGGTCAACTTTCCCAAACTGTTTCAATCCACCCTATTATTCCACAGATTCCAACACTCCACCTCAAGCTGGGAAGTATATGTCGATCATTCCCAGGTTGTTAACTAACTCCTCAAAGCTTGGCTTGTGAAGTCCTTTGGTCAGAATCTGCAGCTTGCTGTTTAGTAGGAATGTAAGTCATACAAATAATCCCATTGTCAATTTTTTCCTTGATGAAGTGTCGATCAACTTCCACATGTTTTGTGCGATCGTGGTGAAACGGGTTATGAGCTATACACATAGCAACCTTGTTGTCACAATACAACCTCATTAGATCACTTCTGGATACTTTCAACTCATCCATCAGTCATTTTAGCCGCATCGCTTTGCATATACTGTGAGCTAAAGCATGATATTCTGCCTCACATTGCTGCAAGCAATTATGGGCTGTTTTTTACTTCTCTAAGTCACTAAATTACCCCAAATGAAGGTACAATAGCCCGAGGTAGATCTTCTATTGACAGCCGAGCCAGCCCAATCCGCATCAGTATGGATCTCAACAATCTATGTCCATTTTTTTCCAAAACATAAACCTTTCCCAAGTGTACTTTGTAAGTACCTTAGGATTCTGAATACCGCTTCAAGATGTTTCTCCTTCGGAGAATGCATAAATTAACTTACCAGGCCTATTGCTAAGGTAATGTTTGGTCTTGTGTGTGACAGGTAAATTAGCTTTCCCACTAAGCATTGATATCTCTCTCGATCAACCTCTTTGTCTTCTTCTTCTTCTATTCCAAGTTAATCTTGGTGTCTCAGCCAGTCTGCACCCAATCATCCCGGTTTCTTGTAGAAGGTCAAGGACATTTTTTTTTTGGTGAAATAGAGATCCTAGCTTTGCTCCTTGCTACCTCCATTCCCAAAAATATCTAAAAGCTCTAAGATCTTTGAATTCAAATTCCTCAACTAACTATTTCCTCAAGGCATCAAGTTCTACATGATCATCTTCTGTTATAATAATATCATCCATATATACTATTAAAATAGCAAGTTTACCACCTCTAGAATGCTTGAGAAGAGAGTATGATCGAATTGGGCTTGGGCATATGGATATCTACAACTTTTAATGGCTGGTGTAAATTTGTCCAACCATTCTTGTGGAGATTTTTTTAGACCATAAACAGATTTCCTCAATCTGCACCCCTTATGGTCTCCTTTTGCAAAACCTGGAGGAAGGTCCATATAGACTTCTTCATGCAATTCACCATTCAAGAATGCATTTTTAACATCTAGTTATTGTAGAGGCTAGTCAAGATTAGCTGCTACAGACAAAACTCTAACAATGGTAAGTTTAGCAACCGGTGCAAGTGTCTCCTGGTAGTCTATACCTTAGGATTGAGTGAACCCCTTGGCAACAAGTTTTACCTTATATCAACTTATACCTCCATTGGCACTGTGCTTCACCGTAAAGACCCATTTGCATCCAACAGTTTTCTTTCCATTTGGTAGTTCTGTTACTTCCCAAGTCCCATTTTTTTAAAGCATCGATTTCCTCCTAAACCGCTAGTTTCGACTTAGGACTACCAAGAGCTTCTTGAATGTTCTTTCCACTTAGGACTAGCAAGAGCTTCTCGAATGTTCTTAGGAATTTCTATTTTGGACACTGAGACTGTGAAGGCACGAAAACTACAAGACAATTTTTCATAGGTGGTAAACCTGGAGATAGGATGTTGAGTGCGTGACTAGGTTCCCTTCTTGAGAGCTGTTGGAAGGTTTTAATTGGTTTATGGAGTCTTCTACTTGAACCAGGCTAGGAAGGTTACTGAGGTTCTCGACACTAGAACTTGGCCTCAATTCTAAATCTTGGGAGGGCAAAGTTTCAGGTTTTTCATTTCCTTGTGGAAGCTTTCTTCGTGAATAGACAAATAGATCCGAATGATGTGGCCAAGAGTTAGCTCCCCTTGTTTCCAAAATCCTTTCATGTTCAATGGGTGGCACAATAGGATCAACAATAGAGGTGATGTTAGGTAGAGGGATTAATGATGGTGAGTTTGAAAGATCTGAGGTTAATTCCCAAGATTCATCTTCACTCAATTTCTCCCCTTGAAGAGGAGACTTAGGAGTTAGTAGGGTAGAGATAATATGAGTAGAATAGTGATACGTTACCTGTCGTGATCTGAAGCCCCTAAATAAAAAATCCAGGGATGCTTCAATTTATTCTGGACATGAAAAATAGTACCTTTATGAGCTAAGGTGCAGACTGGAGCATTAGTGTTTGAAGCTTGGTTTAGCAACTTGTGAAGTTGCTCAAGTTGTGCCTTACTCAGGATGACACTAATCCCTTCATCATTGGCAGAAGTGCTCTCGGGCTGTGCCTCTATGGATGCTTGGAATCCTTTCTTCACCCGTGGCTTCCAATTTGAAGGTTCTCCATGAATCTTCCAACATATTTGACGAGCATGTTTGGTCTTATTGCAGTGATTGCACCAAGGTCACCCTCCTTGTTAGTTTTGCTTTGATCACCCCCAATGGAGGTTTTTGAGAGGTTTTTGAAGGTTGGTCTCTTGTTGCTAGAATAGTGGATCATTTTTTCCACCAAGCGTGACTCTCTGCATTTTTCCCTCACATCTAACTTCGGCAAAGGCTTCTCCAATAGACAGTAGGGGTCTCCTACCCAAAATTCTGCCACGAACCTCATCTAATTCCTTGTTCAGACCAGCAAGAGAGTCATTTAATCTTCCAAGTGCCATTTGAATTTCATGTTATCTTCCATGTCTTCCCAGTCTGCTTCATAAAACATGTCAAGTTCCTTCCAAAGAATCTACAGTACATTGTAATTACTAACAAAATAGACTGAAACTACTCACGGAAATTTGTTTCATTTAGCTTGTGTTGGGTTATTTTAAGAGAATGGATGTATAGTGAAGATGATAGAGAGGGTAGGGGATTCTGTTGTGGATATGGATTGGGCAATACCAATCATTAACAATTTTTTCAGCTAAACTATGAATTGTCCAAAAAAGAAAATCATTTATTTATTTTTACACATTCATTAGGTTTTACATTAAATAAATGGAGAACTATCCTAAAATAGGCACAATAACTGTAAGAATGAAAAACCAAGAAATTACCAAAAATAAAAAATAAAAAAGTTGACCCTAATCAAATCCCAATAATTTCGGGATTTCCTTAATATTTCCAACACTCTTTATATGAAAGCGGCGAGGCATAATGTCCAAATGTCCTTAGTACTTGATTACTCCAATTGATAGTGCATGTTAAGGTCAGCCTTCATCGCTATTGCAACAAAAGTGTACTAATACTGAGGAATATGCAGTACTTATATCTGCTATTGCAATCTGAATTTTTCTAGAAAGATCTGGAAACAAAATGCATGTACTAGCACTTTTTTTTCCCCACCATGTAAAACTTGTTAAATAATACTTTTTATATATCAATTATTCATAGAAATCATACATATATATACAGCTCTAGGAATTCTAATTTAGGAATATATATTAACTCATCCTAAATCTACTCCTATAACTTAGCTCTACAGCTAGCACTTTCTATATATACACAGATTCTCTAACACTCCCCCTCAAGCTGGAGCATAGATGTTAATCATGCCCAGCTTGTTACAAATATAATCAACCCGAACCCCATTCAGTGCCTTAGTGAAAATATCTCCTAGTTGCTCTCCAGTCTTCACATATCCTGTGGAAATCAAATTTTGTTGAATTTTCTCACGAACAAAATGACAGTCAATCTCAATGTGCTTAGTTCGTTCATGAAATACGGGATTAGAGGCGATATGAAGAGCAGCTTGATTATCACACCATAGCTTTGCTGGCATTGAAGCTTTAAGACCAACTTCATGTAATAGCTGATATATCCACATTATTTCGCATATAGACATTGCCATAGCTCTATATTCTGACTCTGCACTAGACCGAGATACCACATTCTGCTTCTTACTTTTCCATGAAACCAAATTCCCTCCAACAAACACACAGTAACCCGTAGTAGATCTTCGATCTATTTTGGAACCTGCCCAATGATGTACTGTTGGAGAAGACATAAACTGACTCACAACACTAACAGAATATGCAATATCAGGACGAGTTACAGACAAATAATTCAGTTTCCCAACTATTCTTCTGTACCTCTCAGGATCTTCAAATAAATCACCATCTTTTGTAAGTTGTAAATTAGGAAGCATTGGAGCACTACAAGGCTTAGCTCCTAATTTTCCCGTCTCAGTCAGCAAGTCAAGTACATATTTCCTTTGAGATAGGAAAATACCTTTCTTACTTCTTGTTACTTCAATCCCCAAGAAATATTTCAATGCCCCCAAATCCTTCGTGTGAAACTGAGTGTGAAGGAAAGACTTTAGAGACGAGGTTCCCACAGTATCACTCCCGGTAATGACAATGTCATCAACATACACAACTAGAAGAATTAGACCAGATGCAGATTGTTTATAAAAAAATGAGTGATCAGATATACTTTTCTTCATCCCAAATGTCTCAAGTGCCTGACTAAATTTTCCAAACCAAGCACGGGGACTTTGTTTCAAACCATACAATGATTTGCGAAGATGACACACTTTCCCACACTCCCCCTGAGCAACAAACCCAGGTGGTTGCTCCATATACACCTCCTCTTGAAGGTCACCATGCAAAAAAGCATTTTTAACATCCAACTGATGCAAAGGCCAATCATATATAGCTGCCATCGAAATAAATAAACGGACAGATGTCAATTTAGCAACAGGGGAAAAGGTGTCAGAATAATCCACACCATAAGTTTGAGCATAGCCTTTAGCCACAAGACGAGCCTTAAGGCGAGCCACCCAGCCATCAGGATTAACTTTGACTGTAAACACCCATTTGCACCCAATAGCTTTTTTTTTCTGCAGGTAAATCCACTATGGTCCAAGTACCATTAGCATCTAAGGCATTCATCTCTTCTATCATAGCATCACGCCAACCAGGATGAGATAAAGCTTCTTTGACAGTTTTAGGAATGGTAATAGAATCGATGGATGCAACAAAGGAACAAGACGAAGGAGACAAATGATCATATGACACAAAAGACGAAATAGGATAAGTACATGTGCGTTTACCTTTCCGAATTGCGATAGGAAGATTAAGATCACTTGCTACTAGATCTGATGACGTTGAAGAAACAGGTGCAGGACATGTCATCGAATGGTGTAGTCTTCTGGAATAAACTTGCCGAATAGGTGGTTTTGGTGGTGGTAGTAGTGTTTGTGGGGAAGAAGGTGGAACAGCAAGAGGGGAAACAACATTAGAGGACCTATCAGGAGGAGAAACAGTAACAGTGTAGACTAACAAATCATCATCCTCCCCCTGACTAGTATACGGTGTAGAGGTTGGAAAGAACAGAATATGTTCCTGAAAAGTAACATCAACTGAAACGAGATATTTGTTAAGACGGGGACAATAACAACGATACCCTTTTTGTAAACGAGAGTATCCCAGAAAAACGCATTTCAATGACTTAGGATCTAATTTGGTTATCTGAGGACGAACATCACGAACAAAACAAGTGCAACCAAATAACCTAGGTTCAAGAGGAAACCCTGGTCTATTAGGAAAAAGGACACTATAAGGAGCCTCACCATTCAGAACAGATGATGGCATTCTATTGATTAGAAAACAAGCTGTGGAAACTGCATCTGCCCAAAACTGTTTAGGAACTTGCATTTGAAACAAGAGTGCCCTGGCTGTCTCAAGTAAATGTCTATTTTTCCGTTCTGCTACTCCATTCTGAGAAGGTGTGTCAACACAAGAGGTTTGGTGAAGAATACCATTTTGCAGCATATAAGTTTGAAATGAGTTAGAAAAATATTCTTGGGCATTATCACTCCGCAAAGTTTGCACAGAAACATGAAATTGTGTTTTGATTTCAGCACAAAAGGAACAAAAATGAGAAAATAACTCAGAACGATTTTTCATTAAGTAAAGATAAGTAACACGAGAAAAATCATCAACAAATGTAACAAAGTACTTGAACCCAAGTTTAGACACGACAGGACAAGGACCCCAAACATCAGAATGAACTACTTCAAAAGGAACACTAGCTCTGTTATTGAGACGAGGGATTAAAGGCAAATGATGATGTTTAGCAAATTGACAAGACTCACAATCTAAAGACGACACATTATTAAACTGTGGAAATAATCTCTTTAATGTGGGTAAAGATGGATGACCCAATCTACAATGAGCTTCAAAAGGAGTGAGAATGCTAGAACAAGCAATAGACTTGGGCAATCGTTTATCCAAAATATAGAGACCTCCAGATTCATGTCCTGTACCAATAATCTTCTTCGTCATAAGATCCTGAAAAATACAAAAATCAGGAAAAAATGTGACACAACAACGAAGAGCACGAGTGAGTTTGCTGACAGACACTAAGTTAAATGAAAAATCTGGTAGACCAAGAACAGAGGATAAAGATAATAATGGAGTTAAATCAACTGTGCCGGTTCCAAGAACACTAGAAGTAGAACCATCTACTAAAGTAACAATAAAAGGGGATGTATTTGATTCAACATTAGAAAGAAGACTAGGATTACCTGTCATATGATCTGTGGCACCAGAATCAATGACCCATTGGGAGGAGGAAGATAGAAGGCAGGTGTTTGGATTACCTGACTCAGCAATGGCAGTGATAGAAGAAGAGGAAGACTTGAATGCTTCTTGATACTGACGGAATTTAGCAAATTCATCTGCAGAAAGTGTGACGGTGAGCTCAGAGGATGAACTGGGTGTCGTTGCAACATGTGCGGAGTGAGACTTCTGATTCGGATTCTGAGATTTCTGATTTTGAGATTTATTCTGTAATTTCTTACAGGTACGTTTTGTATGGCCTTGCTCATGACAGTAATAACACACAATTCCCTTTGTATCCTGAAGTCCGTCGCGCTTGCTCATACCCCCATTCCTAGAAAAAGACCGCCCAGCTTCTAATCCGGTATTGCGACTAACAAGAGCACTATGTGACTGATCAGAGGAAGAAATAGATGAACAGTTCTCAATGCAGAGTAACCTTGTAAAGACCTCATGCAGGGAAGAAATTTCAACACTGGAGAGAATTTGAGATTTAGCAGTCTCAAACTGAGGATGAAGACCAGCTAGGAAACTTAATACTGCCATCTGTTCTCGTTGAGCTTGTTGAATTTTCACATCAGGGCTAAATGGTAATAAGATACTAAGTTCTTCATATAACTTCTTGAAATGCATGAAATAAGTGGTAAGAGATTTATCCTGCTGCTCTGCACGATAAAATCCCTTGCAAACATCATAAATATGAGAAACATTGCCCTTCCCCGAATACAAAAATTCCAAATAGTCCATTAACTCTTTAACAAACTCGCAGTGATTAATAAGACTTATTACCTCACTGTCTATAGAGTTTCGGATCTGTAAAAATAATCGAGCATCATCTCGCAACCATGTTTGTCGGTCAGAACTCGTGGGCGGAGTATTGGTGAGATGATCATCCTTGGATATGCTTCGGAGATAGAGCCGGACAGTTTTGGACCATTCAAAATAATTAGATCCACATAACTTATGTTCTGTGATTTTAGTTCCTATCGGAATCACATCAGTAACAACTAAACTCTTCGCCTCAGTCATTATAACAAAGATGCAGATATTACCCAATGAATCCGAGGCAAAAAAAATAGTGCAGGAACAAAGAACCCAAAATGCAGGAACAGGGAATTAAAATATGACCGTGAGCACCTCAGATGAAGAAACAGACGACACAAGGCTGGTGGGGAGGATGGTGCGATACCAGAAAAAGTGACTGGAGAACGAAACTCCGGCCGACGCGCCTCCAATTGCCGGAGCGTGAGAAACAGGACAGATTCTTCCGGTGATGCGTGAACTGCACACACGAGGTTTCCGGTCACCGGATTTTGGGGAGGCGCCGATCGACAGTTGGCACTTCTCCCTAGGCTGACAAATGATCACACTACAAAGGTGACCCAGAAATTCCAAACTTCTGCTCACTGGGCAGAACCGGAAAAAAAAAAAAAAAAAACCCTCACTGGAGCGAAACCTTGGCTCTGGATACCATGTTAAATAATACTTTTTATATATCAATTATTCATAGAAATCATACATATATATACAGCTCTAGGAATTCTAATTTAGGAATATATATTAACTCATCCTAAATCTACTCCTATAACTTAGCTCTACAGCTAGCACTTTCTATATATACACAGATTCTCTAACAAAACTGATTGGTTTTTCTTAAGCACTAAAGATCATTTGGAGTAGACCACATAAATAACTTCACTCTACGATTCAGACACACGAACAATTAGAAAAACCTTAAACTTTATAGTTAATATGAGGTGAGCGTCTTGGTTTTTCTTAAGCACTTGGGTCCTTTTACGTTGTAGAGACAATATCTGTTGTCAACTCAAGTTTGGCTATCATTTTTCTTTAATTTTCCTTTTTTCTCTTCAGAATTATACAGGTGCAAAGCAATGCTTGGGAAGTGTGAACAGGTCACTTCTAAATTTTTGTTTAGCACATTTAGCTCCCTTAATTTGATTACTTATTAATATTATAATTGATAAATTTTTCAGTTTTTCCTAGAGTTGATGAAGGTTCCACGAGTAGAATCAAAATTACGAGTATTTGCTTTTAGAATCACCTTTTCCAATCAGGTATTGTCTGGATAATTTGTGTATTCTATCTTGTATGCTGGAATTTTATTGGTAAGTTATATTCACTCTCTTCATCTGTTTTAGGTGGATGACTTAAGATCTAATTTGAACACCATTAATCATGCGACTAGAGAGGCAGTGCTATACATATGGGAAATTTAGAAGGTTCATTTATCATTGTTCTTTTTGCCTGCTAAAGGCCAAACATTTATATTCTCCCATGTAAGATGTCAAAAACATGTCTTTTCCAGGTAAAAGAATCTGTGAAATTGCGCCAAATAATGCAGACAATTCTCACATTGGGAAACGCTTTGAATCAAGGCACTGCACGAGGTACTATTTAGTTGATATTATGCTTAGGATTTTGTGACTTTTTTATTTGTTTATAATGCCTCTTTATATCATTATTTTGCTTTTTCTTTGCAGGATCTGTGGTGGGATTCAAATTAGATAGCCTCCTTAAATTATCGGATACACGTGCAAGAAACAACAAAATGACTTTGATGCATTATCTTTGCAAGGTAGCAAAGCTGAAAGTTAGACTTTACATGTCTATATTTTCATTAGGAGTTGGGAATAATGTTTCTTATCATTTCTTTGGGGGGTGGGGGGCAGTGGGAGCAATGCTAATATGCTTTTATTTTCTACATTTGTGCAAATGGTATTTTGGTGACTTATGGAAGTCTTCTGTTACTGTCGTACACTTCATGTAAGCTTTGAGGGGAGAAGTTAGATGCTCTGTATTGATTTTTTTTCCCCCTGATCTCCCACCAATGCTGCCCAGGGTTTTGGTTGATAAATCATCACTATAAATAAATTTTGGTAAATAACTTGTTTTTACTCATAAAGAGAAGAAAATAGCTTTTGCTTTAGTTATTAATTTTTCCATTAATTCAAGTATGCTATAATCTTACTCCAACAAATTTTACCTTGCTTTCAGTATATTACCTTCTTGCTCAACATGAATGTCCCATTTTTGCCAAACAAAATTTTGCGCTGTGCTAATGCCACTTCTGGCATTTTCCACTCAGATTTCCTAAATTGTGCTTCCCTATCTATCCCTCTTCTTTGAGATTTGTTTTGGCTTTTACATGTGTTTTATCTTACTTAGCAATTAATTGTCCATCTTGTCACTGTCATCAATAGCATTTTTTCCAGTGCATAGAGTTTATATTGTTATCTATTTTTTTGCCAATTTTTTTTGCCCCCTTTCTGCATTCTTAGCTTCTAGCGGAGAAAATGCCAAAGCTGCTGGATTTTGATAAAGATCTTACTCATCTAGAAGCTGCTTCTAAGGTATGCTTTCGTGGTTTATTAGATCCTTCACTTTTTAAAGTAGTCAAATTTTTTATCCACTTGACTTTCTGCCGCTCGGCTAGATTCAATTGAAAACTCTTGCTGAAGAGATGCGAGCTGTGAGTAAGGGTCTTGAAAAGGTTGAGCAAGAACTGATTGCTTCAGATAATGATGGTTATATCTCTATGGGCTTTCAGAATGTGAGGAAAAATGAAGATCCTAGTTTAAACAAAGAATTAATTCCATTTATTTTTGTTACAGATTTATCTATTTCACTTTTTCAAATGAACTCATAGGGCATTCTATTGGGAAATATTGCCTGTTGCTTTCCGTCTTATTTGCTTGCTAGGCTACTGTGGCACACTGAGTAGCTTTCAGCTTTTCAGAATATGTACTGTTGTAAAAATTTCTTAGTTAAATTTTTAGGATATGGCGTGATGTTGATTTGCAATTAAAGGAAACAAACCCTTCTGATTTTTCATAGTTGAAATCTCATTTTTTTTTTTTAAGTACTTCCTTTCTTCTCCTTTGACCATTTAGAGAAAAAACCATGTTCTCTTGAAGAAAACTAATCAAAAGCTTTATTTGTTAAGCTCATTCTTGTTCTTTATAGTAATGGACAAAATCCATCCAAAATAGCGTGCCCTACTGTGTGCTGTTTACAGATGATATTCTCTTCTGTGCTGAGACTAGGGGTGTTAACGATATACATGTATTCACAAGTTACTCGAGCTTGACTCAAGCCAAACATGAATTTGACTCGATAATTGTTGAGACGAACTCAAGCAGCTCGATTTATTAAGCAAATTGAGTTTGAGCACCTAAATTCTTGGATCGAGTGTTTGCGAACCTAATTGAGCCTTTATATTTTAATATATATTTTAGTGAATTTACAATTGCACCCTTAAAATATATATACTATACTAAATACTCAAATCTTTATCCCAAATCTCTTTTACCTACAGCAGCATCTCCCCCCCTCCCCTTCCTCCCTTATTCTCTCCCTTGAGTCTTAATCTCCTCTTGAAAGGAGCCACAACCCCTTTTAGGAAGAGCAGCCACCCTTTCGGCATCTCTACTCTCTATTATGCCCCTACCCTTTCCTTTCCTAGACTTGAGAAGAATTTTCTTCTCAAGTCCCAAGTACATAGATTCGACGGCACCCCTTTCCTCTCCCTCGATTCCTTCCCGATAAAGCCGCCATCTGCCATGCTCTTCCTTTTCTTTGGTAGCCTCAGTTTCTATTTGTAGCTTTCTCTTTTCTTTTTCTGTTTAGCCCACCATCCACAGCTACAAACCTGAGAGTTCTTCTCTTCAACGAACTTGACTTGACCTTTTCAACCAAAAACACAGAAGCCACTTGTTCTCTTGAATTGTGTGCATTTCACTGCATTTTTTTTTGCTGTTGTTACCTGTTTTGTTGTTTTTGTTGTTTCGATTTTTTATTGTTTTGTTGTTTTTGCTTTTATGATAATGGTATGCTTTTGAATTGATATATTGTTTCTGGCTTCAAGTTTCTTGTTATTGGATTGATTATTTGGTGGAACCAAGGGTTCTTGTTTGAATTGTTTTTGACCATAGGTTTTAGGTTTTCTATGAGAGGTGGTGTTTCGTTTTAGAGATTTTGGGGTTTGAATGTGGATTAAATAGGATGGATGTTTTGGCTTGAAAGTTGATTGAATTTGATGAATTTTGTTTGCTATTGGTTCTTGGTTCAATCTGTTGAAGGTGATTGTGAAATGGTGTTTTGGTTGGGATAAACTTTTGTTAAGCGTGAGAATTGAACAGCTTAAATGAGCCAAATTGAGCGAGCTCAAATAGCTTGATTTTATCTCCAGCCAAGTTTATGCTCAAAAATTAAGAGTCGATCGAGTTCGAGTCAAGTATCTAACAGGGAGCTCTGGAGTCAAGCTTGAGCATCCCACTATAGCAACTTGACTTGATTATGCTCCTATCTAAGACTAAAGGCAAAGGTTAACGCTAAGTTAGAATTGTGGAGACAGAAACTAGAATCAATAGGGTTCAGACTAAGCAAATGAAGACTAAATACATGAAATGTATATTCTGCTCAAACTAAGAGAAAGATCGAAACATATTGATGTTAGATGGGACGGTAATCCCTAAGTGGGATCATTTCAAATATTTGGGGTCGATTGTACAAATGAATGGAGAGTGATGGCTATGTGACCCATAGTATCTGTGCTGGTTAGAGTAAGTGAAGAAGCACTACATGTGTGTCGTGCAATAAAGAAATTCTTATATGGTTGAATGGCAAGTTTTACAAGATAGTTGTTAGACCAACATTGTTCTATGGTGGTAAATGTCGGGCAACTAAAAGACTACAGGAAATGAGTGTAGCAGAAATGCAACTACTGCGATGGATGTGCGAATATACGAGAAAGGATAAAACAAGAAATGAAAACATTCGCAAGATGGTTGGAGTGGTACCTATCGAAGACAAAATGAGTAAAAGTCATTCAGATTGGTTTGGATGCATATGACTTAGACTTGTGGACGCTTCAGTTGAGATGGTAGAGGTTATGAGTGATGAAAAAATGGTGAAGGCTTGGGGAAGTTCGAAAAAGATGTCAAAGGAAGTTATCAAAAAGATTTGATGGAATAGAAGTTGGAACAACAAATTGTTGTGGATATGAATGAGTAGGAGAAGAATTTATGCTAACGACTTAGTGTGAGTTCTTATATTAGTTCATATGACCTACTTTAGTATTGGGATAAAGGCTCTGATAATGATGACTATGACGACAATGACCACATCAAATCCAACATATGCCAAAATTTTTGAAAAAAAATAAAGCAACCAACTGTTAGGTCCATGTGCTTTTGTTGGATGCATCTGTTTGAAAGCAACGTATCTTGAATTTTGCAAGAAAAAAAGTCATTGATTTCATTTGAAGCTCATGTGTCTACTGCCTCTAAGATCTCTTCGAACTATGTTGGTATTTGAGATTCAAAATTTTTCATAAAATAATGCATAGCTATGTCTTGCATTTTGTCCCCTTCCTCACATGATACAACTCTCTCATCCTCCAACCTTTATTCAAATTATTCTGTTTGTGATTTGAGACTTACTCTTGAAAATAATTTGTGTTCTGATCTCCATCCTTAAGCCAATTCACCATGGAGTGTCGAGACCAATACAATTCTTCCTTTTCAAATAATCTATTCAACTCACACTATTCTTCCTCTCCTCTTCCAAGCAAGGACACCTCTAGTTGTTGGGATTTTAGATGCTTATGCTCTTTGGTCAACTCTTCATTTTTCTTATTGAGATGTCTAAATGTGAAATTACACCATTGCTCTAGATTCTTAGAGACATAGTTAACTTTGTTTTGAATACCATTCTTTTGCTGCTCATTCCAAATACCTTCGACCACTATTGCTCTTTCACCCACATGGCCTCAAAGAAAAATCTTCTCTTATAATTGGTGCTTTAGTTTTTGACTTCTATAGCAACTGTATCAACCAATATCGGGTTGTGGTTCGATGTAGAAGCCCGATCCTATCTTTCCCTAATCAAATGTTGTGTCTCCTTACCCCTTTCCCCAGTAAACCATGG
The DNA here is from genome assembly GCA_033439115.1 of Firmiana major. Taxonomy (NCBI): domain Eukaryota; kingdom Viridiplantae; phylum Streptophyta; class Magnoliopsida; order Malvales; family Malvaceae; genus Firmiana; species Firmiana major. Next base: position 96,211,967 of record CM065896.1, on the reverse strand, counting down.
CCCCTTGAATCCTAGATCCTCCTAACTGAAATCTCCATAGCATTACGAAAAGCTTCCATTTGCCATTCAGGCCAGATACTTGCTCCTCTTTTCTTGAGTCCCAACGTATCTTGTTAAAGTCTCCAAAACAAAGCCTTGATTTTTTACAGTTAGTTGAAAATTGCCTTAACAAATCCCAAGTTTCTTTAGGCCTTTGAGTATTTGGTATCCCGTAGACACTGGTTGGTCACTATTCTTTTCCTTGAGCATCTACAATGTCCATGTCCACCTCCACATGAGTTTTTGAAAAACTTTTCGAGCTCAACATTACATCACTTTTCCACATCAACACCAATCCACCACTTTTGTCCGTTGCACCTACTTTGAATGCAAAATTCGTACCACATTTGCTTTTAATTCTATCAAAATTCTATTCTTGTAGAATTGTTTCACTAAGAAAAACCACCTCAAGAACTTCTCTCTTCAAGATACTCTAAAGAGCTCAAATTGTCTGTAGGTTCCTAAACCGACGGTAGTTCCAAGCTAAGCACTTCATAGCTCTCGGTGGGACTTGAAATTAGTCTCCACCGTTACTTGATTATGAGTTGCTTTGAAGGATGACTTTTCATACTTTTCTTGGTTGGAATGTCAATCTCCATATCTTCCCAATCCAACTCAGACTGCACCAGTTTCCTTTTCCTTGTTTTAGCTCTCACAGCAGCTTGACCACCCATAAACTTCCTTGCTAGCTACTACCACTTTAGCTTTGAAACATCTACTGTCCCTACATTGTCTTTTTTAGCAATCAAACAACCATTGTTCGAACAAGTCGATTCTCAGGAATTCTACTACCTTGCCACATGTCACCTTGATAGTTTCATTTTGAGAATTGTTTTTATTCCCAGCAAAATCTGAATCCATGAAACATTGACTATCCTCTAGTATCTTATCTATATCTCTATTAACTTCAACAAATCCTTTTGTGATCTTCTCACATGATTCTCAGACATTTCTCTCCATGATCTGCTCTTCCCTAAACAGCTTTCTTGATTTTCGGTTGTAGCCTCCAATCCTATCCTATCTTCAAAATTAGAATTCCTGGTTGTATTAAATCTGAATTTTCTCGGCATAATCCCAGCCCTTTTTGGGTTTGCCTCCCTTATCCCTTCTATCTCTAAAACCACCAGACCTTTCCCTTGCTTTGCTTGCTTTCAGCCACATCTACCCACTGCATCAGCCGTAACGTTTTTCTTTTCCACTCATTGTTCTTATAGCTCGACTTTGCTCACCCCATCATTAAAATTTCACTTCTTGAGTGGTGATGCTCGTAACCATTCACCATACTGATTATTGTTTTTTGAAGCATCCTCCATGCCTTCATTCCTTTCACAGTCAACATCATTGTATCTTAATAAACCATATACGTAACAGAAGGTTGGCATAGGTTCATATTTGACCCGTCCCCATGTTTCCTTCCTATCATTACCTCCTTTCAGCACTACGACTCTTCTTAGTAGTTTCTTGATATCAAGTTCCACCCTGAACCTCAGAAATCTACTCCATCCTCCCAGACCCAGCCTTGCGTCGATGGCAACTAACTTATTGATCTTATTTCCAATATGAATAGGATACTCTTCTGATCTCATGCCCATGCAAGTCATAAACACTAACCCAGAATGAAGTTGTGCTTAAAATGTATTCCTCTGGTCTAAAATCTGCTTTACAGTCTTGCAACAACAACAGATGTTTATCAAATGACCATCAGCACTCTGTTTCTATCTTTCACCATGGAAATTTTGAAAAGAAAAGATTCTCCTCCAAAGCTATGATGGTCACTCCTTAGCAGTTTCTAATCTATTTTGAAGGTGCTAATCATGGTTTCTTTGTTGAAATGACGCTGTGTAAAAAGTTTTCCCACTAACCATTCTTGTCCCTCATTATTTGATCCTTCCACTAGACTTTCTTCTGTTTCAACACGATCCAATTCCTGATCTGTAAACTTGAGATGTTTTCGCAAACCCTCTAGTTTCACCTCCACAAGGTCCTTCCTCCTTCCAACTAATACAAAATAAACTACACTATGCACTCAAACTTGGAACCTCAACGACCAATGTAGGATGATCCCAAGGGATTGAACACACTTGTATCAGACAAGACTAAAACTCCTTCTATAGAGCCCTAGGTTCTTAGAGGATTCCCAGAGATTTAGCTTTTTTACCTTCATAGTTCTCATCTTACATTGCCATTAGAAGCAATAAACTTTATGTTAATATGCCATATTATATTCATAATTTTAATTTTACATTAGCATTAGAAGGAATGAACTTTATGTTAATTTACTATATTTTGCATGAAACAAACTTTACTGTTAATATGATAAAAGATTCCATGTTTTAGAAACCATTAAAAATTCCATGTATAATTCCATGTATTGTGAGGCTTAAAGGTTTAATCAACAATTTTGTTTATTACTTTAACCATCTATGCAGTTATGCATCATACTTCCTTTTAATTTGAAACTATATATCTTTTACGGTCGTTGGTTGTGTAACTGTAAATTGTTTCTATTTAGTTGCATTGTTTCACTGTGGTTAGCATGTTGCAGTTTAATCTTGTGCAAGACGATCAACCATATTGTGAATACAATTGAGATGTATACAAACAAATGAGAACAACGAAACCATTGCTGTAGTGGTCTCTATCACCTAATTGTTTGTTTGAGTTTGTTTTTTCTTGTTGGTTGTTTGTTGTCTAATGTGGAAGAGAAATTATTGAGATTTTCTTTAAGCGTGAGGATTAGTTTTACATATAAATTATTGTGAGAGTCTTAAAGGTTTAATCAACAATTTTGTTTAATATTTTAACCATATAGGCAATTATGCATCATACTTCCTTTTAATTTGAAACTTCATATCTTCTATGGTCATTGGTATTGTAACCGTAAAATACTTCTATTTAGTTTAATCTTGTGGAAGACAATCAACCATATTGCGAATACAATTGAGATGTGTACAAACAAATGAGACCAATGAAACCATTGCCATCGTTAATCTCCTCTTTAATTCTTGAAAACTCTGTTCACACTGCTCAGACCATACAAAAAGAATCTCCTTACGTGTGAGCTTAGTCAAAGGAGCGACAATCTTGAAAAATCATTTCACAAACCTTCTGTAATATCTTGCAAGTCCTAGAAAACTCTGAATTTTGGTAACTGTCATCGGTCTCTTCCAATTAAGTATAGCTTTAATCTTAGACAGATCAACTGACACCTCGTCTTTAGATACAATATGACCTAGAAAAGCTATTTGATCTAGTCAAAACTCGCTTTTACTGATCTTTTCATAAAGTTGTTTATCTCTGAGTATTTGTAGTGTAATCCTCAAATGTTGCGCATGTTCCTCATGAGATCGAGAATACACAAGGATATCATCAATGAAGACTATCACAAACTGATCTAGATAGTCTCTAAATACCTAATTCATCAAGCTCATAAAAGCAGAAGGGGCATTCGTTAAACCAAAGGGCATCACTAAAAACTCGTAGTGGCCGTATCTAGTCCTGAATGTCGTCTTTGGAATATCCTCTTTACTAATTCTTAACTGGTGATAGTCCGATCTTAAGTCAATTTTAGAAAAGATAGAAGCTCCTCTTAGCTGGTCAAATAAATCGTCTATTCTTGATAGGGGATACTTGTTCTTCATTGTAGCCTTGTTCAGTAATATATAATCTATGCATAATTTCATGCTACCATACTTCTTCTTTATGAACAATACTGGAGCTCCCCATGGCGACACACCAGGTCTAATAAAGTCTTGGTCAAACAGTTCTTGTAATTGTTTCTGTAACTCCGTTAATTCGACAAACGCCATCCTATAGGGAGATTTAAAGATCGGCTGGGTATCTGGCACTAAATCGATAGTGAATTTCAGCTCTCTCAGGTGGTAAGTCGGGCAATTCATCAGGAAATACATTCGAAAACTTACATACTACTGGTAAGTTCTCTATCCTCGGATGTTCTCGACTCATATCGGAGACAAGTGCGATATAACCATCTCATCAATAATTAAATCAGTGTTTAATAATGATATAATCATATCTTAAAATTTCTCACAATAAACTTCACACATCTTCATTCATTAACATTCAAATGTATATTAAACTTTTCAGGGTTTAGGGTTAAAATTATAATCTTAGTATAGCAATCTAGACTCACGCGATTGATTGCTAACCAATCAATCACTAAAATCACATCAAAATTACACATGTTCAGTAAAATTAGACCCGCTAACATTACCTATCTCCCACCTTGATCTCACATCTTCTACACACCATATCAATCCTTTGGGACTCACGCATAGGGGTATATGTAAAATAAAATCTAAGAGTTTATGCTTTAAACTCAATTTACATGCAAAGTGTACATCAATAAAAGAATGTGTGGATCCCGAGTCAAATAACACGAGTCGTGATTATAGACAAGAAGTGTATCTCGTATGGTCTCAAACGAAGTGTCTGAAGTCTCTTTATCCAAAGTAAACATGCGTCTTTCAGTGATCGACTTCTTGCCCTTATCAGTAGCCGTAGCCTGTCTCTGGGGAATCGTCCTTTGAGGTTGTTGCCTAGGAGGCTCTTAAAAATGTGATTTTTGCGGCTGTGGGCAATTTCTCACTCTATGACCTTTGTCCCCGCATTTGAAACATCCTTGTATAGTCTTGAAACAATTTCACTCATGTGGTCGGCCACAATCCCTGCAAATTCTAACCTCTGGCATGGCACCTCGAGGGGTTTTCATAGTAACGAGAGGAACCCTGGGCCTGTCCACTCTTCCTCTCGGTCCCTCAAACTCTCTCTTTTTGAAGGAGCCTCTTCGAAAATTTGTGTGAGAAGTCACGAGTATCAACTCTAGTCCCCTTTCCATTTCTTAAGCTTGCCTCAGAGCATCTTTAAGCTCAGTGATACAGAGCCCTATCAACCGGTCTCTAATGATGGATCTCAGTCCATACACGAATCGCTCTGTATGGAGCTTTTCATCCTGAAGGGTCTCCGGATCATACTTCAGTAGGGTGGTGAATCGGTTTCTATATTCATCAACTGTCATTGCCTTGGGCTAAATTTAGAAATTCAGCTTGCATTCTCCTCTGGGCAGCTCTTGGCACATACTGAGTTCTAAATGTCGACTGAAACGTCTCCCAGCTAATCACCTCATGGCTAGTAGCCATTATACTCTGAGTAGTGCTTCACCAATCTCGGGCTTGTTCCTTTAACATGTAAGCACCCATATTGACCCTCTTGACATCGGTGCATCCCAAAAAGTCAAAAATAACTCGCAACTCTGTCAGCCACTCAGCCTTTGCGAGATTTTTCACCACTCTAAAAGTCGGTGGGTTCATATTTAGAAAGTCCCTCAATTGGCCCTTATTTCTGTCATCAAGCTGGGTCTACATCGAAAGCTGTGGCAGGAGGCACCGGGTCAGTCTGTAATGGTGGTGCGGGTGGTCCTTGTGGTGGTGGAGTCAAAACAGGTGTAGTACCCGAGGCATTAGACCCAAAATGCTGCTCGAATAGCGCTATCATCTGCTCGAATCCATGCCGCACATCATGTTCTAGCCGATTCATTCGAGAGTTAGGATTCTCCAGCTGTGGGGCGGGTGGTGGAGGTGGTTGTGCCTGCCTCTCAAACGTACTCTTCTTCCCATCATATCTTATCCCTTATGTGCCTGTGCATATTCATTAAACATCGATCATAATTTTACTCGTTAAATTCAATTCATTACCATACAATACAGACACTTGGGATGTAATCTACTTCCAACTGTTCGACACTGACAGTACTAGACACTGTTTGCTCTGATATCGGGAAAATCTGTGACAGTCAGAAAGCGTGAAAAATATGATATTTAAAATTTTTCTTAAATTAGAACTACCAACTCTGGGTGCATTCCCGTACAATGTCATTTAATCATTTACGTTTATAACTAATCATTATCCCAAAAATCATACAACTCTTAAATGAAATCAAACACATAATATACAAAAAGGTCAACTACAAATCTCAATTCATTTTTTTCTTATCGCCCTAAATACATCCCAAAAATATTCATCACAAATACCTGTTTTACATCATTGTCTAGATACAAAATGAATCGAATTATACCTTGTGCGTGTAAAAGCGATAGTCTAGAGATATCTTGTCCACCAGCCTATTTCACGTATGCGACAGGCTCTAACACGCAACTTCAAGTAATCTGGAAGAGGGAGGAAAAAGAGTGAGCTCTCAAAACGCTCAATAAGGAGGATAAAAAAATTTATAAAAGCATCATCACAACACTATGATAGGAATATTTGAGCATGTAAAACGTTATGAAAATAATGGTAAAAAACAATGGCATCAGCATAATTCACGTGATAAAGATCACATGTCATTATAACGTCAAATCTCATTACGTGATAGAAATCACAGTTGTAAACACATCAATCATCAAGAAAATCGAGACTAGGCATTTAATAAAACTCAGATAAAATCGTCATAGGCACATCACATCCCAAAACGAAGGTATCGATCTTACATGCTACCAGAGTAAGGCCCGATCTTACATGCTACCAGAGTAAGGCCATTCAACGCTGTCAGAGCGGAGTTTCGATTTGCATCTAATGACTAGCCTTAATCCCAGTAAAATATGTCAATGTTGTATTAAAACTATTTTGCCTTCACGTAGAGCTCATAGTGGTTATCACAAAATTCATTTCGGTTATAAAACATTATATTCACAATTACACAAAACTCATCAAAACCAAGCTCAAACCCGCAAAACACTCATTCATCAAAGCATCAAATTATCTCATATACATGCTCATTTCATCAAACTTTTTTCATGTTATCAAAACGTTTTCAATCATTAAAAAATTTACAAGCACAAACAGTATATTTTCCTTACCTTTTGCACCTTGAGTGGTACAATATTCTCCGTTTTTTGAACTAGAATTGTTTTCCGTGTTGGATTTTCGAGCTACCCAAATATCATCAAATTGTAAGTATTCATTGTTCTCATTTCTCTTTTCACCTCATTTATACCTATATCTATACTATATCCAAGTTACCATTCTTAACACATACATTGTCTCAAAACTTTCTATACATCTTTCCATCACCTTAATTAGCTCATTACAAGATATTCACATTTCATTTTCCAATTATACTCGTTGGTTGTCTTCCTTATGACTTAGACATTTCTAACCAAATATATCTATATGTACACCTATATTCATTCACCAACATATATAATGATAATGCTTTAGAAGAACAAAGGTCTTGTGAGCTCACCTAGCTTGTCTCCTCTTGACTAAGCTTGTGGAAATGCTTGTCCTTTCCGTTGTTCAATCCAATCCTTGGTTTTCAGTATGTTGTTCTCTTTGCCAAGAGGAACAACTTTATCTTACCCTTTTGTCTAATTCTGTCCAGAATATGGTGAATCTTAGAGAGAGAGTTTGGTTTGGGTGAAAATGGCGAGTGTTGGGGTTTGTGGTGTGAGAGGCTCGATTTTCATGTAAAATTTCGTGATTCTTATATAGGCAGAGGGTATGAGATCGATCTGGCATTGAAGGAGATTAATCTTTGCTTGATTCAACTACTCCAACTGCTCAATTAACAACTACAAGATCGATCTGGTAGAGGGTAGGGATCAATATGTTCTTCTAAGAGGAGATCGATCTGACAGAGTGTAGGGATCGATCTCTTCCAGGTTATGACAAGATCGATCTGGCTAGGCAGAGGTAGCATGTGATCGATCTGCTTGCTTGTTTCTTGCACATTTTCTGCATCTAGGAGCCTTGAGATCGATCTCTCTTCCCTTGGAGATCGATCTGGCCTTCACAATTTTCACTGCTGTTGTATCCATTTGCAGGAAACTAAATATAAATTTATCACAATCTACTCCATAGGTCATATTTCAATCTATACATATTTAAGACTTAAAAATTTCATCATCGTATATTTCATTAGATTCGAAACTTGTGTGTACATCAACATATCCTAATCACATTCACAAATTACAATTCTCACATTGCAAATCTCATAACTAAGATACATAAAATTTTCAGTTCTCACATTAACTGAGATGAAAAAACTGTCAAAACCCCTCAAAAAATCGAGCAAGTCATGGGTCGAGTACTTATTGCTTTTATTAGCTCGAGAGTCAAACCTGGTGAGCTATTCCATGTACCAAAAAGATTTTCTAATCTACAAACCATCTTGGTGGTTTGATTTTTTTTTTTTTTTATATTTCTTCCATGCATTTTCTGTGAACAATCTTGTAAGCATTTCCAAATTTAGATTTTAATTTGAATGGCTTTTAGCTAGTTCAGTGGTCTATAAATGGTAATAGTGTAGAAAAAGAAGAAAATTTATGTTAAAATTGATTTTGACATTGAAAACCTCAGCTTATATGTAAATTTCTCAAAGTAACTTTTCCTGTGTTGTGCATGATAAAAGAATAATAAAAGTATGTCACGTAACGCATGAAGAAAACATATGAAAAATGATACAAGCCCTGAGTAAAATAAAAAGGGTAAAAATATAATTAATGACAGAGTAAATCCCTATAAATATGGTCAGATACGATTCGTTAACCTAATTCTGAATTTTTCTATTGAAAATTTGTCCAATTCTTTGGCTGACTTAAGCATCAGAGTGTCAACGCAGGAAGCAACCCTTGTGTCTCTCTGATCATTCTTTTTCTTGCAGAATCTTTAGTGGCACGTGGTACAAAGATCAAGGCGAAAACGTCAGCAATTCGTCACTGTTTTAATCGAGCAACAATAATTGGCGTCTGTGAGAAACGGAAGAAAAGTTTTTAGCTTTGCAATAATGGTACGGACACGTTCAATAGCGATGAGAAGAGATGAGAATCAAGATACGGTGAGCTCTCCAATTAGTGACTTGGGCAATGGAGTCTAAGGGAAGCGAGAGACGAATATGATGACGATTCTTGTACCTGAATTTGAAGCCATGCGAAAAAAGGGGGAAGAGACCGTCGAAACCCTGCGGACTATGGTTGATCTGTTCAAGGGAGCTTTTCGCAAGTGAGCCTATCGCTGACAGCCCAGAATTTGATAGGAGAAGAGCGAATTGCGCGAAGCCTTGGTGCGCAAGATCCTCATGGCAGGGATGCGGAAGACCCTCACGGCAGGGGTGTGCGAGACCCTCACGCAGGGGTGCGGAAGACCCCCACGGCAGTGGAGCGCAAGACCCTCATGACATGGCTGCGCGAGACCCTCACGGCAAGGGTGCGAAAGACCTTCACGGTAGGGGGCGCGAGACCCTTGCGGCACTCCCGCGGTAGACCCTTGCGGCACTCCCGCGGCAGACCTTCGCGACACTCTCGTGGTAGACCCTCATGACGCTCCCACGCTAGACATTCGCGGTAAGGGTGCACGAAACCCTCACAGTATGGTTGCGCAAGACCCTCTGTTTTCTTCATGCGCCATGTGGCACATTCTTCGTGCGCCACGTGGCGCACTCAACGCAAGGAAGCCAGCTCGCGTGAGACCCTTACAGCCTGGCTTCGCGATACCCTCACTACATGGCTATATGATACCTGTGTGAGACCGAGGAAGACATGAGGCGTCAAGGTATGAGAGACCTTGTGGGTGAGGCCTAGGAAGACCTGTGACGCCAAGCTACAGAAGACCCCATGCGCGAGACTCTAATAAACTGGAGATATCAGGGCTTCGAAAAACTGAGACGTCATGGTACAAGAAATTCAACACGGGAGATTGTTGGTGGCCGAATACGCCAAAATACTAGAAACCGTAAGGATCCAACTATGGTAGATTCTGGATATTTGATCCTGGGCCCTAGAACACAAATGGCCCGCCAAACAATGGAATCAAAAGTTTAGGAATGATAGGGTCTCGTGTTGGGAGAGACTCAAAAATAGATCCAACACAGAACCTTCAAACTAGAATGACAAACTTTCAACCTCAGACTCATCAAAATCGAATTCAAGGTAATGGGAGAGAAGCTATGAACTGTGGCCAAGTTGATTCATATGATGCTAAAAAAGTGCAAAACAGACTGTGTCCAAGGCATAAGTTGCTACAGACATGAAAAGAATGGTGGAACGAATCTTAGAAAAAAAAAGGTTAGTTCCAGCCGAAGAAAATCAGAGAAGGAGAATCTCATTTAGTACAACGATTATGAAAAAATCGTCGCCCCAAAAATTCAAGACGTCGCAGATGACGACGTATACGAGAAAGACTGACCCTTATGACCACATTCAGAACTATGAGTCATTAATGCTATTATATGGCTGGGAGGATGAGATTATGTGTAGAGCAGTCCCCTTAACTTTAATTGATCACTCACTAAAGTGGTTTAACAGTTTGTCGGAGGGGTTTATTTCGTCTTTCAATCAATTAAGAAACGAATTTTCAAAGGCCTTTGTGATAAAAAATCAAAAAATGAAGGAGGTCACCTATCTGCTTACCTTGAGGTAAGGAAGCAAGGAATCACTCAATAGTTATGTGGATCGGTTTCATAATGCTACTCTTGAAGTACATAATTTACAAGTTGGAGTAGTTGTGATAGCTATGGTACAAGGGACAAGGTTTGAAAAGTTACAAGAGTCGCTATCTTTAGATCAACAGACGACGATCTCGGACTTGTTCTCTAGAGCAAATAAGTAGATCACTTAAGAAGAAGTGATGAAAAAGATATCGATGTGAACTACATATAAGGAAGTTCAAAAAAAAGAAACTCTTACCATCGTCGGGCTACCTAAGCCATCACCAATGCCTTGAAAGAAGATGGACAGTTCACAAGGCAAGAGGATAGCAAAAACGCGGAATACTAATCACTTGCAACTACACTGACAGTGAGACTTTATTTCATTTAATGTTATTTGTTATTCAACTATGGGTTGAAATTTAATTTGTTGAATTATGATTTGTCATATTGATATCTTATTGGCTGTTGAGATTCTCACATAATTGATAGATCACTGATCGCACCAGCTACACATGTGCAAGGGTTTGAAGCGAAAAATGAGCAAGGTAAGTCACGCACTCAACAAACAAAGGGCTTGAAGTGAAAAATGTGCGATGTAAGTCATGAAGAAAATGTGCAAGAGCTTCAAGCGAAAAGTGCACGATGTAAGCTAAGCACTTGAACAGGGGCTTGCAGCGAAAAATGTGCGAGGTAAGCCACAAGAAATGTGCAAGGGCTTGAAGCGAAAAATGCGCGAGGTAAGTTAGGCACCCAAGAAAAGGGCTTGAAGCGAAAAATGTACGAGGTTAATCACGAAGAAATGTGCAAGGGCTTGAAGTGAAAAATACACGAGGTAAGTCACGCACCCAAGAAAAGGACTTGAAGCGAAAAATGCGCGATGTAAGTCATGAAAAAAATGTGCAAAAGTTTGAAGCGAAAAGTGCACGATGTAAGCTAAGCACTCGAACAAGGGCTTGAAGCGAAAAATGCGCAAGATAAGCCACGAAGAAATGTGCAAGGGCTCCACGTACTCAAACAAACAAAGGGCTTGAAGCGAAAAGTGCGCGATGTAACCCATGAAGAAAAAAAGTGTAAGAGCTTGAAGCGAAAAGTGTGCGAGGTAAGCTAAGCACTCAGACAAGGGCTTGAAGCGAAAAGTGCGCGATGTAAGCCATGAAGAAAAAAGTGCAAGAGCTTGAAGCGAAAAGTGCGCGAGGTAAGCTAAGCACTCAGACAAGGGCTTAAAGCGAAAAGTGTGCGATGTAAGCCATGGAGAAAAAGTGCAAGAGCTCGAAGCGAAAAATGTGACAGATAAGCCACACACCCAAAACAAAAGGCTTAAAGCGAAAAGTGCATGATGTAAACCATGAAGAAAAAGTGAAAAAGCTTTAAACGAAAAATGCGCGAGGTAGGTCACGCACCCAAAACAAAAAGCTTGAAGCGAAAAGTGCAAAACCTTGAAGCGAAAAGTGCGCAATGTAAGTTAAGCACCCAAAATAAAAGGCTTGAAGCGAAAAGTGTACGATTTAAGCCATGAAGAAAAAGTGCAAGAGCTTGAAGCGAAAAATGCACGAAGCAAGCTAAGCACCCAAGAAAAAGACTTGAAACGAAAAATGCGCTAGGTAAGCCACGAAAAAAATGAGTAAGGACTTCGAAACGAAAATGCGCGAGGTAAACCACGCACCCAGACAAAGAGCTTGAAGTGAAAAATGCGCGAGGTAAGCCACGCACTCAAACAAGAGCTTGAGAATTAGACGATCAGAGAATTTGACTTCAGAATCTAATGCAAGAACTTGACCTGAGGCTACAATGAGAACATATGTACTTTTTTGCAAGGTTATACCTAGCAAAAGGTGGGGAGCAATTGTTGTGCATGATAAAAGAATAATAAAAGTATGGCGCACGAAGAATGCACCACGTGGCGCACGAAGAAAACATATGAGAAATGATACAAGCTCTGAGTAAAATAAAAATGACAAAAATGTAATTAATGATAGAGTAAATCCCTATAAATAGGGGTCAGATACGATTCGTTAACCTAATTCTAATTTTTCTACTGAAAGTTTGTCCAATTCTCTGGCTGACTTAAGTATCAAAGTGTCAACGCAGGGAACAACCCCTGCGTCTCTCTGATCATTCTTTTTTTATAGAATCTTTAGTGGCACGTGGCACAAAGATCGAGACGAAAACGTTAGTAATTCGTCACTATTGTAATCGAACAACACCACCCTGTGTTACTAATTCTAAAACTACTAGAATGGAACGATTTCCTTAACTCATATATCTGCAAATTTCCAAGCTGGTAATTCCTACAAGACAACATATCCCATTGTTAATTTCTTTACAAGGTCATTTCCTTAAGGTGGCGTTTGGTATTAGGATTTTTTTCACTTTGCGCTGCAATTTAATTGGACGCAAAGTGATTACAGCGTTTGTTATCAAGAAAGTTGGATGTAAAGTGATTGCAACTGCAATCACTTTACATCAAGAAGCTGTAAAGTGATTGCAGTCCATTTAGGCTGCAATCACTTTGCAGCCTTGGCTGCAAAGTTAATTTTACTCATTTTACCCCAATTACCCTTTTACCACAAAAGGGTATTATCATGTATGAAAAATATTTTACATGGATTTATATGAAATATTATAACTTTCATGGATATTATAGGTACTATGTTGATGTCATGATAATTGAAAATTTACAATTGATACATTAAAATTTCGAATTACATTAATAATATATGAATTATTAATATTATACTCTATAAAATTAAAATTAATAATAATACATGACAATTTAAAATTACAAATGATGAGTAATATTAATAATACAACTTTTATTTTAATTAATTTTAATTGAAAAATTATTTTTATACTCAAGGGTATGTTTGGAATTTGTCACTACTTTCCCAGCAAAGTAACTGGATACCAAACGCTGCGAAGTTACTTTCCCTGCAATTTAAACAGAATTTTACATTGTCATACCAAACACTGCAAAGTTACTTTCCCTGCAATCACATTCCCTGCAATCACTTTCCCTGCAATCACTTTCCCTATAATCACTTTCCCTGCAATTTACCAAACGCCACCTAAGTGTAATTATATTTACTAACATTGTAGCGTAGGATCTCCACGTCAAGAAAACATCCTTCGAACGAGTAGTGAAGTGATAATATTTGGATAATTATTTATTTCAACAATAATATTTAAAAGTCCAAAAGTCAATTATCTTATTTGTTAAAAAAAATTGAAGAAATTTAAAATTTAGAAGAATTTTAAGGGAGAATTCTCAAATTTCCTCTTGAAAATCCACCTAAATAAGTGATTTTTCAAAATCTCTCAAAAATTACCCCTATTTTATTACATTTAACCCACAATTAAATACAAAAACTAAAAAAAGAAAAATTATTTTATTTAAATATAATGTATGTTTTATTTTTTATATTATTAATAATATGTGCACATTTTTACAAAAATAATGATACTCATATTGCATATTTTATTTTATATTTTTCTTTTACTTATATTTAATATCATTTTGTATTTTATAATTACTTTTTTATTTTATCAAATTCTAATAATCAAAATTTCTTTTTAAAAAATATTTATCCAAACAATACAATTACAAATACTAATATTTTGAATTGATGAAGTTTGAAATACTTAAATTAACCATAAATGCTTTGATAACAATAGTTTCATAATTTCAATAATTTTACTTAATTCTCATCTCTTTGCCTTCCAAAAATTAAAGTCCATGTCTCCCAAACAAAGGAAGAAGAGAATCAGCCCATGGAAGATTGAATTTGATTCTGTTCTTCCTTCACTTGGTATATATCCCCAAAATGGTAAGCGGGCAACTCCTCACATTAGTATCAAGAGTTTTGTGTTGTATGGATGCTTATGGTGTCCAGAATTTTGTAAAGCAATTTAAATTTTATTTCTCTCATTTCAAGTTCCATCCATACCTGTCAAATTCAGATAACAAGCAAGACTAATGATAACTAGAATAATTACCTTCAGTAGAAGGGTTCTATAAAGTTAACGGAAGGGGTGGTACTCGGGAGCAACGAAGAATTAGAATCGGAAGCTGGTCATTGCCTGGTTGGTTTGGACGGCTCAAATTTTCAACGCAAGCTAAAAAAATAAAATAAAAAATGAAAAACCACCCTCTTTTCGATTCGATTAAAATTAGATTAAATAAGTTAAAGCATCGGATTTTCCATTTCACTAATTCCAAATTCGAACCCTCCCACTCCACTCGGCTCCAGTTCTTTCCCACATGTACCCTAAACCAAATATTTAATAAGAAAGTAAATTACCATTACAAACAAAAGAAAATAGTAAGATAAGAAGAAAGAAAAAAGAAACCCGAACCTTCCATTTTCATTCTCTGACCACCTGACTCCTACAGGTACAGATATCGCCAAACATTCTCGTCTAAAATCTGGTTTCAGTTTCCTGTGTACATCACTGGATTTGCTTTTGCCTTGTTCCCTGCACCAAACCACCTCCACCACCACCCCCCCCCCCCCAACCCCCGGGGGAATTCCTCTTCCCAACTCATTTTTTCACTATTCATTTCTCACCCAAAAAATTGAAAACAATCAAAATTAATCATTAAATGGCTGCCGCCACGGCAACTGCAGCTCCAGTAGATGAAAAAACCCTCCAACAACAACTCTCTCTACAAATCATCTTAGCCGACCGTGTCATCAAATCCGCTCTAGAAGCCGAGTCTTCCAAATATGAATGCACCGAGCTCGCCAAACAAGTTGACCGTCTATCCCAGATGCTCCGCTCCTTCGTCCGTCTCTCCACCACCGCCAACTCCACCGTCTACGACCGTCCCGTCCGCCGTATTGCCTCCGACATCACTAAAACCCTTGAACGTGCCCTCTCCCTCACTCGCAA
The DNA here is from genome assembly GCA_033439115.1 of Firmiana major. Classification (NCBI taxonomy): domain Eukaryota; kingdom Viridiplantae; phylum Streptophyta; class Magnoliopsida; order Malvales; family Malvaceae; genus Firmiana; species Firmiana major. The sequence continues at coordinate 96,196,594 of CM065896.1, read as the reverse complement.
GTGCCGTCACAGTGGTCCCCTACGCCACCTCTTCTCTATCACGACCACCGCCGATTTCCGCAAAGTTTCGAATTTTCTGGATTCTTCCATCGGCGACATGCGTTGGCTTCTTTCGCTTTTCGACTCCGATGGAACCAATCTTTCCCTTCCTCCTATCGCCAGCAACGACCCGATTCTGGCATGGGTTTGGTCTTACATCTCAACTATCCACATGGGCCCAATAAAAGATCGAGTCGATGCCGCTAACGAACTCGCTTCCTTAGCCAAAGATAACGACCGTAACAAAAAAATGATTGTTCAAGAAGGCGGGGTTTTACCGCTACTCAAGTTGTTAAAAGAAGGAGCTTCCTCTGAAGCACAAATCGCGGCCGCAAATGCGCTTTACAATATCGCAACTGATGAAGAAAGAGTTAGATTAATCACGGACGTAATGGGAATTCCCGTAATTGTTGGGGTTCTAGGAGAAGCTCAAATGAAAGTTCAAATAATGGTCGCGAATTTAGTCGCGAGAATGGCAGAGATGGATTCGGATGCCAGGGAAGAGTTCGTCAGAGAAAATGTGACGAGAAAGTTAGTTTCTTTGGTGTCTCTGGATTTAGCTTTGGAAGTCGTCAAGCCTCTAACTGGAAAAGCTAGTATTCATTCCATTGTTCAAATGAATAAGGAGATGAGTGATAAGTCCCCCAGGCATCCCAAATTGTTGTCGGTCCACACCTCATCTTTTTCGGATGGGACTGGGAGTAGCAGAGGTAGGAAAGAGAGGGAAGCAGAGAGTCCTGAGTTGAAGCATAAGTTGCAAGTTAGTTGTGCAGAGGCTTTGTGGAAGTTGTCAAAAGGGAGTTTACCGAGCAGTAGGAAAATTACAGAGACGAGAGGGTTACTTTGTTTGGCGAAAATTATAGAGAAAGAGAAAGGCGATTTGCAGTTTAATTGTTTGATGACGGTTATGGAGATTACAGCAGTTGCTGAGTCCAATGATGATCTGAGACGTGCAGCTTTCAAGACTAATTCACCTGCTGCAAAGGCAGTTTTGGATCAGCTTTTGAGAGTAATTCTGGAAGAAAGTAGTCCAATGTTGCAAGTTCCGGCTATTAGGTCAATTGGGTGTTTGGCTCGAACATTTCCTGCAAGAGAAACAAGAATAATTGGTCCTTTGGTTGATAAGCTTAGTAATAGGAATGTGGAAGTAGCTATGGAAGCTGCCAATGCACTGGGGAAGTTTGCTTCTCCGGATAATTTCAATGGTGCTGAGCATTCAAAGGCCATTATTGAGTTTGGTGGTGTTCCACCTTTGATGAGATTGCAGCGGATTAATGATCAAGCTCAAGTACATGGACTAGTCTTGCTATGTTATTTGGCATTGAATGCTGGCAACAGCAAGGCCCTTGAGCAAGCACGGGCATTGAATGCTCTTGAAGGGGCTTATCGATCCGTGGTAGCTCAGTATCCAGATTTGAGGGATTTGTTAGCCAAAGCTATACATCACCTGACGCTCTACCAAGCTGGAGGCTTTCCCCACAGGCAATCTTTTGCACCATAAATGCTTCTCTTTCAGTGGTTTTGATGATTCAAATGTATGTATTTTCTCTGATTAAAGCATAGATGAACATATTAACACTTGAGAGGTTTGGGGATTGCAAAAGATGGATGATTGATCATTCAGGGTATGGAGCCATCATCTTAATGATGGCTTCAACAAAATTAATGAATGTATGGAAAACGTTCTTTATTGATTGCACGAAAATTAACCAAGTTTTCTCGGCCAATGCAATTTAAGTTACCACTAGTTTATTTCTCAGTTGTTCCATGTTTTTCTGCTCTCTCTCCTGTAATCAAAATGCATCTTCTACATATTTGAAAAAAAATCTATCTAAGACAAGTTCTCTTTTATCTGCAAATTTTCATGAGCCAATAGTAAGTAATTTCAAAATATAAATTATGTTCTACATTTGTAGCCATATTTTCTGTTCTTTAATTACTGATCTTAGCATGATGCTAAGTCAGGAGGCTGTGAATGTTTGCGTCCCTTGAGACAGATTTAGTACGAGATGCTATTTGCAACATATCAAATCACACTGTTTTGAAGCTTATTATTATTATTATTATTATTATTATTATTATTTGTTATAATTTTATTTCATCCCTAGGTTTTAACTCGTAGATAGGTTTCTTTGCCATGGTTTTCCTGTTATAAATTCGGCATGGTTCTTGATTGCATTGATAATTGTCGTGCCTATGGCATAGTTTTTATTTCATGTTCTTATCTTCCTTCACTATGTGGACTTCTGTTGCATTATTACTTCCATTTATTTATTACTTTCTGTTCCTTTCTTTTCTCAATGGAAGCATTACCTTAGTTTTATGATGGTAAGTCTTTCTGCTTGATAACCATTTCAGAGAAGTTTTTCATTTTGGGATAGCATTAAAAATGTCAAGGAAGAGTCAATAAGGTTATGGGAATAGGATACTCTTATGTCTCGTTTGGTTGTCTGGAAAGCCAAATCTTTTCCACCTTGCTTCCTGATGTCCCCACTCATTCCATGTTTGGTTCAACTTTTTGCTCAGAATTGTGCTTCCTCATATTTGCTCGATTCCGGCCGCGGAAGGAGTCCAAATTCTGAGCTCCCACCCCTGATTTTCTATTCTGCACAAGCATAATTGGTTTAATGAGATTTTCATTCCAAGCATGTCCTTCTATCCTTGTCCAAATTACAAATCAAAATCAGGTTTCAACTATTTTCTCTTCTCCTCGCATATGTTTCTTTCTTCATTAACGATTGGTTGCACATTCTGGAAAACTGGGCATTTTTTCAGTCGAATCGAAGCAAGCTTCCTCTCTTCTCATCTCATAAAAGATCAATTGCACATGTAAGTGTCAATTTACCTCTAGCTTTACAAATTTGGAGATTAGGGTTTCAGGCATCATCTTTAATGATAATTCTGGGTTTTTTCTTTTTTCTTTAATCTTCAATTCCTATCTCAAGGTATTCTGTTTGCCCCCAAAACCAAGGGCATTCGAATGCCCTTGTTCAAACTCACCGGCTTCAATGAAGATGGCATCTTGGATATTGCTATTGAATCTTCTAAATTGTTTCTGATTGATGGTTGGGTAGGCTTGCGTTCAACCCTAGGTATGTGAGTTATTTCTTTGTTCTGTGTTTTCTATGCTAATCAACTTTGTGTTTATGTTATTTCTTGATTGTAGAGACTTTCTTTAGGTTTAATTAGATTAATATGTATTCATGGTATAAACAAACTTAGTTGATTGTAGCCTTTCAGCCAAATGAACTCCTGATTCGGCTTATGAAACAGAGAATTTTTTCAATGTGAAGAATGTGAGATAACATGAGAATATGCCATTATCAGAGACCAACTTCTATTATATTTGATATAGGTTATATGCTTAGGCTACTTTTGGCTTCAGTTATATGCAACTAGAATTGAATTTCACATAATTTTGTACTATAGGGCAATTGTTTTGCCCTTTAATCTTTGTTTAGGTTCTGTATCAACTTTGAATTTTTATTATTACCAGCTACAAATGCTACTTTCAAGTGCAGGCTGATTAATTGTTTCTATGTTATTAATTAGTCATGTTATTTTAATCATTTGAAACATATATGTTTGTTTTGTATAAATTTGCTTATTTGAACATCAACAATGGCTGCAAAGTTGTCAGGGTTGTTGCATTGACCTTTAGGAACTTTTTGTCCAAAGTCATATTTGGTGCTCAGATCTAAGTTCTAGTCAGCTGATATGAGAAATGATGCTCTATGTTCTTCTTCTTCTTCCTTTTTTTTTTAACTATAATTGAATAATTTGGATGTGAAATATTTATCTTGTTCTGATAGAATTTGGACTTGGTATATTTGGTGTTTGGACTTAAGCCTGTAGTAAAACTAAAGATACTACTTTTGTCATGAACTGGATTGTACCTGCAATAAAAATGGTTAGAAGATAATATAAGCTTTCCTTTTTTCCTTTCGAAAATAAGAAGGCTTGCTACAATTGATATATAAGGTGTTTAGTGGTTCAACAATTTATCTGTTGAACTATTTATATGAGGCCTTAGCAATTAATGTTTCAGCAAGGATTCTGAACTTCTTTGAAATGTTACTAAGTCCATATAAAGACTATACCTTGTAATATATATCTACTTTGGGCTTCAAGAGGGGAACTTGACTTCTCCTTTGAGCCGAACGTGCGCCTAAGAACATGGGTAAGCTATGGTAATTTCATTATACATTAATTTCATCTCTCATAATGTCTATATTCTACTAGACAGAAGGTCTGGGCTAGGAAAACTGAGTAAATAACTATTACTTTCCACAATCATAATTGCTAGTCAAGCAATTAACCCAAAAATTCCACTTCTTGTTGCATAATAATAATAATTCTGGAACAAGGTTTGGAAGATGCCTCAAAAGATTTGAAGCGAAGAAATTGTTGGCATTATTCAGTGAGAAAGACTAAATGGCCTTGTTTGAATTAGCCTTTAACATATATTCTTCTGGGCGTAGTTAAAGTTGTTTTGTTTGAACCTGACTGGACACGTCTTGTTGAAATTAGTTTTCATCACCAGAGATGAGGGGAGGTGATTGATGTTTAATGCACTTTGATGATGAAGGTCAAATCTGAAACTGAAGCAAGGTTATTGATAGGATCTCGTTTTGGGATTAGCTTGGATATCTTTTATTTTGTGCTTTCTATCCATGTGAATGCTTTTTGTAATGTAATAGAGAACTAGTTGCTACAATACTACTTGCGCATTGATTTGTTTGACATAACTATTTAGCTCCATGATCTGCAATTTTATTGAATTCTAGATCTCTCTCTATATCCAAGATTCAATTTTTTTAGTCCATTTGGTATCTCAATTATTTTATAGGACAGCCCAAAATTTTTGATAAAAAAAGTGTATTTTGGACATTCTTTTAGGATTTAAAAATAATAAGAAAATGGATATGAAAAAAGATAAAGATTTTTTTTAATTTGATAAATAAGTATTCTTAGGATTTAAAAAATAAGAAAGTGGGTGGAAGAAAAATATAAAGAAAATTTGATAAATTAAAAAAAAGGGGTATTTTGAATTTTTTTTCCTCCTTTTTAGGATTTGAAATCAATATATATAAAAATGAGTTAAAAAATATGATGAAAATTTGATAAATTAAAACATAAGGTATTTTGGACAATGATACATGGATGGAAAAAAAATGAAAATGGATAGAAAAATAAATAAAAATTTTGATTAAATAAGGATATTTTGGACTTTTTTTAAGTTTTAAAAAAAATGAGTAAAAAACAAAATATAAGTGAAATTTAATAAATAAAGACAGAAGGTCATTTTGGACACTTTATTACCGATTCCTTCCTAATTCCTTGTTATTATTCTTGTGAACCAAGCAAAAAAAATAAACTCAGAATAGTTATTCATTTCACCAATTAAACAACGTGATACATATTTCATCTATTTTCCTCTTATTTTTTTCCCACAAATTTCATTCCCTTCCTAACATCACCTTATAGATCAAAGAATTCCAGCATGTTCAATGTCACAATTTGGAGCAGGATTCACTTGCCTCGTGCATTTTTCATTGAGGAATTAAAATGAACCTCCTATTCAGAAAAGCCTGAAGAAATTGCATGACACTGGACTGTGGTGTGTAATCTTATTTTTTATTTTTCCTCACCGTGCTTCAAAAACGTGAAATACTCACGAAACATCTAAATTATCTGATTTTTGGCTACTACAGTCTGTTAGGCCCAATAGATACCCAAGCCCGAGAAACACCTGGCAGTAGTCAGCGGATCATTGTAACGGAGTTGGATCCAATCCCTATGTACGACATCCGAAAGTAACTCAAATAATGTAAATAGAGGTCGAGGAGGTTGACATCTTCTCTCTATTTTGCTCTTGATTCCTCTCCTTGTTTCTTCTTCTTATTTCACCTTCAACAGTCGGAATATCAAAGTCTCACACTCCTACGCACTTTGACCACATTCTCTTTTGTAGGTATGTTATCACATTCACCTCACATAATTATCGTTGACCTCAACACCGTGTAATTGGAACAGGTTTATGAAACTTTTAGGCCAAAGAAAAGGTTTATCAAATCTTCCGTCTCTCCTCTCTCAGAATAAGATATAGCATAAACATGACACAATATGATATAGCATAAACCATTAATATACCATCCCAGCCGACACCAACACCACATGGAAAAGATACCGTAAATCATTAACAAGGCACTCGAGAAGTGTACATTTCTTTTGCAATGAAAGCAATGTTATTCAACAACAGGAACGTAATAGGAATATTCTTGGCTCATAATGGTATACCCATGAAACTCGAAAACTACAATCTCATTAATCTGTCTCAAGATTATCAAGGTCTAATAAGCTTCAACAGTGAACACTGCTATAAACTTATAACAAAAGATAATGCTCAAAACGAGATGCAATTCTAAAACATAAAAACCAAATCTTGAGACAATTATCTATCTAACGGATTCAACCACAGGCTTAGCCATTGAAAATTCAACCATGTTTTCTATCGTTCTATTTAAATATATATGCCGTGCCCCTGATCCCAAATAGATGTTTTAAGTTCTAACCACATACAATTTCACATCTGACATAATAATCAATCTTGCAGTGAAAACAAGCTAACGCGCCAAATCATAAGAACCTTAACTATCACAACATATAGCTACAGCTTACAAAGCACAAAATTATCCATCTAGGCATGAGAACAACCTAGATTAAACAGAGAGCATCAGCCTTATAAAATAAACAATAATCATCTCACACAACTTCATTCCAGAAAGAAACGAAATAAATCAAGAAAACCATAAAAAATTCCTAGCGGCCAGCCAAATACAACAAGTAATAATACCATAACTAAATAGAACACAAGATAATAATAATAACAAAAAAAACCCGAACGCAAGTCCACTGCATTTCTCACGAACGTTATGCTGAATAATAAAAAAAGAAATCAGTAGTGCCTCAAAACTCATAAAGAAGTAACCACTAAGTAATAATAATAACATGCAAAGGAACTAAATGTCCAGCCTAAAAAGAGAACAGCTTGAAGAATTACTGAAAAAGCCTAAGCAGTAAGGAGCACGGCGCCACCAGCCTCCTTAATCTTCTTCTCAGCAGTCTTAGAAACAAGCTTAGCTTTGACAACAATGGGCTCATTCAGAGGCAAAACGCCCTTACCCAAAACCTTAAAGTAACCAAACTGGGTAACATCAATCAAAGGAGCATCCTTGGAAGCCTTAGTCTTGTCTCTAACATCTTGGGGGACCAAAGACCAGAGCTTGTCGATGTTAACGATGGGGCAGTAGAACTTGTTGCGAAGCTTGTGGAAGTAACGCATACCAACCTTTCCGAAATAACCAGGATGGTACTTGTCGAAGAGGATTCGGTGGTGGTGCATGCCTCCGGCATTACCGCGACCTCCGGGGTGCTTCCTGTGCTTGCCGATACGACCGTGCCCTGCGCTCACGTGCCCTCTCTTCTTCCGGTTCTTCTTGAAACGGGTCGTCATTTCTCCTTCTGGGAAATAGGTTCGTCGCTTGCCGCTGCGCCTCCAAAAGATGCTCAGAGGTGAGGCGAGGAGAAGAGTGACGCATCAGATGAAAATTAGGGCTTTTATGGCATTTAAACAGTGTTGGCAAACGGGCCTCGTTTTGATGGGTTCGGATAGCACTGTTTCCTGAATATAATTATTCACTTTTTTAATTATTAAGAGATTGTGGACTTTTTTATTCGGTTTTATTTTGAATTAATTTATTTATTTTTTTCATAATTTATTAAAATATAGAAAGGATGAACTAGTACTAGTATTTTTGCCGTACGCGTCAAGTGTGAAAATATAATCCAATCGGCTGTGTTGTCAAATGTCAAGCCATCGGTTGTGCTGTTCTTTGCAATTTGGTTAAACATGGTCTGGAAAACGAAATATAATTTGGATGAGATGGTGCGTTAAGTTAATGTTTTACCCGTACGCCTTCCCTTTGACATCATTTGGAAATTGAAATTGGAAGTTGGTGACCTTCCATTCTATTCCCCCTTGGTTTTCACCTTCACATGGAATGACATTGCCGTCTCTTTTTGAAGCTGTACTTCATATCTTAACAATTCCTAACTGATCTACTCCTGCACGCTGGATTTCAGAGATAAAAACATGTTTAGGAAAAATATACTCCATCTACGTTGGATATGGCATGATTGGAGAAAAAGCTTTCTTCCTAGAGTTTATGATTTATTACGAATTCCTTGTCTGTTTCAACACGGGGAAAAAACTGAAGGCAGGCTGGGAACCTGGGATCTCTATTTACGGTATATCATTACACATAGGGTGCATACCATGCCTTTATCCGATTAACAAAATGTGATTGAAACTGCTTCGTTTTTATGAATCCTTAAGCCCTGCACAAGGTTCCTCGATCAACTCTGGGCCATCAGCTGATGCCAACACCTCCATTTTTGCAATGACAAATGAAGCACTTTCATGGTAAATAATTCACGATTTCTTTCTAACCGTAGGAAACGCTTTAACACATACATATGAATGTATATTTACATCAAAATCTCTTATCATTATCGTTATTGCAATTTACATTCAGCATCAACACAAGAGTGTATCCATCAAGCAGTAGTACTCTTATCCTTGGCGAGTTTATAAAATAGTAAAATGAGGGACTACGATTTCCTTCAAGACCATCAGATTGATGCGCAGAGGAATAAAAACTGGCTCAATTGAACTTGCCTGTAAAGCATACACACTGGAAGAAATTCCTTTCAGAGTTGAGTCCAGTTCTCTGGGGAGTGGATTCTTGGGATTGATGGACCAACTCTGGTTCCCTCTGAAAATCTTGAACCTTTCTGCCATCATGAACAAGGGTAACCTCACAATAGTTCGGAGCATTCTTCTTGATGAATTCGCCCGTCCCCTGTTTCCACCTTCTCTGTCTGAAGAACATCATGAACATCTTATTACATATGCTTTAATTTGACAACATCAAATTACAGTTACTAGTCAATTGGTTCAGCAATTAGCCGTAGCCAGACGGAGCTAATTAAGCTTCAACTGTGCAGGCTTCATGGTGCTTCCTGTACTTTTATGAAACAATATTCAATGATGTATTCAAAAGGAAATCGATTTCGAACCTTGTGCTAGGTGGTGGATGTTTGGTTCCGATGACAAGGCTGGTAATGTTAAGAACAGGAATGAGTTCGAGAACTGCTTTGGACATGGAATTGCCCTCAATCAGCATCTTATCCACTGTCACCTGTCGAATGGAGATAGAAATATATATTATATCGGTTATATCACTGATAAATTCTTTTGATGCAAGATTTATGGTGGGAACATGGAAGTAGTGGATGCACCACCTTGGAGTCAATGCACAGGCGAACGTATTTTTGCAAGAGGTTCCTTCTCCTATTATTGGCTTCATTAACATAAACTCTCAGCTGTTCTTCGTTCAATTGGTTCTTTGATAACTTCCCAACTAACAACAAACATTTCCAACGTGCAGAAAAATCAAGTAAGCCTAATTAGTAGACCAGTGCAGAAAAATATTAGCAAAGGAGCAGGATTCAGGAAGTTAAACCTCGGCCGAGCAAAAGATGATTGGCAAGCTTTACGGTTACAATTACACTCTGACATTGTTTTGCGGAGAGAAAATGTTTCACCAGAACACCCAAACGCACAGATTAAAATGAAAATTCCAATTACAACAATGCCAAAAAAAATGGATATTAATCTTCAACCAGTTTGTGCTTGATATCAGGCTACCAAAAGAGCTAATATATCTGTCAAGAAAATGTTTATGAATGAATTTGATTTACGAATTCAACTTAAATTGAAATGATACTGGTAGTGTTTATATACACAAGTTTAGAAGCTGGTAGAAGTTTTACAGAGTATACTAACTAGTAACAAACTAACTAATAAATAACTATTCTCCAGCTGAATCAACAGAATTGGTTAAATCACAAATTTTCAGAGTTGTTGCTCCTCGATACTGCATATCATTAACGTCGTTGTGATGCATGCTGGTTTGTTGTTGTTGTGAGACCCCCCGCAAGCTGTAGAGTACAGGTTTTGTGCTCCCAGCTTGGATAAAGAATCATGAAACCGAGGAGAGGGAGAAGCTTTCGTGAAAAAATCAGCAAGTTGATGCAGAGACTGAACTGGAAGTAGATGTAAGACTCCAGCTTTGAGCTTTTCACGTACTATGTGACAATCAATATTCAGATGTTTAGTACATTCGAAGATTCTTGGGCTGACAAATCCAATTCACAGTTCACATAAAAGACTAACAAATAAAAAAAAAAAAAAAAAGGTATCAAAATCCATTCTTATCTTCACGAGGAATATCAGTTGCATTGAATCTCCTTGAAGACACTCTTTTGAACAAATTTCTAAGGCTATTCTTACTCTCCTTGCGCCTCTTGTGAGCTCTACTTGTATCTTCTTCTAACCCTGTAAACGGGTCATCGAAAACCAGGCCAATCTCAAGCCTTTTGGTCACTGTGACAATCTCATATGAATCCCACAGTGATTGGCCGAAGTCCCAATTTGGAGTAGCAGTGTTGTCCTTGACCTTGACAGATGGCTTGCTCATTGCTTCAAGCTTGAATCTAGAAGGGTTACCTTTGAAATTTCGGCGGTAGGCGTCGAATTCATTGGTTGACCTCGAGCTGCTGGAGTGACAGTGCCAGGCTTGTGCCACAGCTTTGATGATTTCAAGGTCCTTGAGACCATCTTCAAGCTCTACTTTTTTCATGGTTGTTGTTGTTCTCTTGGAAAGTCATCATGTAGGGGCCATACTGTTTATCTTCTGGTAAATTACAACCTCACGTTATTATTTTTGCTGTGCCTGGGAACAGACATAAGCCGTAGGTATATCCATATATTTATTTTTTTTCAATATTTACAGTACAGTATAATCGACCAAAAAGCCAAAAAGGATAAATGTTTTGATTTTTTTGAGGAATTATCAGCAATTCAATAAAATAAATTTTTATAAAATAGTATTTTGTTGTTACCCGACAAAATGATTATGTATTGTTGATGTCCTCGTTTCGATCTTCGTGTCACGTGTGACCAGATTTTCTGCAAGAAAAAGAATGATCAGAGGGACGTATGGGTTATTCTCTGCGTAAACACTCCGATACTTAAGTCAAAAGGGTTTAGGGTAGAATTTTTGTAGAGAAAATAGAGACTTAGGTTTTTGAGTCATACTTGTCCCATATTTATAGGGATTTATTCTGTCTGTAATTACGTATGTATCCTTGGACTAAACGTCTTTTTTTTGTCTTATTTAAAATATGTATATAATGAATAAAATATTTGATTTTTCTCATGCCACGTGGTAATTTTTTATTGGCTCAAGTGTATTGAATATTTTTATCTAAACAATTGCTCCCCACTATTTCATAAGTTTACATTTACGGAAGAATACGCTTTGTTTTACTGTTTTTTTATAGCAGCATTTGCCGTTAGAGTCATCTGTCTACCGGAGTCTACGCAGTTTACGGCATATATATAAGTGTCGTGAGTCGTTGGTGTCGCTTCACTCGCATATTCTCTCAGGCAATACGTTCACGGCAGACTCTTGCGCCAGACTCTCGCGTCAGACTCTTGCGGTAGCATAACCTCGCGGCAGTATATCTTTCACAGCAAAATACCTCTCGCGGCAAGCACACCTTTGCGGCAAGCTCACCCTCGCGGCAAGCTCACCCTCGCGGCATTATACCCTCGCGACAAGCACACTCTTGCGGCATTACACTCTCGCGATAAGCTCACCCTCACGGTCGGCACACCTTTACGACATTATACGCTTGCGGCAAGCTCACCCTTGCGACATTATACCCTCGCAGTAAGCACACTCTCGCGACAAGCTCACCCTTGCGGCAAACTACCCTTGCGGCATTATACTCTTGCGGCAGACTTGGTCGTACTTAATTTACCTCCATTGGCTAAACAAGGTACAAGAAAACAAATCCATTTAGAATCTTATTGTAGGCTTAGGGAGTCCGATCTTGAATTCATTCGAAATGTTTTTCCTCTCCCCGAGGGTTATTATTATAGACTTTCAACAGATGCGGAATACACACCTCAAGCTATTAGTAGTGGTGTTTCCGTCCGCCAAGCTTCATTAGAATTTGGATTTCGTTTTCCTTTACCTGACTTCGGAGTTGCTTTCCTTCAACATTACGACATAATGCCTGCTTAACTTTACCCTAATGGATGAGCGCAAGTGGTCGGGTTTACGATTATATGCCATAGATTTGATGTTACGCCCACCATTCCCTTATTTAACTCATTCTTCAGAGTTCGTAGTGTTCAAAACTCGACGCGTTTTTGTATTCAGAAGGTCTTTAGGAAGGTTTAAAGTAACAAACTTTTGGAGAAGCCTCTGTCTAAACTTCATAATTATGCCTCTGATTCCTTCGACTTTGCACATCCCCACTGAGTGGTGTCTTCACGGGCCTTCTAACCTTAGTCAGCTTTCTGACTTAAGTGATGTATATGGTCATTTTATCTCTTAATTACAAACAAATGATGAGAGTGCTTTGTTGTCCCTTTTGACACCAAAAAATATAGTCGCCGCCGGTTAGGGGCGCGTTCCCGTCGCTCCAGTTTCCGCATCGGAGCCTATTTTGCCTCCTCATTCCTTCGAAGGAGGCCAAGGCATAGGACATTCCAATAATCCTTCTGATGAGGACTTAGATTGAGGTCGGGGCGAGGTTTTTGGGAGCCCTTTTCTAGATTTCCCTTCAGATGAGAGTTTTAGCCAACATTCGTTCTCTTGATGATTATCTTAATTCGGGTGATTTTGTATTGTATTTTAATTTGCGACTAATTATCTATTTCAAATGGTTTCTCTAACTCTTTTTTATTTGTTTTTCTCTCAGGAACAGGTCCGCTTGGAAGGGCTTTTAATCGTATGGCACGAACTGATAGTACTACTAGGGCTGCTTGCCCTCACCCACATAAGCGTAGACGCCCATCGAGCTCCGGTCAAGATCAAGCCAGGGAAACTTCTTCTCGAAAGTGACCTCGAGGTAAAAGGACAAGATCCTCTCCTGTCTCATCACATCCTGAGGGGTCAACTTCTCGACATTGGGATAGGGGAAACAGCCGGCAATAGAGACATCACTTCCTGACTCTGATTTAGAGGAGTATCATAGAAGCAACCGAGCGGAATGCAATATTGCTCGCCCTACTCGTATTGAGAGGCGATCCTTACACATTGAGTCAGCTATGCGGGAAGAGCCGACACTTCCGCCAATCGCCGAGTTTAATACTTCTCGGTTCCCAATGGATGGTGGCACGACAGTCTGTGGTCAGAATTTCATCATTTATCCCGGTGCTAATGATAACAACTCGATTCATGATTCTGGAGTCGCATCTCGCCTGTGATGGTCGACTATTTTTCCTCGAGATGAAGCAGAGCTATTCAAGGGCTTTCCCATTCCTGAAGATCGATCTAACTATTTAGTAATGAAGATACACTTCTATATTTTTTATTTTCCCCTTCTTTGTCATATTAATTTCATCTAACTTTATTGTTCATTGTTTATTTTCAGGTAGCTCAACAAGTGATTGCTTATAACGCACGACATAGAACATACAGAGCGAAGGCTGATGCTGAGCTTGACCAACTAAAGACTGAAAGATCTGAGTGGCAGAACAAAAAAACTCAGTATTTGAGGTTCCTCGAGCAAATTGATCGACTAGAAAGGAGAAGGAGGACCTTCGTCTTGAAAACCTCATCCTTCAAGAGAACTTCGCCAAAGAACGTGAGTAGCTGAAATCTGATTACGAAATTGTCTTATCTAAACTCCAAGACCTTCAAACCAGGAATGATGAGTTAAAGTTTGATCGTAGTAGGTTGGAAGAAGAGCTTTCTAAGCTACGTGAAGAGCCTCAACCTTCCACCATTAATCTAGACGAGCGCAACCAGATTTGTTCTGAAATTGTTAGGGAATATCGTCTATCACAAGATTGTCATGATAGGAAGCTTACGTTCTCTACAAACTATGTCAAATATGGCTTCTATATGGTACATTCTTGGTTAGAGAAAGAGAGATCAGGCGAGACTTTTTTCAAACTGCAATGGTTAAGGCAGTTGGAGCATAATATCGATGAGTTTCGTGATTAGACAAGTTATGAGCCCAACTAAGAGAATTTTACGGATTATATGGAGAGGAGGGCTCATGACGACCTTTTTAATCTTTCAGGTCCTTGGGAGCTTCGTCCCCAACAAGGAATGATTGACGCCTTGGGCGACTTAGATGGTGACGAGTCGGATTCTTCTGAAAGAGGTGCCTCTCTATCGGCCAAGGTGTAGTTTTAGTTTTCTTCTTGTTAACACTTTAGGTTCATTTGTAATAGGAAGTCAGATTTATGATTCATAGAGAGTTTTACTTTTTCTTAAAAGTACCGATGATTTCATGTAATTTTCTTATATCATTATCACAATTTATTTTGCATATTCTCATTTTAAGTTTCTTTTGTGGCTTATCTTACACATTTTTTGTTTAAAGCCTTTCATTATTATTTTATTTGAGGCTTACCTCGCACATTTTTCACTTCAAGTCTTTTATTTCCTAAGGTGCGTGGCTTACCTCTTGCATTTTACACTTCAAGCCTTTTAATTGTTTAGGTGTGTGGCTTACCTCACGCATTTTTCGCTTCAAGCCATTGCACAGTTCTTTTATGGCTTACCTTGCGCACTTTTCGCTTTAATCTCTTTATTTCCTTAGGTGCGTGGCTTACCTCGGGCATTTTTCGCTTCAAGCCCTTGTACAGTTCTTTACGACTTACCTTGCGCACTTTTCACTTCAAGCCCTTGCATAGTTCTTTATGACTTACCTCGCGCACTTTTCGCTTCAAGTCTTTTATTTCCTTAGTTGCGTGGCTTACCTCACGCATTTTTCGCTTCAAGCCCTTGCATAATTCTTTATAGTTTACCTCGCGCACTTTACGTTTCAAGCCTTTTAACTGTTTAAGTGCGTGGCTTACCTTGCGCATTTTTCGCTTCAATTCTTCTGTAGCCTCACGTATAAGATCAACTGCAACCTCACGTAATAGATCTTCAGTCGCCAGGCCTACGGGGTCTCGCGCCATCCGACAGTCAAAGTTTCGAGCGGACAGGCCGTAAGGGTCTCAAGCGAACACGTTGTGAGGGTCTTGAGCGAGCACGCCATGAAGGTCTGGAACGGGCATGTCGTGAGAGTTAGGAGCGAACATACCGTGAGGGGCTGGAGCGGACATGCCATGAGGGTTACGAGCGGGCATGCCGTGAGGGTCACGAGCGGGCATGCCGTGAGGGTATCGCTTGGGCATGCTGTCAGAGTCTCGTGCGAGCATGTCGTGAGGGTCTTGCGCGACACTTCCTTCTTCCACCAAATTTCATACAGTTGTCGGCAGATTCACTTGCGGAAAGGTGCCTTTGAACAGATTCACCATAGCCCCAAAGCTTAGACAGTTTCTTTTCATTGTTTTTTCATAGCTTCAAATTCAGCTACAGGAATTGTCATCATACTTGACCCTCTCTCCCATTGGACTCCATCATCTATGTCACCAATTGAAGAGCTTGCCGCATCTTCACTTTCATCATTCTTCATCGCTGTTGATCATGTTCTCATCATTATTGTAGAGTTAAGAACTTTTCTTTCGTTTCGCACAAACAACGCCAATTGTTGTTACCTAACAGAATGATAACGTATTGTTTACGTACTTGCTTCGATCTTCGTACCACGTGTGACCAGATTCTCTGCAAGAAAGAAAATGATCAGAGGAACGCAAAAGTTGTTTCCTGCATAAGCACTCCGATATTTAAGTCAAAAGGGAATTCTAGCAGAGTTTCTGTAGAAAAATAGAGACTTAGGTTTTTGAGTCATACATATCCCTTATTTATAGAGATTTATTCTGCCTGTAATTACGTATGTATCCTTGGATTAAACGTCATTTTTTGTCTTATTTAAAATATGTATATAATGAATAAAATATTTAATCTTCCTCATGCCACATCATAATTTTTAATTGGTCCAAGTGTATTGAATATTTTTATACTCAAGAGTATTAAAATTAAATAAAATGATATTGTAATTACTTAAAAAATAATTTTTTTCACTATTTAATTGAAGGAAACATAATTAAACTACTAATTCTTTTTTGTACTTTTTTTTTACGTATATTATAACATAATATATATATATATATTATTGAAAAAAGGATCTACTGTAATTTATTTTTTATTATTGAGATTAAATTTAAGATAAAGTTTTTGATGTTTAAAATGAAAACATTTTTAAGTTTCTTAAATTTTTTTTTGAGTCTTCTAAACTTAATAAAACCCCAACAAAATTTTCCAACATCAATTGGACATGATACTATCCATGAACATTTTATTTCTATCCATGAAAAAATCCACTAGGATAGAGTCTAATTACAACTTTACAAGCATAAAAACGTAGATTGCAAAAGAAAAAAAAAAACTCATTATGTAAATTTATTTTTTCAGAAAAAAATATATTAGGACGAGTCCCAACCTCAATTGAACCAACCATTTCCCGCCGATTTCAAATTAAAAACGCCCTCTTTTCACGGACGCCTAATTTCCTATAAATCTCCTTTGAAACTTCACAAGTTAAAGGTCATAATATTTATTATATAAAAATAAGTTTAATAATTAAATATATTTTTAATATTTTTTACAAAATAAATATAAATTTTTTCTGGTTTAATATATAAAAATTAATTTATAAATTTTTATTTTGTTATAAATAAATTTTCGACCTTTTAAAATAATTAAATTTAAATATATTAAATTACATTAATTTCCGTTAATATTACATACGTGATATGTCATTTAACAATCAATTAAGTTATTTACGTCAATTTTCTTTTAAAATGTTTAAATGGTAACATATCTGAATTTAATTGTATAATTTTAAAATATTATGAGTTTATTTATAATAAAATAAAAATTTATAAATTGATTTATATGTAATAAAATGTTGAGCATTTATATAAAAAATTAAAGATATATTAATTATTAAACCTTTATAAATATTAAAAAAATAATAAATAAATAAAATAAAATAAAAATTATTATTTTAATATTATTTATAAATAAAAACTCCACCACAATTTATAAAATAATTATTTTTTCAACTATCTAGGTTTTCTGGTTTCCCTCTAAAAATTCCAATTTTTCAGAAACCTCTGCCATGCGATCCACACTATAATCTATGATCCTTCAAACCTCCTTCCGAAAGATGAGCTCTCCCATGGAGATTTCCGTTCCAAACCCCGCAGACGTCAAGATCTTCGACCAAAACGGCGACGGCTTAGCACCACCCCCGGCATCACCTTCTCCTACGTCGCATTACAAATTTCACGTTTCCGGTAATTCCTCAATCTCACTCTATCTCTCTTTTCAGAAATTTGAATTTTATTTTGCTTGATTTATGTTTGTAACTGTTCTTTTATTCTCAGTTGAAGTTTGCTTAAAACCTTCAAGCACAGCTCGTCCTGACGATGTCCGAAAAGCCGTTGAACGGTAAGAAATTTTTTTGAAGATTTTGAACAGTCGGAAGTAAAAAAGATTTTAATTCATTAATTTATGTTAAAAATAATCTGACTGACAGTGGTTCTTCTTTGACTCCTAATGTTGAATATCTGGTTTAGCAGTTTTGGTCTCTTTTTTAATTACTTTTAACTGAGAGGTCTATTTTGCGATTAGAATACTTGAAAAGAGGAGCCTGAGTTACGTTGATGGTCCTGTACCGGTACCTGTTGATGATCCATTCCTCATGGAAAATGTACACAGAATCCGTATTTGTGACACGGGTATTTTTTTTTTCTGTAATTTGATGCTATCTATTTACTTTGGAGTCTTTGGTCAAAGTGAGACCTGAGGAAAATAAGGGTTGTATGTTTATACGATAGCTTTGATTGTGAAAATTGAAGCATTTAACTTGATTATCTTATTTATGAGTTCTATTATTTATACTTAGTGAGGGGGTTCAATTTACTCATATTGTTTGAATTGTTGGTTGTGTAGATGAATGGGTGAAAAGCCATGATGTTCTTTTGTTCTGGCAAGTGAAACCTGTTGTTCTTGTCTTTCAGGTACCACTCTACTCTGATTTTATTGAGTTAAGATTAAAAGGTATTATTATTATTTTGCATTTCCTCCGCAACCTTGCCTAAATAATGGCTCACTACGTTGTGTTCGAAATTTTATCCAATTTCAAATGAAAGAACGTTCTAGTTGAGTCTGTAACTTAGGATGTTGATGCAGTATTTGCCTGGCTAGTGCAAATTGAACAATGTGTGGCCAGTTCTTCAGTTTATTCTTACTTTATGTCTTTGTTTAAGTTTGAATGGATATGGTTTGTTGGCTTGTCAGCTCAGTGAGGAGGGACCATGTGAGGATTTGAGTGGGGATGGTCAGTTGTCCAGCTTTAATGAATGGATCCTTCCAGCCAAGGAATTTGATGGCATGTGGGAAAGGTTTGTTTCAGTAAACACCTGACTTCCATGTTTTCTTGGAAGTTTGAAATTCGTTTTTACATTGATGCTGGTATTTGCTTTTGTAGCTTAATCTATGAGTCTGGCCTTAAGCAGCGGTTATTGCGGTATGCGGCCAGTGCATTATTGTTTACTGAAAAAGGTGTCGATCCCTTCCTTGTGTCATGGAACCGGTATGGAACTTCCTCACAACTTTCAATGAAGTAGTATCATATGTACAAATAAAAGATGTATCCTTTTTCTCTTTTTGAGCTAGTCAGGTGTTTCTTGAAATGTTATAGATCTCCTTATCCCCTAGCTAGTAACAAGTAGAATGGTTAGTTTGTTTCAGTTGGGGTTGTGATAAACATCTGCCATCTAGTAAGTCAAACTTGAATAGAACTTTCTGAAAGGAGGCTTTTGAATATATCAACTTGCCGTCTTTCAGTTTTGTGCCTATTTACATCATTGTTATTATGGTTTGATGATTCCATTTCCATGTGTTTCCAAAATCTTGAAGATGCAGAGCTCTGAATAGAACATAGACACATCTACATGCACACACATTCTTACTTTCCAACTTTCAAAATTTTCTTCATGCAATTTGTTAGTTCCCCTGTTGCCTGGTCCTGGATTTCCCTATGACTGACTGCCCTGAGGGCAACTTCTTGAAATTATCTAAGATGAAGCAAACCTTCACCTGGTCTATTGGTAATTGGTTTAAGATTTCTAGCTGTAGATAATATTAGTTTCTTTCTTTGGTTCTTTTCTTTAATTTGCACTTAGTCATCTTGATAATAGGAAATTTCACTTGATTATAGGCATTGATAATAAGTTCTGCAGAAGAAGAAATCTGATTGATGATTTTAATATGTTTTGCAGCATTATTCTTTTACATGGACCCCCAGGGACAGGGAAGACATCTTTATGTAAAGCGCTGGCGCAAAAACTATCCATTAGATTCAGCTCCAGGTTTTTGTTAATTTCATTGTCCAATGAATTCACCCCTTTAAGGTCTACTATACATAGCATCCAGCCTAATTTGGTTTTTGGGTTGCTTTCTTTAATCAGGTACCAACAGTGCCAATTGGTTGAAGTTAATGCACATTCTTTGTTTAGTAAATGGTTCTCTGAGAGTGGCAAATTGGTATGCCCATGTCAATTGGTTGAACTTTTGACTGAAATAATATTAAGTTATGGCTGTTAGTGATATATATTTTATAATCTTAACTCTGCTATATCTTAAACTTTAGGTTGCAAAGCTTTTTCAAAAAATTCAAGAAATGGTAGAGGAAGAAAACAATCTGGTATTTGTTTTAATTGGTGAGCCTTTTATTACAGAAGTTTGGGTTTTGATCATTTCCAGTCCTTCTGGCTTATGATTCTTTAGATAATGCTGGTGATGCTGCAGATGAGGTTGAAAGTCTTGCTGCTGCTAGAAAGGCTGCTTTGTCTGGTTCAGAGCCTTCGGATTCTATTCGTGTATAGTTTTCTACAGCATGACTAATTTCTAAATTCTTTCTTTATGTGATTGAATTTACTTACCTCATATTTATACCGAGCACAACTCGAAAATCTACCTCAGGTTGTAAATGCGCTATTAACTCAGATGGATAAGCTGAAATCATCTCCGAATGTTATAATTTTGACAACGTCCAATATAACTGCTGCTATTGGTAAGCCTATAACCCATTTCATATTGGTTCCATATTCTGAAATTGATGGAACTTTCTTGAACTCTGCAAGTCTGAATAGTAATTTGCCAATATCCCCTAGCAACTCGATATTGGAATCTTTTAACTGTTCGAAACTTTTAGCAGATACCTGTCTTGTATAATATCCTGAGGGTTATTTTTCATTTTTGCATCTAAGTACTACTTTCATAGTTATAAATTTCATTGTTCTGTCAAATATTAGATAGGAGAAAAATCACATTGTTTGAATATAAAGACTTACTGATAGTGTTGCAGATATTGCATTTGTTGATCGAGCTGATATCAAAGCATATGTGGGCCCTCCAACTCTTCAAGCTCGTTATGAAATTTTAAGGTCCTGCTTGCAGGAACTTATTCGGACACGAATCCTATTAAGTATCCAGGTAAGGATGCTAAATAATGCCTAAGGCATCCATATTTTCATCTCATTACTAAATGTCCAAAGTCAAATTTGAATCTCTTTAGGGTTCAAGCCAATCCATCCTTCCAGATTATGTTACTTTGAAAGAGAAACTGAATATGCATGAGACTCAGGAGGTTCAAACAACACTTCACCTATCTAAACAATTATTAGAGGCTGCAGAAGCATGTGAGGTTAGAAACAGAGTCCTTAAATGTACATTGAGTCTGGAAACAACGTTTCAGGAGATAAAATTTTTGAAGCTTCGATAGTAACTTGATTTTTAATTTGCTTCTTCATACAGGGATTGAGTGGAAGATCATTAAGGAAACTTCCATTTTTGTCACATGCAGCTCTCAACAACCCCTTTTGTTGTGACCCTAGCAAGTTCTTGTCCACAATGATAGACACAGCGAGTAGGGAGCGCTCTGAGCTACCCGACTGAAGTAATGAAGTTTTTTCTTCGTTTAAAATGGATGGTTTTGTTTTATGCTTATTATTATGTTGCAACTTACAACAATATCCACTGGTGTCTTTCTCTATAAAAGTTCGAACACGATGAAGTTATGAGAGGATTCCTTTCTTGAGTGATCCAGTCTTATTCTTGCTTGCTGGAACTCTGTAAGCAAAGTTGTTATAATTAGTATCTTATTAAGTAGGATTAAAGTATTATATAATCAGGTTCAAATAGTAAATACGAGTTCGGATAATTATTTTAAGTGTTTTGTTACTCGAATTTGATTATAAATAATAATTTTTTAAATATGATTTATATTTTTTATTTATAAATTTTTTATTATTAATACAATATTTAATTAAATTAATTCATTAAATATTATAATTATAATTTTTAATTATAATTTATTTTTATGAGAAATTAAATTTATTAATTTATTTTAAAATTGATTTTAAATTTAAATTTAAAAAATTAAATTTTGACTTAATAAATAAATAATTTAATGGGTTTAAATAATTAGCGGATGTTTTTTATATTATATTGATAAAATTCAAGTAATACAAATTAAAATAATTGGATAGTTAATTTGTGTTAAAATATTGTAAAAAGTAATTGAGTTTAAGTATTTCAAAATTAATAGATTTTTTGTTAATGAAGTTTTAGACTAGGGGCATGAAAGAGGTTTTAAGATTTTAAGATTTTTAAGTTTAATTTTCCAAAATTGTGAAATTTGTTTAGTTTATTATTGTTAATTTATTATTCGTATTTATCATTTTATCCAATTATCTGTTCATAAAAAGTAATATATTAATTATGATTATAATTTTGAATAAAAATATATTATTTTAAAAATTAACAGATTCCTTTATTAGTTATTTTTGTGTCCAGTAACCTTACTGTTAATACAGTTGATGTCTATAATAAAATATGAAATTCGAATATTTAAATACAAAATTCTTTCTTTAAATATGAGGCCGACAAGTGATATAATTCAATAAGCAAAATGCAAAAACTCAATTAAAAAAGTGATCTATTCATCAATAATGTCCAAAGAGTCATCATACATAAAAGTTGTTGACATTTGAAAGTAATCTCCCTCACTCGTGATACGATGTCAACGTACAAGAAATAGTAGATCTGATAAATATTTATACAAAGTTTGGATAGATGGGATGATGAGTTATAATTAATTTAACTAAAATTAAAAACAAAGATGATGCTAAAATTAATGTTAGATGATAATGTACTTAAATTTATTTATAATAATAATAAATTAAATAATAAAATTGTTATTAAAATATTAAATTAAAATTAAAAAAATAAATAAATAAATAAATAAAAATGTAAATGATGCAGTGAAACACAATGGGCTGCGTTTGAAGAAGGCGATTATTATTATTATTTTTTTAAATACAAAATGGAATTTAATGAGAATGCTAGGTGTCAACCATGCACTGAGTAACTTTTGGATGTCAACAGATTTCACGATGTAAAGACAAAAGAGCATAGCTTTGTTGGTACAAATAAAAAGAGCTTGATATCTCTTAAATAAAATTTAGGTTGAAGTTTTGGGGATAAAATAAATAAAAGGGAATCACTTTTAAATGGGATCCAACTTGATTTAATTTCGAATTTAATCGGAGCTAAAGTGGTTACGGGACACTGAGGACTGAGGAGCAGAGCAGAAGCGAAGAAAGCACATCCATGACCATGACCATCACCAATGCAACCAGCAAAAAACTCACAGTATTTTTGTAAGACTTATTAGTTATTAGTACCAAGAAACGAGAAATTTTGCATAAGCAAGGAAAAGAAACTTTCTTTCCTCTCTTCTTCTTCTCTCTATTTGCTGGAACTCAGCCGCCGGAAAGCATACATAAGACAATGGACGTTGACTTCTGGTCACCCGAAATTAGATTTGGACACGACACGAATTAAAACACGATACGAATTTATAAAATACGAACACGACACGAATTATAAAACGTGTCTGAAACATAAATATGAACACGATACATATTTTATACGTGTGATACGTGACACGATACGGTTGACACGTTATAATTATTCGTGTCACACAACACGATACGAATAGACACGACACGAATAAACACGAAGACACGGTAAAAATAAAACATGATCAAAAATAAAAAAAATCATAATATTTATTGATTTATAACAATAATTTAATTTACATACATTCAAATATTATTAACAAATATAACATAATAATAATAATAATAATAATATTCAATCCATATCATTCATAATATTTATTTAAAATTACAAAATATACAAACAAAACATAAAGAGTTAACATTAAGTCATAAAACATAAATAGTCAACAAATATTCAAACATTAAATTCACAGATAACAACTCAATACAATGTAAGAAATAACAATTTAAGAAAATGTGTTTCTCATGTCGTGTATATATTAACCGTGTATTCGTGTGACACGATTTAAAAAAACGTATTTTTGTATCTTATACGTGTTTAGTCGTGTCTGACACGATTAAATATGAAAATTATCATATTAAAATTCGTGTCAATACGACTAAATATGAAATATTAATTTTTTAAATATGTACATAATTTTTTCATATCGTATTCTGTCGTGTCGACTTTTGTCGGATGTAGTTAAAATCCACTCTTCCAGGCATCTCTCTGTAGTTCGTGCTGCTCGTCTCAGCTCCAGTACTAAATGCTATTAATTATACTACTACTTTCTTCAGGTTTTTTCTTCATTATGTACTTTTTCTTGTCTTACAAAAAGAACATGTTTTTATTCTGGTCCTTCCTTGTAGCCCTTTTTTTTGGTTTGTTTCTTCCAAGCAAGAGTAGATTTGAGGAACTGGGATTTCAAGATTTGAGTAGATTTTGTTGGGATTGTTTGTACTTTGATTTGTACGTTAGGATCTTGGGATTCTCCTGTTACTGTTGAATTATGGATTTCATTTATTTTTTCTTGTGTTGTTAAAACAATTTGTTTTTCAGAGTACAAAATTTTCTCCCTTCGTTAGCCTTACAACTATAAAAAAAAGGTGTGATTTTTGGCATTGATGAATGACTTTCATGTTTTATTTTATGTCACATTACTTAATTAGCTGTCCTATAATTCGAGTCTTATGTATATATTTTGGGAGGCATTAAAACTGGCCACTGGAAAATGGATATCTCATTAATATTATCCCAACGAAGCTGCTCTTAGTGACTAGACTATTAGGGTTTCTAAAGAGTCCATATATAACGGAAATTAAAGAGAGGAAAAGCAAGGATTACTAATTTAACTGAAGATGAATGCTGTAAGCACAGTCAACTATTGGAGAAGATTCAGAAGAAAATCTTGGATCATCAAAGGACTTTGGATAAGCTTAAGGCATTGAGATTGAAGGCAAATTCCCTTTCTTCCTCTTCTTCTTCTTCTTCTTCTTCTTCTTCTTAGTCATCAAGTTTCTCTCAACTAAATAATCAGCTGGAGAGTAAGAAGGAATCTGATTGTGGTGTCTCATATGAAACCTATGGAGATGGATGTGAATGTGAATGTGAATGTCAATGTGAAGATGAAGATGAAGGTGAAGGTGAAGGTGAAGATAGGGAATTGGATTATGAGAGTAATTCGGATGAAGGTAAGAGGCGAAGAATTTTGGATTGATGAGCTTATCAGGATGTCCAAAATCTCATAAGTAATTGTTTGTGAGGGTTCTTGTTTAGTAGCCTTCTAATTTCAATCTTCTCTTGTTTAATGGTAACAAGGGACATCTCAATTCTTTTGTACTTAGTATTGTTGCAATGTCAATCTCCTTATCTATACCAAGATGCGTGTATTTACTCTAAATTTGCCTTCTCTTGTCTGGTCTGTCTTTTGTACTTCTATAAACCAAGGTCACTTGTTGCTCGGGATTTGGGTAATACCTAACCAATTCTTATTAACGTGATAGATTCCTTTCTGTTTCCTCCATTCTCTGCCTTTCTCACCATCCTCTTTGTGTGGAGGATTCAGTTGGAGCATTTATGTCTTTGTATTACAGCATGCCCCCATTTTGTTTCGCTGCTCACCTTTTTTTTAGATACTTGAAAGTATTCCTAATCTGACAGTTTTCTTTATTGTTAAATGTGAGGCAGATGGACATTATGATGATTTTGAGGGAGATGAAGATACAAGAGCATGCTTTCCGTGCCCCTTCTGTTACGTGGAAATTGAGATTCATGCTCTCTGCAACCATTTGCAGGAAGAACACCGCTTTGACTTAAAAAATGTGGTATTTTCTTTTCCATGTCTGATGTTTTTATCTTGAGTACCCTAGATAATTATGTATTTTGGTACTGATTAGCTGTTCTTGCCACTGATTAACTGACATCATAATTAATTTGGCTTTTAAATTTTTACTTATAAATTCTCTCTTAATGCAAGTTTGCATATTTACCTCACTTCAATTTCTAGCAATGATTTTGAAGTTAAACGTTCAAAGTACACTCGTTTATATATAATGCATTATGTTTCTGTAAATGCTGATTGCAACTAAAATCCTAATTTGATGATTATTTCAGGTTTGTCCTCTATGTGCAGCAATCTTGGTAAAGATGTGATTGGACAATTCACGATGCACCATGCTAGTTCATTAAAGGTTATTCCCCGTTTTGGATCCGATGTAGTAAATGTAATTGTAATATGTTTCAGCATGATGTTATGTTTGATTTTTTTATTTTTTTTATTTTTTTATTTTTTTAATTTGAGGTTGCCAGGGATTGAACTCTGGTCACTGGAACAGACCATAAGGCTGTTGGCATTTTTTATTTTATTTGAGCTTACCTGAAAATATCTTAATGCTTTGCAGCGAAGGAGAAAATCGCAAAAATCAGGCTTCTGGCCTGGTAGTCCCGCTACACTTGGCAGGGAACTGAGCTCATTTATTGGGTCCTCAACTGGTGGTAGGGGTAATGCACATGAATCTGCACCTGATACGCTTCTTTGACCTTTTCTCTGTAATACACCGGTTTCAGACACTAAGGATATGCAGCGAGATAAATTCTCTGATGATGAAACCTCTATTGCTTCTAAGTTGAAAAGGTATAATCATTGAATGGAACTTTTGCGTGTCTGATTGCACCTTATATAACTTCTAACTTTTTAATCAAAGAATATTCATTTTGAAGGGAACTGCACGTTAAAAATCTGAAAATTTTGATGTCCACATCTATGTTGCTGTATAGATGTCATTAATGAGCTGCATAGGAAGATAACATTGTACTGTACCTCAGCCTTAAGTATGACTTTTCAAGGGTATCATGGCTTCTATTATGCTATGCTTCTTGTCCTAGGGCAAAGATTATCGCCAGTGACTAGGACCATGTTTCTTTGACTCAATGGAAAATATCCCAGAGACAAGAGTTTTATAAAATAATCAAGAATCTTCATACTATGTCAGACAATAGAATGGTTGGATGCAGTGCCCATATGTCAGTTTTTATAACTTGAAGAAAGTATCATCAAGTCATAATTTCTTTTATTTATGAAAATGGAAATTTTGCTCTAAATTATGGTTGTATTTTGAAACAAAAAAATACTAATCAACCCATGTGTTCTGAATAAGGTTGTTTCAAAAATGTGAAAGAGCAATATATGCATTCATTTCATTCTTTTTCCCTTTCAATTTACTGCAATTCCAGTTCTATGGTTTTCAGTGCAAATAAAATGTCTCTGATTCTTCCTTTCTAAGCAGAATTGAATCACCTTGGCCGGACAAAGATCTTGAACATAATACGGAAGAGAGAAGGCGGAAAGCCGAAGTTGTTAAACAGTTGGTCATGTCAACCGTCTTCTAAGGTTCTCATCTTGTCCTATGCATTACCAAATATTACACAAGAGGATGGTCTTTGTTGATCAGTTGCTGGCGTGCAGCTCACCTGGCTGTTTTAATCAACACTGGGTTTTTAGCGCTGGTGATGGTTCTAGGAAGTCGCCATTGTAATCGGTGGTATTATTTAGGGCTACTGCTCGGGAATGCAACATAATATAGTCATCAAAAGGCAACGTATGTATGTATGTATGTATGTATATATTAGTAAACTATAAATATATGGAGTCATTCAACGGCCACATCTTATAAGGAATGTAGAAAGAAATTAAAACTGAGGTATGTCTTCTTGTTTTAATTTCTGTGTCGTTTTTCTTTATTCTTTAGCCTTCTTTTGCGAACAAAATAAATTCTCCTACCATAAAACCTTTTATGCCTCGTGCATCCAATTTAACTACAAACTGGTTGATAAAAGCCGAATAGTAGCTTCGTATTCACTACAATGGCGTATGCATTTCTAAACTGGACCATCAAGGTCATAACTAGCACTCCCCTTGATATGGTAACCAACTCCGAGGCGCCCCTAATGGCAAAAGCACAACAAATCCTCCTTCACGTCTAAAATTAGCAGAAACATCAATCTCCTAACTCCCTAGATGAGAAAATCAACAGCCTACCTCACACCAATCAACAATCCGCCCGTAACTTGTCATACGAATTCAAGCTCAACTTGTGCAGACATGATTATACTCAGATGTACCACTCATCCCTCAACATGCCACTATGCTACACACTTCTCAGTCACCAAATTTGCCAAGCTCCTAATATACTAGTACAGTCTACCGAATAACCGAAGCATACAACATACAATATCAATAAATGTATGCCTAGCAGTAACTGGTAGCTTGGTAGTAAATAGCCCTTATTCTGAGGGTTCAAAGGCAGGCGAGATCTTAAGACCAACAATCCTTATTTAATCTACACCCTACAACAACATTCTTTCTCGTAGCTCTACTCAGCAGCAGACTAGCTAGCGAAAGTTCTTCGTGATACAGCAAAAACGAAAGTTACAATGTTTTGAGGTAATGAACAAGACTCCAAACTCTAAGCAGTTAGGGTTTGGGGAACATGAGCACAAAAACCTAAAAGATAGAATTATATCTCACAGGCTTAGAGCCTCAATTTTGGTTAATCTAAAATTGTTATCATAATATGGTATAAACTGACCAATGGAGATATGCCTTTTCTTTGCTTTGAATCTTTTGATCAAAATATTCAGCAATCAATATCTATATAACATCAAATACTATTACTAACTAAAAGAACATGTATCACCAATCCATCAATGCAAAGATTTAGCAGGAGAAACACAAGATGAATACATAGAATCAGGAACAATCATAATCTCCAAGAAGAGCCACAGCAACTACTTTTTAAGTTGATCAAAACAACATTCAGAGTAGATTGACAATGCTGTATTACCGTTTCATTGCCATAGACAAAAACAGCCTTAAGGAACAATGAATTTCTTGAGAGGATTAGTGTGTGTTAACACTCAACAACCTGAGGAACATAACATTTCTAAACCAATCAAAAGCTCTAAGATTTAGCAATAACAGCAGAAGCAACAGGGAAAAATACGATCACATCGAATTATGACATGCATACTATCCAACTAGATTAGACATGAGTCTGAAGCAAAAGAAGTACAAAACTGCAAAATATATGACATTGAATCAAAGAGGTTCTAACAATGGTGAAACTAGTTGCATAATCTTGGCATATATAGTTTTAGACATCACTCAAAATGCAAATAACATTACCTAAAATCACTCAATGATAGAATGAATAACGCCAGCTCCAACCGTCTTCCCTCCTTCTCTGATAGCAAACCTCATCCCTTGCTCACAAGCCACAGGCATAATAAGCTCAACAACCATCTTTACACGGTCACCGGGCATAACCATCTTAGACTCCTCATCCTTATCATTCATAATCGTATCCATCCTTCCAGTCACATCAGAGGTCCTCATGTAAAATTGAGGCCTATAACCTGCGAAAAAGGGGGAATGCCTACCACCCTCTCCTTTCTTCAAAACATAAACAATAGCGGTAAACTTTGTATGCGGAGTAATTGTTCCAGGTTTAGCCAAAACCATACCTCTCTGAATATCAACCTTTTGAACACCTCTAAGCAACAGCCCAACATTATCACCAGCCATAGCGTCATCCAAAGTCTTCTGAAACATCTCCACACCAGTAACTGTGGTGTTCCTTGTTTCCTTAAATCCAACAATATCAACAGTCTCTCCAATCTTAATAGTACCTCTCTCAATACGACCAGTGGCAACAGTACCACGACCCGTGATAGAAAACACATCCTCAACAGCTAACAAGAAAGGCAAATCAGTTTGTCTTTGAGGAATGGGAATAACTATCAACAGCATCCATAAGTTCGTAAATCTTATCAACCCATTGGTTTTCACCTCTCTTAACACTCGGATTAGCCATCAAAGCTTCTAAAGCTAAAAGAGCAGATCCAGAAATAATAGGCACATCATCACCAGGAAATTCATAACTCGTCAGCAATTCACGCACCTCCAATTCGACCAATTGCAAAAGCTCTTCATCATCAACTTGGTCTTGTTTGTTCAAAAACACAACCACGTTTGGAACTCCAACTTGTTTAGCCAACAAGATATGTTCTTTTTTTGTCTGGGGCATGGGTCCATCGGCTCCAGAAACGACCAAGATGGCACCGTCCATCTGGGCAGCTCCGGTAATCATGTTTTTGACATAATCAGCATGCCCTGGGCAATCAACGTGGGCGTAATGGCGGTTCTCGGTTTCGTATTCAACGGTGGCAGTGTTAATGGTGATACCGCGGGCACGCTCTTCTGGGGCGGCGTCGATTTCGTCATACTTTTTAGGGGCGCTGTTACCCATGGAAGCTAAGGCCATGGTTAGAGCAGCGGTTAAGGTAGTTTTTCCGTGGTCGACATGGCCGATGGTTCCGATGTTGACGTGGGGCTTTTTGCGTTCGAATTTGCCATGGGCGGCTTTGACCGTGAAAGCTCCTCCGGAGGCAAAGGTGCTTGCTTTGTTATCTTGTTTGGGGGGACAAACACAAAAGATGTTCTGTTCACTCTCCGCGTCCGAGTCCGAGTAGTCGTCATCTCTGCTGCAGGCAGCTGCTCACTTGGAGAGGGGTAGTACTGAAATTACAATGCTATCCTTGTAACGTTCAGCTTTTTCCTTTTCTTTTCTTAATAAAATAATAAAATAATAATAACAGTTAAAAAAAAAAAAACCCAAAGACACAAAGTGGGAATAATGTCGCGCGACACCAATTCCCATTACCTTTTATTTCTATTTCCCTTCCCTTCCCCTGCGTTTTTTTTCCTTCTTCAACAGCCTTCTCCTCTTCTGCCAGTCTCGTTCTTCACCGTCGGCAACCCGAGACTGCATCAACAGGTCAACGGTCGTTCCCCCTTCCACTGGAAATATTATTCTCTCTTTCTTTTATTAAGAGTCTGAGACCCAAAAAAAAAAACAGAAAAGAGTTCCCCTTGTTTTCATACCAGCCAAACCGGAGAAGACAAACGCCGGTGTCCCTCTGACCAGCTAGCTCCAGCGACCCCCTGCACTTCCATTTATCTGTTATCACATTATTGAACTAGAAAATTTTTAGAGAGACCCGAATTGGTCAAAGAAGTTTATAAGTAATATAAGGTTTGCAAGGTAAAGGATAATATATCCTCATAATCTCAGAATATTATGGTGATTAGATTTAACTGATTACGATTTTGATGTGGACTTTGTAACTGTGTAGAGAATTTATTTATATTGGTTGAGCTTGGTGGAATACTAGCGTACAAAGGAAGTATACTGAATAGTCGTTGCGTCTAGTGGACAACGGTAAGTAAATATACAGTCTACAAATTTAATTAACTATTTTGTTCTGAAATGTTTTGCAGTAATATGAGATTTTGTATGATCTTTCGAAATTCTGTTTAATTATATATATAAATAAGTAAATAAATAATACAATAAATTTTTCGTTGAGATATTTAAAAATATATATTTAGTTCATTTGTACAAAAACTCCGTATTTAGATTTAAATCTCATGCCAAATAAATTCGATTTGAGGAAAGTATATTAAAATTTTGTTTTAAAAACCGTGGGAGCCGTCTCTAGAATCCCTGATGGGAACTAAGTGCTACACTTGTATTTATTGTAAGACTAAATCATTTTGGTACACCTACTGTAAGGGTTCCCCTGAAAAGAAATCGAGAACAGTTTGGCCTATCATGAGGCGATAGGTGCCAGTGTCGTCTGGCCCACGAGACTGGCTCAGGTCTATGATCATAGATAGCGCCCTAGAAATAGGGAGTCCGTTGCACTGATAGCTACAGTGCCTTTTGATAAGGTTGTACCTAATGCATTTACGCTTCAGCATCCGTATACAACTTTTGTATATGTATCTAATTTCGGTGTTCGTATTTGATTTTTTTGCGATATATGTATGTATAATTGATATCTATTTGAGATTCGATTTCCGTATTCGAAAATCTGAAATTTGCACTCGAATTTTATGTTGGATTTTGACTTTGTGATATGATTACTTTTTTTTTTCCCGAATGAAATTACCTTTCGGATGACATTGTTTTACTTAGCTCATCTTTTATAAAAGCTGTATGTTTGTCTGCTTGGATTTGATTTTGAATGTAAGGCATGAGGGTTTGTATAAAACTAAGTTTTTTTTTTTTTTTTTTGTTTTCAGTAGCTGCATATTTGCTTACTGAGTTTTCCATAAAACTCACCCCCTCCTTCCTCCCCCAGATTAAGGCAGCGCGAGATTCAGCGATTTTTGTCACGCTTTTGAGATAACCGAGCTTCCACCAAGGTATATTTTATATGGTGGATATATATAAATATATTTATATGTTGACACAGTATGAAACTTGTATGGTGTACACTCGTGAGAGGGTTGGGATGTAAACATGTTGTGGATTGAAATTTTGTTGAAGTTGATATATATATATATATATATATATATTCAGTCTTTCTGATCATTACTGCGTCTGATGAAATTTATTTTAATATGAATGAGATATGAAAGTTTTCGAACTTGTGGAATTTTAGGTGTAAATAATTGGAAATAAACTGTATGTGAAGTAGATTTCAAGTGATTGTTAAGATTGTTTAAATTAAAGGATAGTCGACGGTACATGTCAAAATTTAGGAAATCAATTTTAGTTTAGTGGGGATCTGTAAAGAGTCGAAAGGAATAATTGACGCGTAGGTAGTCTACCACAAACACATACAAACGATAGAAAAAGAGAAAGCGCGAAATTGGCTCAAAATTTTTGGCTTCCGAATTTGAATCAGTAAGTTTGGGGTGTTACAGATTTGGTATCAGAGCACGTGTTTGTTGTGTTTGTGTAGGCTGTTTGTCTTTATTTACATCCCAGTACACCATGGAAGTGTCAGCATATATATATATATATATATAAAGTTTGAATTATTAGTTTCAGTATTCATCGGTATATTTTTGTATAGGATTTTGATTTGGATTATGGAGTGGAGAGGCAGGCGACCTCGAGGTAGAGGGAGATCGAGACAAGCTCCTGCGTCGCCACCTCCACAACCACTTAGCTCAAACTCTCGGATAGGGCAGGTTGAGCACAGTCTCGGACAGCTGCAGCAGACAATGCAACAGCTCACCAATCTTTTGATGCAGCAACACGCTGGAATCCAAGCTCAAACCCCTAATGTACAACCACCTCCACCACAACAGGTTATACCACCTCATCCCCAGCAGCCAGTTGCTCCACAACCACCAGCTGAAGATTTGGTAGATCGTAATATGTCGAGGTTTCGACAATTTCAGAAAATGAACCCATCGACTTTCAGAGGTGTTAAGGACCCTGATGAAGCAGAAGCATGGGTGAAGCAATTTGAGAAACTGTTTATGTTTATGGGTTGCAGCTCCACGGAAAGAGTTGCTCTGGCAGTATTTATGTTCCGGGATAAGGCAGAGATATGGTGGGAGTCTCCACAGAAGTTATTGAGGGCCAAGAGACCGGAGATTACATGGGAGGCTTTTCTCGAGGTGTTCTATAAGCAGTATATGCCAGAGCCGATCAGGAGGAAGAGACAAGCAGATTTCCTTCATCTCACTCAGGGCTCTATGACAGTGGACGAGTACGAGTCCCAATTCTCTGCCCTCTGTCGCTACGATCCTTTAATATCTAAGGATGAGTTGACGAAGACTGTGAAATTTATAGATGGCCTCAGGCACAGTATCCGGGGTCGGTTGTCTGCATTTGATATTAACGATTATACCGAGGCTCTTCGTCGGGCTCAGATGGTGGAGTTGGAGATAGATATGACACAAAAGGAGTCCGGACATAAATTCAAGGGTAAAGGCAGAGACATGAGATTCAGTGAGAGGAGATCTGATAAGGGCAGACAACAGTATGACAAGAGACCCAAGACATCCGGTTCCCAAGCTCAGACTACTGGATTTAATACTGGCCCCACCTATCCAACATGTGGAGGACATCATGGCACTAAGCCATGTTACCGGGAGATAGGAGCCTGTTATCACTGTGGCAAGCGAGGCCACTTGATCAGAGACTGCCCGAGCCTCAAGGAGTTTAGCAAAGGTGCCGAGCGTTCTACAGTGGATAAGGGTAAGCGTCTGGTGACACAGGGACGAGTGTTTGCCTTGGATGAGACTATTGCTCAGGCTACTGATTCTGTCATTCGGGGTAAGCTTCTTATAAATGGTTTTGAAGCTTATGTTTTAATTGATCCAGGCTCTACCCATTCATTTGTTGCACCATATTTTGCTAATAAGTTAGGAATAAAACCTACATCTTTGGACTTTCTATTGCATGTTAGTACACCTTTTAAGTCTATACAAGTTACTGATGTTGTATATAGAGCATGCAAAGTAAGGGTAGAGGATAGGGAGTTGTTAGCCGATTTGATCCTATTGCATATGTTTGATTTTGATGTTATACTTGGGATGAATTGGTTAGCTCAACATCATGCATTAGTCGATTGTCGTAGTAAGACTGTAAATTTTGCTATGCCTGAGACTATTGTAATTACCTTTGTTAATAATAAGTAAGTGAAGTTTTCGTGTGTAAATTTTGATGAAATTATAAATTTTGATGTTGACGTGATTACTTCTGATTGAAGGGTATTTAGCCTTTGTTGAAACGGTAGATCAATTTCAACCCAGTATTCGAGATATTTCAGTAATCAAAGAGTATGAGGATGTTTTTTCGAAAGAATTATCGAGCTTACCTCCGCAGAGAGAGGTTGAGTTTACTATAGACTTGATTCCGGGAACCCAACCAATTTCTAAACCCCCATATAGGATGTCACCCATTGAATTGGAGGAATTGAAGACTCAGTTGCAAGAACTATCTGATAAGGGATTCATACGCCCAAGCGTATCTCCCTGGGGTGCTCCTGTGCTTTTTGTGAAAAAGAAGGATGGTAGTTTGAGACTCTGCATGGATTATCGACAGTTAAACAAAGTGACTGTCAAGAACAAATACCCGCACCTCGTATTGACGATCTTTTTGATCAGTTGAGAGGTGCTCAAGTCTTCTCCAAGATAGACCTTAGATCCGGCTATCATCAATTGAGAATCCGAGGGGAAGATGTTTCGAAGACCGCTTTTAAAACTCGGTACGGGCATTATGAGTTCCTAGTAATGCCATTCGGGTTGACCAATGCACCAGCGGCCTTTATGAGCTTGATGAATAAAGTTTTTAGGCCGTATTTGGATAAGTTCGTGATTGTCTTCATAGATGACATCCTAGTGTATTCCTCATCATATCAGGAACACGAACAACACCTACGCACGGTCCTTCAGACACTCAGAGAAAAACAGTTGTATGTAGGTAAATGTGAATTTTGGTTGGATCGGATATGTTTTCTGGGACATGTGGTATCAAAGGACGGGGTATCTGTTGATCCGTCCAAGATAGAAGCCATCCTAAATTGGGAGAGACCAAAGACTCCTACTGAGATTCGCAGCTTTTTGGGTTTAGCGGGTTATTACAGAAGATTTGTGGAAGGGTTTTCTAAGTTGGCTGCACCGTTGACCCGACTCACTCGGAAGGGAGTGAACTTTGTTTGGAGTGAAGCTTGTGAGAACAGTTTTCAGGAATTGAAAAGACGGTTCACCACGGCACCTATCCTTACCATTCCCAGTGGTTCCGGAGGTTTTACTGTCTACAGTGATGCTTCACATTAGGGTCTGAGGTGTGTTCTGATGCAGCACGAAAAAGTTGTGGCTTATGGTTCGAGGCAGTTGAAGAACCATGAGAAAAATTACCCTACACATGACCTGGAGTTAGCTGCGGTTGTTTTTGCCCTAAAGATCTGGCGGCATTACCTTTATGGAGAGACCTTTCAGATTTTCACTGATCATAAGAGTCTAAAATATCTCTTCTCTCAGAAGGAATTAAACATGAGGCAGCGCCGTTGGATCGAGTTGTTGAAGGGTTACGATTGTGAGATTCTCTACCACCCCGGGAAAGCTAATGTGGTAGCAGATGCTCTCAGTCGGAAGAATACAACTATGGTCTCCTATTTCATGGTTAAACAATGGGATTTGTTGGAACAATTTAGGGATTTGACGATTTCAGTGGATCAGGATCAGTCAGTGGACGGTTGTTTAGTTACCAGTATAAGAGTTGAACCGGAGTTACTTGATCAGATTAGGAAGGTGCAGAGGAATGATCCTCGAATTGTAAAGATTGTCTGTGAAAATGAAGGGGATGACGGTAGACATTCTGATTTCTTAGTGGGTAATGATGGTATATTGAGGTTTCAGGGTCCGATGTGTATTCCGGATAATGACGACCTAAAGAGATTGATCTTAGAAGAGGCTCACAACTCGAGATACACCATGCACCCTGGCAGCACGAAGATGTATCATGATTTGCGTGGGTTGTATCATTGGGCTGGAATGAAGAAGGACATCGCTGAATTTGTTGCAAGATGTCTGATTTGTCAACAGGTAAAGGTGAAATATCAGAAACCTGCAGGGTTACTCCAAGCTTTGCCTATACCAACGTGGAAGTGGGAGCATATTACCATGGATTTTGTTATGGGACTCCCGAGAATCCGGAGAAAGCATGATGCCATTTGGGTTATTGTCGATCGGCTTACCAAGTCAGCTCACTTTCTACCCATCAAGGTTACAAATTCATTGACTTCGCTGGCAGAATTATTTGTTAAAGAGATAGTCAGGCTTCATGGTACCCCAGTGAGCATAGTATCTGATCGAGATTCTCGCTTTACATCCCGTTTTTGGGAAAAATTTCAGGAGGCTATGGGATCTCGTTTGAGCTTCAGTACTGCTTTTCACCCTCAGACTGATGGGCAATCTGAGAGAACAATTCAAACTCTCGAGGACATGCTAAGGGCTTGTGCACTTGAGTATAAGAGCTCTTGGGATGATCATTTGCCGCTAGCAGAGTTCGCTTATAACAATAGCTATCATTCAAGTATTGGAATGGCTCCGTACGAAGCCCTTTATGGTAGGAAGTGTAGATCTCCGATTGCTTGGGAGGAAGTTGGTGATAAATTGATATATGCTCCAGAGTTAGTCAAGAGAGCTTTCGAAAGTGTTAAGGTGATCTGCGATAAGCTAAAAGTTGCCAAGGATAGACAAAAGTCCTATGCAGATAATCGACGGAGGCCATTGGAGTTTGAGGTTGGTGATTCAGTGTTCCTAAAAGTATCGCCGTCGAAAGGCATCATGAGATTTGGCAAAAAAGGCAAGCTGAACCCGAGATATATTGGACCTTTCGAAATTTTAGAGAGGATTGGAGTTGTGGCATATCGGTTTGCTTTACCTCCCCAGCTAGCTGGCGTGCATAATGTATTCCATGTTTCCATGCTTCGAAAATATAATCCAGACCCTTCTCATGTCATCGGTTATGACACATTGAAGTTACGGGAGGATATGACATATGTGGAAAAACCAATAAAGATTTTGGACAGACAAGAAAGAGTCCTAAGATCGAAAACTATTCCAATGGTCAAGGTACAGTGGCAACAACACTCAGAGGATGAAGCCACTTGGGAGCTAGAGAATGTGATGTGCGACAAGCACCCGTATCTCTTTTCATAACTATAATCAAAATTTGAAAGACCAAATTTCATAAAGTGAGGAGGATGTAACGTTCAGCTTTTTCTTTTTCTTTTCTTAATAAAATAATAAAATAATAAAATAATAATAACAGTTAAAAAAAAAAAACAGAAAAGAGTTCCCCTTGTTTTCATACCAGCCGAACCGGAGAAGACAAACGCCGGTGTCCCTCCGACCAGCTAGCTCCGGTGACCCCTTGCACTTCCATTTTCCCGGTTCACATTTTTCCCAAGTTCTCTCCGATCTCAACAGTAGCCAAATACAGACAGTACCCATTTATCTGTTATCCCATTGTTGAACTAAAAAATTTCTAGAGAGACCCGAATTGGTCAAAGAAGTTTATAAGTAATATAGGGTTTGCAAGGTAAAGGATTATATATCCTCATAATCTCAGAATATTATGACGATTAGATTTAACTGATTACGATTTTGATGTGGGCTCTGTAACTGTGTAGAGAATTTATTTATACTGGTTGAGCTTGGTGGAATACTAGCTCACAAAGGAAGTATACTGAATAGTTGTTGCGTCTAGTGGACAACGGTAAGTAAATATACAGTCTACAAATTTAATTAACTATTTTGTTCTGAAATGTTTTGCAGTAATATGAGATTTTGTATGATCTTTCGAAATTCTGTTTAATTATATATATAAATAAGTAAATAAATAATACAATAAGTTTTTCGTTGAGATATTTAAAAATATATATTTAGTTCATTTGTACAAAAACTCCGTATTTAGATTTAAACCTCATGCCAAATAAATTTGTTTTGAGGAAAGTATATTAAAATTTTGTTTTAAAAACCGTGGGAGCCGCCTCTAGAATCCCTGATGGGAACTAAGTGCTACACGTGTATTTATTGTAAGACTAAATCATTTTGGTACACCTACTGTAAGGGTTCCCCTGAAAAGAAATCGAGAACAGTTTGACCTATCCTGAGGCGATAGGTGCCAGTGTCGTCTGGCCCACGAGACTGGCTCAGGTCTATGATCATAGATAGCGCCCTAGAAATAGGGAGTCCGTTGCACTGATAGCTACAGTGCCTTTTGATAAGGTTGTACCTAATGCATTTACGCTTCAGCATCCGTATACAACTTTTGTATATGTATCTAATTTCGGTGTTCGTATTTGATTTTTTTGCGATATATGTATTTATAATTGATATTTATTTGAGATTCGATTTCTGTATCTGAAAATCTGAAATTTGCACTCGAATTTTATGTTGGATTTTGACTTTGTGATATGTTTACTTTTTTTTTTTTTCCGAATGAAATTACCTTTCCGATGACATTGTTTTACTTAGCTCATCTTTTATAAAAGCTGTATGTTTGTCTGCTTGGATTTGATTTTGAATATAAGGCATGAGGGTCTGTATAAAACTAAGTTTTTTTTTTTGTTTTCAGTAGCTGCATATTTGCTTACTGAGTTTTCCATAAAACTCACCCCTCCTTCCTCCCCCAGATTAAGGCAGTGCGAGATTCAACGGTTTTTGTCACGCTTTTGAGACAACCGAGCTTCCACCAAGGTATATTTTGTATGGTGGATATATATAAATATATTTATATGTTGACACAGTATGAAACTTGTATGGTGTACACTCGTGAGAGGGTTGGGATGTAGACATGTTGTGGATTGAAATTTTATTGAAGTTGATATATATATATATATATATATATATATATATATATATATTCAGTCTTTCTGATCATTACTGCGTCTGATGAAATTTATTTTAATATGAATGAGATATGAAAGTTTTCGAACTTGTGGAATTTTAGGTGTAAATAATTGGAAATAAGCTGTATGTGAAGTAGATTTCAAGTGATTGTTGAGACTGTTTAAATTAAAGGATAGTCGACGGTACATGTCAAAATTTAGGAAATCAATTTTAGTTTAGTGGGGATTTGTAAAGAGTCGAAATGAATAATTGATGCGTAGGTAGTCTACCACAAACACATACAAACGATAAGAAAAGAGAAAGCGCGAAATTAACTCGAAATTTCTGACTTCCAAATTTGAATTAAATTTGTCACGACCCAAATTACCTAAAAATCCCTACAAATTTTTCGCTTTTTCATTTCCTCACCCGTCGTGAACAGTTACACTTCTAAACAGTTGGGCTATGATTCGGTGTTAGTAACCTCTCACCTATTTACCATTCTATTTTCATACTCACATTCACATATCAATTTATTTAAACAAAATACATCCCCAATATTAAATCCATATACAGTACTGTGCATCTATTTGTTCAGATACAAAAATTATATAAATGTGTATACCTGATCTTAATAAGAAGCAGCGGATAACCGAGATGCAAGACTATTGTCGCTCTCTTCTACTTAATATACCCTGTGGGGTGGAAAATGAAAGGGTGAGCGAAACGTGCTCAGTAAGGCAATAATGTAAGCAGGTAGATAACTATACTATCTACGTGCTGATAATGTCATGATGTAAAAATCGTTTACTTTCGGAGCATGAGGTAAGATTAAAACAATGCCACATGAATGTATATATCATATACAAGAAATCATGAAATCGACATATAAAGCACACATGAAAAATCATCATGTATGACATCTCATGCTCGTCACATTAAACTCATTTGTTTCATCATAAACTCTTCACTTTAAAACTCATTTGTTTAATCACAAAACTCATCACTTTGAAACTTATTTGTTTCATCTCAAATTCATCACATTTAAAACTCATTTGTTTCATTATAAAACAACTTCATCAAGGTCAAACCCATCTCTCGGGAATACCTTGATTCATCAAATCACATCTCTTTTAAAAACACAAATCGGGACTACCCCTCCATCGGGTTTGTCCTGATCTATCCAGACCGTATGATATCATGTGAGGCATGTAGGTTACTGTATGAAAAATCGAAGACTATGACCATACTTTGCAGTTGTGATATCCCGCACACCGATCCTCCTCAGATACCGCACGTGAATTCTCGTCCTTTTTCGCCTTGGATTTCCTTTTGGGCTTTAAATGTCTTCTGTGCCTAAAAACAAACATCATAATCTGGGCCTGGTCCAGGTGGCCACCGTGTAGCTGCCTGTAGCTGTTTTCGTTGTGTAGCAGCAGATTATTATTAGAATGTAGTGGAAATTACAATAAAGAAGGAGCGTGAACTGGAGAGGGCGACGCGAAGCTCAAAAGACCTTCTTCTTCCCTTTCTTTTTTTCTCTTTTTGTACAACCAACCCAAGATAAGGAATAATCAAACAAAAAGAGAAAGAAATAATTATGGCCCAGGATGCAGAGAAGAAGTTTCATTCGATCATGGACAAGCTCTTCCACTCCCCTAAATCCACCCCTTCCTCCTCCTGGTTTTCTTTTAATCATCGAAACTTGAAAATTCTATGATTTTTACTATTACTTTTTTGTTTGTGTATTTATGTATGTATATATTTGTAATAAATTGGCAGTTCGCCAGGAGGACAACGACAAGTATTACGAGGCAAGAAACGGCCTAATCCATCGTCTGCTTTAGCTGTAGAAGAGGCGCAACATCGCTTAGTTGCGGGTGAAGCTCCGCTGTGTAGACCATGGGATAGAGGAGATCTTCTGAGAAGGTTATCAACTTTCAAATCCATGACTTGGTTTGCTAAGCCCAAGGTTCCCTTATTCATTTTCTTTCTCTCTGTCTATGGTCTGATAACTCTTTCTAAGTTTTCGAGTATTAATTTAACCGAGATCATTATCTTTTTCATTGTTTTTAGGTAGTAAGTGCTGTAAATTGTGCTAGGAGAGGATGGGTCAATGTGGATTTAGATATTATAGCCTGTGAATCCTGTGGAGCGCGACTCCTTTTTTCTACTCCTCCTTCTTGGACCCAGCAGCAAGGCATGTCATGCATCTAATTTTACTTCACTTTAACCAATTACTTTTGAAAATTCTTGTATTCACAAGGCTAAATTCCATAAAATTTTTCTATGCTCTTCAGTTGAGAAGGCAGCCTTGGTGTTTAGCTTAAAGCTGGATAGCGGACATAAATTGCTTTGCCCTTGGATTGACAATGCCTGTGATGAAAGACTGGCTGAATTTCCTCCCACTATGCCTGCTGTTTTAGTGGATAAATTCTGGGAGAGATCCTACTCATTGTTTCAACTTTTAGCTCTTCCTGTGATTTCAGCTTCAGCCATTGAATTTATGAGAAGCCCTCAGCTCGAAGAATTTCTCAGGCAACCCTTAATGGTGGATTCTCGGAAAGTGAATCCTGAATTATCTCAAGTAGAAACTATTGTAGATGGAACTGATTCTACTAACTTGTATTATCAGGTATGACACTTGTTTCTCATTTTGGTATGCAGTTTTAGGTATATTTGGGCTGAATAGTTTTGGCAGTTTCAGTTCCATATGTATAGATGTATATGAAAACATGCATGTGTTACTCTCTGAAACTTTGATGTACTGCATTTTCATACCATCCATCTTCCGCATTCCAGTAAAAAAAAAAAAATCCAATGGTTTCTCCACTTTGTGACTGTACAAGTATAACATGTTCTCCTTTTATTCATTGTGGTTTAATGCATTATTCAATGTATTTAGTTGGTGTTAAAGACTGATTAATTTGAAAATGTTGCAGGCTCAAAAGCTTATAAGTCTTTGTGGCTGGGAACCACGTTCACTACCTTATGTAGTAGACTGCAAAGATGGTCCGAATCAATTTGTGAAAGATGCTGATATTTTAAGTTCATCCCAGAGATTTGATTATAGACAAAATTTGAGTCTCAGCTTCCACGCTACTGGTGAAAGTAAAAATTGGGAGGCAAATGAAGATGTTGATAATTCTTATAGAGTGCAGCATGATCCCAACTCTGTTGTTTTAGAT
This sequence comes from Firmiana major, assembly GCA_033439115.1. Taxonomy (NCBI): domain Eukaryota; kingdom Viridiplantae; phylum Streptophyta; class Magnoliopsida; order Malvales; family Malvaceae; genus Firmiana; species Firmiana major. The sequence goes on along the minus strand of CM065896.1, from coordinate 96,154,643 downwards.
TGCAGGATTTGTGGCGCTAGTGTTGGACTGTGGGCTTTCTTCACTGTTAAACAGCCTGTAGAGTTCTTCAGATTAGTTGGATCTTCAGAAGTTAATCCTGCAGTCCATGATTCAGGCCATGAAAGCAATGTTGATGATAGGGTTGTTGCTGTTGGTTCAAATGGTGAGTCATCATCATCTATGCATCAGTCTTCAAGTTTAAAATTGACTATAGCAGGGGGTCCACCAGCAACACGACAAAACTTTAAAGCAACAATCTCTTTACCTGTTATTGGGCAGAGTTTAAGGGCTAGGCTTTCATATCATCCAGAGTTTAGAGATCAGATACATAATAATCAAGAAGACCGTCAAGCAGAATCTGATTGCAATAGGAGTCGGGGAGAAATAGATTGTTTGAACAATAGTGTTGGTGGGCAAGTTGATATGTTGGAGGAGATGAGAAATTTCAATAGCAAAAAGGATTATCAAGTGAATTCTAATTCCACAAGAAATGATCAGTCTCCTTCTTCAAACCATGATGTTAGTGCAAGAGATGATATTTTTAGGAACCTTGCACCATTGGAAGGAACCGGCTTCACTGCAGAAGAAAATTCTCCTCGTAGTGGTGCATATGATTCTAATATGGGGGGTCAAATAGAGAGTTTTAGAAATGTAGTTCAAGATTCTTGCCAAAGTAATAACTTTGCTGAAAAGGTAGATAAGGATGGATCTGGCAATTTAGCAGTAACGGATTCTGGTGCAGTACATGTTGGGGAGTCTTCTATTATGACCCAAGGTGCTAATGTTTCCCCTAGGAATGTAGGAACTAAGGATGATGATTCATCATTTTCAATTACATCTGAAAAGTACCATCCAGAACAAATTGCAGAAACAGATAAGTTTTGCAATAAAGAAATTTCTTTATCTAGCCATCAAGAGTCAACATGTGCTGCCTCTTGCTTGGAAGCTGATGTAAATGCTGATGGCGCATACAAGATGAACTCCAAGGAAGACAAAACTTATTCAGATGCACCAAATGCGAGTAGCGAGGAAGGGATGATTGCTGGGGTGCAGACTGCTGAAAGCAATAAGGTCTTGCCCTCTGCCAAAGGTAAGCATTATTATTTGTAGTCTTAAGTGCTCTTTAGAAACAATATTTAATAAAATGAAAGTTTCTCTGAATTTGCTGCCCTTTTTTTCCTCTGTTGTTATTTACTTCCCTTTATTTTGGCTTGCTGTACTGCTCTTTTTCTGTTCCCCTCTCTCTGGAATGTTTTAACCTGCAATGGTATCTTCTTGTGTCACTTGGGCAAGAGTTGAAATTCAAGTATTCTTTTGCTTTCCTGTAATGCACAAATATGTTATACTGGAAAGTGGAAACCTTTTGTTGGAGTGGATAAAAGCTTTGAGATCTTTCTCACTTTAAGTGCTACCTGGAAAGGCTCATCCATTAGCTGCATGGTGAATTATTTTCTCTCCTATTCTCGCCTTGTACGAACCATACAGTCCAGCTGGTTAAAAGTGAAAGTATTACCTTCTTGATATATAACGTGTTGCTGGTTTATGTGTTTGTGGCATTTGCAATTGTTATTACCTTTCTTTCATTCCATGAGATTTTATCATTTAATCACAACGGTGATTTTATCAACCATGCTACTTCCATTTTCCAGGAACGGATCTAAAGCGACTACACATGGATAAAATGACTGAGTTTGATCCGATCAGGCAACACAGACATTTTTGTCCATGGATTATATCAACGGGTAGCAGGGAACCTGGATGGCAGCAAACATTATCTGCTTTGCTCTGTGGGAAAGGTTCTCCTCAGTCTTCACCTATACATTCGCCTTCATCTGTCTCTGTGGTTAAGGTAAGTTAAAATTTTAGTTCTGTGCAAGTTTAAGTTTTCTTCATTCTTCAGCTATATATATATATATATATATATATATATATTTTCTTTCACCATATTTTTAGTCTAAAATAGAAGTATTTAATATAAGCTTGCTGGATTTTATTCTGCAGGTCGATGATCCCATTGCTTCAGTTAGAAAGCTTTTCATGTCTCCAGCGGCCAAAAGAATTAAGACTAACCGTGAATCAAGTTAAAGTGCTGTTTGTTACCTACTAGTATTATTGTGATGTATCTATCCATCTCCAAAGAGATTTTGAAGATTGACTTCCCCCTTTCTGTTTGCAATGCAATAATGGCAATCGCATGTCTCAGTTTCTACTCATTGAAACATACAAAATATGTTGTATCATTGTTAAGCTTTGTGCAATAGAACTTCAGCCCGTCTTTTTCTATCTGAGAGCAAAACTGAAATTCCATCTACAGCCCAACTACACAACACAGCTTATGAGTTTATCAAATTGTCGGCAACTGGCATGTTAAAATTTCAAAGAGGTTTGTGAGAAATAGAAAGTTGAAACAATACGAGAACGAGAGTATGAAAATGGAAATGGAATTTGTTTCAGCCCATCAAGCCACAATTTGTGATGACCACCTTTGAGTACGGGCGATTGAAACCTCTCTCTGCCACCACAGCTCTTTTATCGCCTATTAGCTTGGCCACCCTGCTCGCCAAACACAAGTACATGTTTTATTATTTCTTTGCCATTGGATTATAAAGCTGGGAATTGTCAGTTTATCATCAGTTAAGATGTGCAGAAATGAGGATCGCGGAAGAGGTGATGAATAGTGGGTTAGTGGGTACAGAGAAGTCTGGATGGAGGTGGCATTTATATAAAAGCATACCTGAAATAAGGAGAACCAGTGTTCTCTTGAACAGTCTTGACCTGTCCAATTCTCTTTACAACCTCGATTCCTTCCAAGACTTCCCCAATAACTAGAGCTGAAGCATCTAGTTCTGGTGAATCCTTGATGGCAATCACAAACTCTGTACCATTCGGGTCCGTTCCAATCTCCTCTTGATCAATCTCCAGCTTCCCCTTTCGTGCAACCAACTTCATTTTCGGAGCCGGTTTAGAGGGATCCCTGGCGATGATGCTCAGTGTTCCAGCCAAGTTCTTAACTCCCGGACACTTATCATGTGTTCTCTCCCACTCCTCCCTCAAATTTTCAATTACCAGATTGCTTCCAGTTCCCTTCGCAAGCTCAGTATCAACACCATAAGATCTCAATCCACCATTTTGCACGTAGTTTGGCATAATCTTAATGAACTCTTTTCTTCTATAGCTAATTCCAGCAGCTCCACTAACTATACTACTGAATCTACCGGCCCCGGCTGGAACATCATCTCCATACAGTCCAAAAACAATGCGACCAACGGGCTCTCCATCAATGGCTATATCAAGAAAAGCTCGTTTGGTAGGAACTTTGTTGCTGCAATTAGGACTAGGAGTAGTAACATTCTCTTCCTGTTGATTGTTGACTGATGGGTTTTCTTCAGCCTGTGCCTTGGACGGATAGTCTGGTACCAGGGCCTGAGAACCTAGCAGAAGAAGCAATGAAGAGTTGACACAAATTGTAAGCTCTCTCCGGGATAATTTTAACTGTTTCAGAATGGGAAAACAAGGGGAAGCAGGAATGTTATGGAGTTGCGGAAGGGGGGCTGCTGCAGTTGGTTTTGGACGATGAAGTAATTGTGGGGAGGGATAGGATTGTAACAATTTCGGATACTGCAACATTCTGCTTAATTTGGTCTCCTTTTTGATTTCGGGATTCTGCCCTTATTGCCTCGAGATTTCTGCTGCTGCAACTGCACATCAAAGTGATGAGCTTCCTACTCCTAGTAAAGAGGATAAGGAAAATGCAGAGTCAATCCGTCCAAAATCCTGGCCCTGGGCCAATCCTTCTTTGCTCTCGGGATATATATTATACGACATTTTTTAATTTTACAATTAATGTTAAAGTGGTAATATTATTATTTTTAAATATGTTAAAAAATAAATAAAATAAAATATATTTCATCTTAATATTACGAAAAAAGAAAGAAAGTAAAAGCAGGTATCATTTGATTCATTACCCGTAATTCACCTCTCACTAGGGTTTAAGCCACTCTAAACTCGGTGGCCGGTTCTTTCTTAGATTCTTTAAACAAAAGAACAAGAGAGAGAATGGCGAACTCAATGGCAATTTTATCAAGAAGGGTTTGTCGATCTCTTCTCTGCAACCCCAAAATCCCTCAACTTTCAATGCCCCTTTGCACCAGCACCACCCTTTCGTCCTCTCCTGAAACTTCCAACTCGGACATTGACTCAAGTGCTGATTCCCCTTCATCGGATTTATCCACGCCCTCAGAATCTTCCAAGGAATCCAACTCCCAGAGGCGCTTGTACGACCGCCCGCTTGAGAATGGCCTGTATTTATAAGGTGCAGTCAGTTTCACCCTAATGGTTTTGCATTTTTTATTTTTATAAATTCATCAAATTTGAAAATTTCTGTTCGGAAGTTTTTGGCAGTAGCTAAATTAAAAGAAGAAGGAAAGAAAAAAAAGAGTTGATCGCTTATTTTGGTTGTCTGGAATTTTGGATGAATAGTCGAACAGACTGACATTTTGGGTTTCAACAGACTTTTATTAGGGGTAGATCTTTAGTTTTGGAGCTCCATTCCAAAAGTTAACTCAAAGTAGTTCTTGGGGTTTCGGCTGGTTTTTCTGCTTGTAGGCAATTTTGGTTGGACATGTATGGCAGACCCCAGTGCAGAAGAAACTGAAGAGTGGGATATCAGTTACAATGTTTTCAGTGGGGACAGGTGGGATTCGCAACAACAGGAGGCCGTATGAGAATGAGGAACCAGTGGAGTATGCTAATCGCTCTACTGTTCAGTGGCATCGAGTTTGTGTTTATCAAGAGCGGTTGGGAGGTCTTGTCCTGAAGCATGCTATACCTGGGTAAGGTTTTATTCTAAGCATCTTTTTTTGACTTAATATTGCTGAAAACCTTCTTTTGATTTTAGATGATGGCCATTTTCTTCTCCTTTGAATTTCATTCCTTAGTACTGCCATTTGTAATACTGAACCTGTTATTTGCAAATGTTATCATAAGGGTAAATGAATTTAATTGCCTTTGATGTAGAAACGCAAGCATGCTGTAAAAGATTAAGGGTGATTGCTCTGACATGACTAAATCATTAAATTTAGGCTTGGTTTGGTTCATCGAAAATGATTTTTGAAAAATTATTTCGTTATTTGCCGCTTTTTGGTTGGCAGAAAATAGATTGTTCAACAGAAAATGATTTCCTGATTAATGGAAAATTAAGTCATTTCCCTGAAAATTGTCTTATGTTTTTGAATAGGGGAAGACATTTTTCGGAAAATAACTGTTTATGTATAAAGTTATTTACCAAGCTCGTGAGTATAATTTTACTCAAATTATATTTTGGATATAATTTTTTGGAACTTTGATGTAATTTAATCCTACATAACATATTATTATATTATTAATTTTTTTATTTAATTGTATTTAAAATTTTAAAAATTAAAATATTAGCACTAAAATTCTTTTAATGTTTTAATTTTAAATATTTTATTTTGTATGTTATTCATCTTAAATGGTTTTAGTATTTCAATAGTAAACAATATTTTATTATTATTTTAATAATAAATAATAAATAATTTTTAATAAATAATATATTTCTATTTAATAATTTAATAATATTTTAATTTCAAATATTATGTTTTTATATTTTATTTACAAATTTTTACATATATATTTTAATAATAATTATAACTAATTAATTATTTTGTTATGATTTTAATAATAAATAATTTCAAATATTATAAATGTTTTTAATATTTCAAAAATAAATATTAATATATTATTAATATTATATATATTAAAATATTAGTATTACTTAAAATTTTTAAATTTACTAATATAAATAATAATAAATGGTTTTTTAAATGTTTAATAATATAATATTTTAATATTAAATATTATTTTCAAAATATAATTATTTTTTAATATTAATAAATTAATAAATAATATATAATTTTTAATATTTTATTAGTTAATATCATTTGAAAAAAGAAAACTATTTTTTCAAAAAACAGAAAATAGTTTTCTTTGACTTATCCAAATAACAAAAATCTTTAGTTTTCCATAAAGTGAAAGTATTTTCTAGAAATCATTTTTTAGAAGTCATTTTCAGCAAATCAAACGGAACCTGATTAGGCATTCTTGTTAAGGATGTTATCATAAAATTCTATATACATCTAGAATCGGGTAGTCCCTTTCTTGAAACTGTTGCAAGTTAAACCATCTGCAATGGATTTGAAATGCATAAGAAAGGTGAATATAGGAATGAGTATTAAGTTAACATTGAAGATAATGGAATTTGAAGGTTTAAAATGCAGGGATTTAACAATGCGACCTCTACTGCATCATAAGGTTGTCGTTTGCAGAATATCCTCCTTCTCCAGCATGGTTTACTACTTAGAAAATATTTAACAAAATCTTGTGCACTGTATCTTTAAACGGCAGTGAACTCGCTCAGTATGAGGTCAGCACCAAAATCCTGGAGTCTTAGAAGATGGTTCTATAGATATATTAGGAAATAATTTTATTCTTATCTCTTATTTTATGCAATCAATTTTTATTATTTTTTTTTTCAGATTTTTAGGTTTCCTGATTTTTAGGAGATTTTTTAGTGGAATTAGTCAAACAGACTATTCTTATTTATTTCTGTAATTCTAAGTTAATCAGTAAGAAAAGAAATTCTTATTCTCCTAAAATTCTTCATGGTATCAGCCTAGGTTCTACGAACCTAAATCTTAAAAAAAAGAAAATTCATGGCAATCGAGAAGAGTCCATGGTCGTCGGAAGTCATCCAAAATTCTACAGGAGCCGTCGACACCATCTCGTATGCCATAACTGGTCATAATCTAAATGGCCAAAATTATTTGTAGTGGTCTCAATCTGTCCTGATCTTCATCTCCGGCAAAGGAAGAGATGAATATCTCACCGGTGAAGCTGTGTAGCCGAAAAGGAAAGATCCAAAATTTAGAACATGGAAGACCGAGAACAACCTTGTTATGTCATGGCTTCTCAATTCCATGACTAATGAAATTGGAGAAAATTTTTTGCTTTATGAAACTGCTGTATAAATATGGGAAGCTGAGAAGGAAGCATACTCTCACGTAGAAAATACGTCTGAGTTGTTCGAAATTGAGTGCATTCTCCATGATCAACGTCAAGGAGATCTCACTGTTACACAATATTTCAATATTCTTAACTGACATTGGCAACAGTTGGATATGTTTAGAGAAAACAAGTGGAAGTGTCCGGATGATGTAGTGTACTACAAAAATATTGTCGAAGAAGCACGTTTATACAAGTTCTTAATTGGATTAAATAAGAACTTGGATGATGTTCATGGCAGAATACTTTCAAAGAAACCACCACCAAGCCTCAGAGAAGCCTTTGCTAATGTGAGATGCGAAGAAAGCAGAAAGAAATTGATGATGGGTTCTCAAACCACTACACCAGCCATGGATTTATCGGCTCTCACTGCTCGGGGACCACAAGCCCATATTAGTGGTAACCAGCAGAAGAAAGAGTGTCCCAAGTGTGATCATTGTGGGAAGATTGGCCACACTCGTGATGTCTGCTGGGACATTCACGGTAGACTTGAAGGTGGGAAATCACAAAAGAATCGAGCGAGTAGAGGCAACACAGCCACATCAGAAGTGAAATCTGGATCCACCGAACCTGCTCTCTTTAGCAAAGAGCAGTTAGACTTGCTCCAAAAACTGATTGGCCAAAATCAGCCCCGATCTTCAGAACCAGTGGCTGGAACAGCATCACTTGCACATAAAGGTAATTCCTTTACTGCCTTTAATGCAAAATGTGAAGGCTTAAATCTATGGGTTGTTGATTCCGGAGCCTCGGACCACATGACTGGTAATGCTACTTTATTCTCTACATTCACTCCTTGTCAAGAAAATTGGACTGTCAAAATTGCAGATGGATCAGTATCTAAAGTAATTGGAACTGGCTCAGTGGTGCTTTCTGATATACTCACACTTGAATCAGTTTTATTGGTTCCTGATTGCAATTTGTTGTCAATTGGCAAACTTATGCAAGATTTGAAATGTATGGCTACATTTGACAAACATCTATGTACCTTTCAGGATTTGGGTTTCGGGAAGACGATTGGCAATGCTGAAGTGAGTTCAGGACTTTACCTCATCAAGCCTAGTCGTTCCTCTCAAAGACAAGTTCAAAGTTCTGGTTCTGTCACTTTGTCAAGTCCTTTTTCTTTCAATGCTCAGTCTGTCACTCAGTCCAATAATGATAGTGAAATAATGCTATTGCACTATAGCTTAGGCCATCCCAATTTCAAGTACCTTGAAAATTTGTTTCCTTCATTATTTCAGAATATTAACTCGAATATTTTTCAGTGTGAAGTTTGTCAATACTCAAAGCATGTTCGAAACTCTTATCCATCTCAAGGATACAAAAAATCCCATCCATTCTCCTTGATTCACAGTGATATTTGGGGCCTTCCAGAATTAAAAATATCATTGGATCCAGGTGGTTTAGTAGTTTTATTGATGACCACACCAGATTAACCTGGGTCTACCTCATGAAAGAAAAATCAGAAGCAGTCCAAATTTTCAAAAATTTCAACTCTATGGTTCAAACACAATTCCAAACCAAAATTCAGTTTCTGCTGTTCGATAATGCAAGAGACTATTTCAACATAAATCTAGGAGACTATCTATCAAACCAAGGCATAATCCATCAAAGTTCTTGTGTTGGAACCCCTCAACAAAATGGTATTGCCGAAAGAAAAAACCGACACCTCCTAGAAGTTGCTCGTTCTTTTCTATTTTTCACAAATGTACCAAATAGTTTTTGGGGGAAGCAGTCTTGACCTCAACATATCTTATCAATAGAATGCCATCTAGAGTATTGAACTTTCAAACACCATGTGATCTGCTCTTTCAAGCCTATCCAAACACTCGGGTCATTTCCAAAATACCTCTTAAAGTATTTGGTTGTAATTCATTTGTTCATGAAAACCTTCAAAACTGTGGGAAGTTGGACACGAGAGCAACCAAATGCATTTTCTTGGGATATTCTCCTCATAAAAAAGGATATAAGCGTTACTCTCCTTTCACAAAAAGGTTCTACAATTCCATGGATGTCACCTTTTTTGAAAACCAACCTTGTTATCCCAAATCTACCATTCAGGCGGACAGCAAGAGTGAATACCAAATTTTGGGAAAGTGTCATCCCTTCTATAACCCACTGAGAGAGTCCTCAAGTTCAGTCCAATCCTCCTAGTCAAACCCTAGTATCCGAGAGCCTCCAACTTCAATATGGTTCTCCTTGTCAAACTCAAGTACCTTCCAAAAACATGTCTCTTGAGTCGACCAGAGAAAATGATTCCCCACCTATTCCTCCCGAAAATCAATCATCCACGTTTGAAAGTGCTCAATCAGAAAATAACACTGTACTCCGTGTCTATTCGAGAAGAAGAACAAGGAAAGATGAAGTAGGGGAACAACCTCATATTCAACAGAACCATGAAGCTAACCAGAATTCAATTTCTGACAAAGGTAACTCTAAACTAATTGATAATATTGATGAATTACAATTGCCGATTGCTTTAAGGAAAGGGGTGAGAAGTTGTACAAAGCATTCAATTGGGAATTTTGTTTCCTATAGCAAGCTGTCACCCAAGTATTGTGCATTTGTTGCCAACCTTGATGGTACTCTACTTCCAAAGGACATAAATGAAGCATTGAAGTCTGATGATTGGAAAAAGGTTGTTTGGGAAGAAATCTGTGCATTAGAGAAAAATAGGGCATGGGATATTACCGATCTTCCTCAAGGCAAGAAACCAATTGGCTGTAAGTGGGTTTTAACAATAAAACTCAAAGAAGACGGAAGCATTGAGAGATACAAAGCCCGGTTAGTTGCAAAGGGGTTCACTTAGTCTTATGGAATAGATTATCAAGAGACCTTTGCCCCAGTTGCCAAACTCAACACGATAAGAGTACTTCTCTCTCTTGCTGTTAACCTTGATTGGCCACTATTTCAATTAGACGTTAAAAATGCTTTCTTGAATGGAAACTTAGAAGAAGAAGTCTACATGACCATCCCTCCTGGTTTTGAGACTTCTACCACTAATGGAAAGGTATGCAAGCTGAAGAAATTGTTATATGGTCTCAAACAATCACCCAGGACTTGGTTTGATTGATTCACCAAGGTAGTTAAAGATCAGGGATACTCACAATGCCAGGCCAATCACATTTTATTTGTGAAGCACTCTCCTGAAGGTAAATTAGCTATCCTTATTGTCTATGTTGATGATATTATGGTTACAGGTGATGATTATGAAACCATTCACAAACTAAAAAGCCTTCTTGCCAAAGAATTTGAGATTAAAGATCTTGGAAATCTGAAATATTTCCTTGGTATGGAAGTCTCTCGATCAAAGGAAGGCATTACTGTTTCACAAAGGAAATATGTGCTTGATTTATTGAAGGACAATGGTATGATTGGGTGTAAACCATCTGACACACCAATGGATTCTTCTACAAAATTGGGAGCTAAACTTGATTGTGCACTTGTTGACAAGGAGAGTTATCAAAAACTTGTTGGAAAACTCATATATTTGTCACACACTCGTCCTGACATCGGATTTGCTATGAGTGTAGTAAGTCAACATATGAAGAATCCAAACGAAGAACAAATATAGGCTGTGTACCGAATCCTAAGATATCTAAAGTTTACTCCTGGCAGAGGCTTATTCTTTAAACGGTCTCCTACTCGAAGTGTTGAGATTTTCAATGATGCTGATTGGGCTGAATCTATTACTGACAGAAGATCCACATCTGGATATTACACTTATGTGTGGGGAAATCTAGTCACATGGCGAAGCAAAAAGCAGTCTGTTGTTTCGAGGAGAAGTGCAGAAGCTGAATTTCGGGCAATGACTACGGTATTTGTGAAGGCATGTGGTTGAAAAGATTACTAGAGGACTGGCACATTCCCATGGAAAATCCTATAACTCTATTTTGTGATAATTAGTCCACAATTAGTATTGCGAAGAATCCGGTTCAGCATGATCGTACAAAGCATGTGGAGATTGATCGTCACTTTATAAAAGAAAAAATCGATTCTGGGATTATCAGGGTAATCTACACACCAACAAATCATCAGATTGCTGATATTCTCACGAAGCCACTACCAAGGAATCTGTTCGAAGTGCTTAACTCCAAGCTCGACATGATAAACATCTACAGCCTAGCTTGAGGGGGAGTGTAGATATATTAGGAAATAGTTTTATTCTTATCTCTTAATTTATGCAATCAATTTTTATTATTTTTTCCAAATTTTTAGGTTTCCTGATTTTTAGGAGATTTTTTAGTGGAATTAGTCAAACAGACTATTCCTATTTATTTATGTAATTCTAAGTTAATCAGTAAGAAATGAAATTCTTATTCTCCTAAAATTCTTTAGGTTCAATGGATGATTTATTTAGGCTTTGGGAGAACCATTGCTCATTACCTTGTTTATGTCAATAGCATAGTTGGTTTTGAAGGATTGTTCAATGCATGGCTGAGTTTAGACTGAATGAGAACTACCGATTAACTGATGAATTCTAGACTGGCTTCTGGCTGTTATGTGTATTCCATGTTCTTGGGTGGGGGAAATTTACTGGAAATTTCTAAGCATACTAGTTTTTCAGATAGAATTGTTTGTGATATTTGAAACTTGGGGCTATTAATTCTGTTGATGTATGAAATTCAAATTGAAGAGTATAATCTGTCTTTTTGAATGGGTTTAATATTGAATGCTATGTTAATCTGGTTTGGAGCATGGCCTTATCTCTATTGACTACAATTTCTTGTCATAATTATATCAGCTGTTGACTGTCTTCATTCATGATCTTGGATGTAATATTCTTCTCTCTCCCCCTTTTTTTTCCTTTCTTTTTCTTTCTTTTGGGTGATGCAGTACAATTGTATATTTGGAGGGAAACCTGGAGATGAAAATCTATACTGATCTAATCACTGGTCTGGTTCGACGTGTGAGAGAGATTTGTGTTCGTCGAAATGGTACACACATTACTTTCTTCCATTCTTTTTTTTTTTTTTTTTTAATGTTCAAGGAAGTACATGAAATTATCTGTATTAACTAATTACCTGCTTTAATTCTTATTCCAATGAACAAAATTAAGAAAATGTGATACTTGTTCTCTTAATACATTTTTTATTCCTAGAGGTTTTAGTGCTTTGATATGGATTTTAGCATGAGTGATGAGAATGTGCTACTGATTAATATTTCATGCCACGTTTTATTCCCTACATGAGAACCAAACATTCAAATGTGTCACTATGACCAAATTGGTGAATGGTTTTGATGATTAGACATTAATTTTTCGGTTTACTGTCTTGGGATGGATGTTGAACCCACAAATGTTTTTTGACTTTTATTCTGTTTTTCGGCATGTTGATTATTGTATCACTGGTGGAAAAAAAATTAATAGTATTACTTTTCTACATAGGCATCCAGAAAAATTGAGTAGCCTTGTGGGCTATTCATTCTGAACCCCTGGTAATAGGTTGCCTAGATCCTACGTTATACTATTCAAAATGGTCACAGTGGTGCTTACGAGAACAATATCTGTGTTATCTTGCTTTTTTTTTTTGGTGCTTATGATAATTAAATATTTGTATTTAATGAATGATGCCCATCCCGTGCATGGATGAATCGGACCTTAAGTTATCTTGTGGCTTATTGGTGTAATCCTTCTTTGCGTGTGTGTGTGTATGCGCGTGCGTGTGTCTGTTTTCTTGTCTTTCCTTTGATCTGCTCTTGGTTTACTAGTTCATGGATGAAATGATAGGGGATTTAGTATGTGCTTTTTGGTGAAGGCAAGTTGACAAATATTCATAGTTTTGTTCCAAAATGAGTTTATCCTTGATTTTGATAGTAACTTTTGCTGTGAATTTTGCAGGTCGGATTGTGTTTTTGGGAAATGTTGATAATGCCCAGCGACCAACTTCTGGAGAAATGAAAGGTGCTGGGTTTTACTAGAAAGCACCGGTTTTAGTTAAAAGAAGTGAACATTTATTTTTACAAGGAACCAGTTTTGGCCTTCATAAGTATATTACGGTTGAAGGTAGTATATGGATGGAGAAGTTCGTGGCTTGAAAAGACTTGAAAGTTGTTTTGAAATTGCATGTTTTTATGTTTAAAGATCAATTTTACCTTGTTTGGGCTACAGAGGCCAAAGGTCAGTTGACCTTCGATGGTTTACAGTGAAGATGAGGAAATTACAGAAAACAGAAGAGTGGAAATGTGGTTTGAGCTGGAAGCTAATTGGAAATGAGAGTGTTATTGGTTTTGGTAGTCCTGTTTTCTGCCTTTCAGCTTGATGATGCATGTACACTATCAACTGCTATCTTCTATATGTTTTTTTCTTGTGATAGTTTTGGAAAGCGCATCTTACTTTGGTTCCAAAGTTTAAGCTGTGAAGTTGAGTTCCTATCCTATGCCTGTAACTGTAATGTTGGTGAAAGCCTTCAGCCTTTCAAGTCGGTCCGTGAGAACCTAACACGCGCATTTCTTGTCACCAAATGAAAGCCCATTAGAAACTATTCTCTATCATCATTCCTGAATCCACTCCAGTCTTCCTTCTTTAAGAAGTAAAAAATAAAATGGTTGTTCTTTTACTCGTTCAGCCACCAAACTTCCTCAAAGCTTCATTGAGCCTCCAGTTCCACTGCTCTTCCAATCGCAAGGACAACGAGAAACATAAACAACTAAAGCGAAAACATTTTCCCCAGAACAAAAACACTTCTCCTGCCCTCCCTTTCCGAAGATCGTCCCCAACCCCGCTCTTAATCAACCGCAAACCTTTCACCCAAAATAAACTCCATCCCCTGGACGCTGTTGTTAAAGACCTCGAATCCTCTGTCAAAAACGGCATAAACATCGATTCCGAGATATTCTCCTCCCTGTTAGAAGCATGTTACCGATTAAAATCCATTCAACACGGCATTAAAATCCATAGTCTAATACCCAAAGCCCTATTACGTAAAAACGCTGGTATTTCTTCGAAACTTCTGAGGTTGTACGCAACGTGCGGACACCTCGAAAGTGCCCATAAATTGTTCGATGAAATGCCTAAACGTAACGAGTCGGCTTTTCCATGGAATTCTCTTATCTCAGGATACGCAGAATTGGGACAATATGAAGATGCTTTAGCCCTTTACTTTCAAATGGAGGAAGAGGGTGTTGAACCTGATCGGTTCACATTCCCTCGCGCGTTGAAGTCTTGCGCGGGGATCGGGTTGATTCAAATTGGAGAAGCGGTTCACCGTGATGTGGTGCGTAAGGGTTTTGGAAATGATGGGTTCGTGCTTAATGCTCTTATTGATATGTATGCAAAATGTGGGGACATTGCTAGGGCTAGGCGGCTTTTTGATAACATTGCTTTTAAGGATACCATTTCCTGGAATTCTATGTTGACGGGATACATTCGCCACGGGTTACTGGTTGAGGCATTGCAGGTTTTCCGTGGGATGATTCTAGAGGGGTTTGAGCCTGACCCCATTGCTATATCGGCAATTCTTTCTAGTTTTTTGTCATTGAATATCGCGGTACAGATTCATGCGTGGGTTCTTAGGCGAGGAATTGAGTGGAATTTGTCTGTTGTTAATGCTTTAATTGTTGTGTATTCTAGTCGTGGGAAGTTAGATCGAGCAAGTTGGTTGTTTCACCAAATGCCTGAGCAGGATGTTGTCTCATGGAATTCAATTATCTCTGGTCATTGTAAACACCCAGAAGCTCTGGTGTACTTTAAACAAATGGAGAGTGGTGGTAATTTACCTGATGGCATCACCTTTGTGGCAATACTATCAGCATGCGCTCATTTAAGTTTGGTTAAGGATGGAGAGCGGTTGTTTTCGTTAATGAGAAAGAAGTATAAGATCAATCCGACAATGGAGCACTATGCTTGTATGGTAAATCTTTACGGGAGAGCAGGGCTGATTGATGAGGCTTTCAACTTGATAGTGGAGAGAATGGAGTTTGAGGCTGGGCCAACTGTGTGGGGAGCGTTGCTTTATGCTTGTTCTGTTCATGGAAACGTAGATATTGGAGAGATTGCTGCTCAAAATCTTTTTGAGTTGGAGCCAGATAATGAACATAATTTTCAGCTCTTGATGAAGATTTATAGCAACGCAGGGAGGCTGGAGGATGTGGAGAGAGTGAGAACAATGATGTTGGACAGAGGATTATAGACTCAGCACAGCAAGCCAATATGGAGTTGTGTGTGATACTGGTAAATCAAGCTCAAGTTCACCTCAAGAAATGGATTGCTCAAGCTTGTAGCAGCTGGCC
Organism: Firmiana major; assembly: GCA_033439115.1. Lineage (NCBI taxonomy): Eukaryota > Viridiplantae > Streptophyta > Magnoliopsida > Malvales > Malvaceae > Firmiana > Firmiana major. The sequence continues at coordinate 96,139,337 of CM065896.1, read as the reverse complement.
TTGGTTTTTCACTCTGCCACCAATATAGCTATTAAGCAAATCAAGTAGTATGGACGAGATTCCAGAGAACTTGCAGCTATCTACCTCTGACTTCTACAATGCCGAGGAAATCTCCTTATAGAAAAGGAGATTTTAGATATTCAAAACTACATGTAAGCATCAAATACTTAACCTTATTGGTAAATATAGGAAAATCAGTCATTTTTTGTTGAAGTTGCTCTCCTTTCTTTCTCGCGCTCTATGAAAATCTATTTACACGTCCCTGAAGGCCAAAACCTTCTTGGTTCCCGGGCATGCACAGAAGTATATGTGCATTGGTCGTTTCCAAAACTAATGAAATTGTCTGTTAAACGATGAGATGAGGGGAAAGAAGCCTAAAATATTCATCGGGTTTGTCGGCTGAGTCAGAAGCGCGCGTATAACAGAAATCATTAACTCCCAATAAAAGCAAAGGGTTAATTTGATTTTTTTCTCCTTTTATACTTTTTATAAAATAAAAAAACGAAGTTTTGGTCTGTGGAGTGTGTACAAAGCATTAATGCTAATTATCACCGTAATTAAAGGGGAGTGGAGGAGATGGTTTGAAAACACAATTCGTCTTGGGCTTTTTTAGAATTAGCCTCATTAACAGGGACATATTCCTTACTTTACATAAATAAATTCAATAGCAGAAAGGACCCACCCATTCACCAATCACCCTTTCGTTTTTCTAAAATTCCCAAATCCAAAACAAAATGTATGGTGTTTATTTAAGCCATGTCGGTGGCAGTGTGAAGACTGAAAGAACTAGGGCTTAGATATCTTATGTTGACAAAAGTACTTCACACTTTATCACATGCTTAATCCTTAGTTGGCAATTGGGAAGGTAGAAAATCCAACACTGATTACACGCGTTAGACCTAAAGTTAAGTGCCCAAATGCCCATCTTAAGGTTGTCTCTCTATAAATATAGAATCCCTGTCAGCCTGTTTTCATCCAAGCTGATCTTACTCCCAAGTCCCGAATCTCGAATTTCCAAGTTAGCTTTTAAAATAAAAATGGCAAGAACCTCCCTTGCTCTCCTGTTGCTTTCCCTTCTGTGCATTGCTTGTCAGGCCAGATCTGCAACCGCTGCAAGCTCACGTGCCTCATATTTCGTCAAGGCTTCATGTAGTGCCACCAAATATCCAGCACTTTGCGTCCAATCTCTCGCAGCGTTTGCCACTTCAATCCAGCGGAGCCCCCGCCAGTTGGCTCAGACTGCCCTGTCCGTGAGCCTAGGCAGGGCTCAGTCCACCCATGCATTCGTGTCCAAAATGAAAAAACTCAAAGGACTTAAGAAGAGGGAATTTGAAGCAATCAAAGATTGCATCGAGGAGATGAGTGACAGTGTGGACAGGCTTAGCAAATCAGTGAAAGAGCTGAAGCACGTGGGTCAAGCCAAGGGTGAAGACTTCTTGTGGCACGTTAGCAATGTGGAGACGTGGGTCAGCGCTGCTCTAACTGATGAGAACACTTGCGTTGATGGTTTCGCCGGCCAGGGCATGGATGGTAAGGTTAAGGCCTCGATTAGAGCTCGAGTGATCAATGTTGCTCAGGTCACCAGCAATGCTCTGTCATTGGTTAACCAATTTGCCTCAAAACAGTGATGAACCAACTGTTATGTTAGCATTGGTTGCGCTTGCAGAGAAGTTTAAGTGGTTTTATTTAGAGGCTAGCTTTTGGTCAGTTTTGTCATGTGGTTTGGTTTTGAATCTTTTTTTTTTTTTTTTTTTTGTTTATGTATGTATACGCATATGTATATGAATATTAAAATGATTTAAAGTTTTTGTTAGCAATTGCAAGTGGAATTCAAATCAAAGAGATTTAATATTATGAGAAAGTCAATTTTACCAATATACAGGTTGGGAGATCCATGAACCTTTCGAAAAACTGAAAAGAAAAAGAAAGCAGGTATTCATAGTAAATAGAGTCTTTGCCAATGAATTTGTTTTTCTTGTTCTAATTTCGCAGCAACCAGAGAGTTTATCAAAAACCAAAACATTGAAAAGAGTATACATGAATATGAATATTTAAATTCAATACACTGATAAATTTGATCATTATTTTAACTTATAATTACTTTAATGGACGGTGCTGGGACTTTTAGCAACTAATGTGGTTGGAGCGTTGAAAGAGCCCCGAATTATTTAAGGGATTTTCCATGTTATTCACCGTGATTTACGGATGGATTGAATTAAAACTTGAAAATAAATTAGTGTTTTATATATTAATAAAATACATATTTTTTATAACATGTAATAATTATTTTACATTTATTCTTACCGAATCAAGATTAAATTATTTTATCCATATTGATTTTCATTACATATACTTCCTTAGGAAAAAGTTCAAAATTTAGAATTATTAAACGCCTATTAACCTCTAATAAAAAGATCAATTTGAAAAGTAATAAAAAAAAATTAATTTGTAGAATGCAAAAGGAAATCGCATTTAACATATTGCTTTTGAAAGTAGTTTCAAATATAATAGTATAACTATATACCAAAAAAATATATTAGTATAATTATGTACCAAAAAAATATAATAGTATAATTTGGTTTGTTTTCCAAAATGTGAGCCCTCTCTTAATAAGCCTTGAGAAGATTGTATTTAGGAAACAAACTCAATATCTATACTTAAAAATATTATATGACAAGTTTTGGCATCTTCTAATTCACTACAATTTTATTCGTGTGCTTGCTTTCTAATTCAACTTCCAATTCATCAAATTAATTTTTTGTCACCTTTTAAATTAATCTTTTTGTTATATATCAATAGCTCTTTGTTTATTATATGAATTTTTAATTCTTTTCCATTAATCTAAGTTAAATAGAAGAGTAAATTGATTTAATAAAATATGACTCTGGAATAAATGAATTTTATTAGAATTGATTTGGTGAGAATGAGTGTAAAATAGTTATTAAATGTCTTTAAAAAAAATAAGATATCATTATCTTATTGATGCCTAAAATATCTACGTTTTAGAATTATTCTAATAATAATAAAAAAAATGAGAATCACTTATATATCATATGATCCTAAAAAATAGATATTTAAAGCACTATTAAACCAATAACACCTCATAATTTTTTTAAAACATGAAATAATTATCTTACACTTATCCACACCAATCAAATCTGTTTATATAATTTGCTCAAGTGCCAACTCTTATTAATTCAATTTACTCACCTATTCAACTCATACTAACAAAAAATAAAATAAAATTTAAAACGTCACATAATTAGCAAAGAGCAATTAACATTTGACCCAAAAAAAATTAATTTGAATTGCTATATGATATTTTCAAATACTTAATTTCTTTTTGAAATACGATCTTTCTAAGGATTATTATAAGAGGGCTTGCATTTTGGAGGATCAATCAAATTATACTATTATATATTTTTGTTACATTTTTAAATTATTATTTTTGTTAAATGTTAATAGCTCTTTACTAATTATGCGAGTTTTTAATTTTTTTCATTAATTCGAGTTAAATAGATAAATAAATATATTTAATGAGAGTTGATTCTGAATAAATTAATTTAATTAAAATTGATTCGATGTGAATGAGTGTAAAATAATTATTATATATATTTAAGAGAATATAAAATGTTATTATTTTATTAGTACCTAAAATAATTATATTTTAAAATCTTCATAATATAAATTATCTTATTATTATTATTATTATTATTATTATTAGCTAGCTTGATGTTGGATTATAATTGGACGTTGAACGTGGCTGGGTGTGAAACTGAAAAGCTAAAGGGGGATAGAGAGCAGCAGACGACTTGCCGGGGTGGCGGTGACGGTGGCCACGTCAGTGCTTCAGCCTTTACTGTTACATGAATTTGCTGGTTTCATAAGCAAAGGTGCCTTACAGTGTCCCCGCTTCTCCTCCCCTCTTCTGTTACATGAAGCGTATTAGATACGTATAGAGGTATAAATTAAAATAAATCATGGAATAAAGATAAATTAGAAGTAGAAAAGCCCTTACTTTCCACAAACAAACAGTTTTATAAATACAGTAAAGCATACGTGATTAATAGAATTTTTATACGGAATGAATGAATGAATATTTATAAATTACATTAAACCACGGATGATAATAATAATAATAATAATTATAATAATAATAATAATAATAATAATAATAATAATAATAATGCATTGTTTCTCGTCAATCTTTCAAATTATATATTAGTAATTTGTACCATGGACAAGGACGTGCTAAATTTGTTCATTCTTTCTCTCTGTTTTTAATATTTTTCATGCTGTACTCCTTCAGTTTTTTTTCTAGATTTTTTTTTCAATCTAATTAATAATAATAATAATAATAATAATAATAATAATTTACATGTTTAAACCAAGTCAACAATATTTAAATATTCCATTTTCAAATAAAATTTTGATATTCTTGGTGAGTACATATCAGGTACTAGAGAGGAGCACACGGTACATTATTATTTTCTTTCTTAATTTCCTATTTCACTGAGAGTAGGGGGTTAATATGGATTTTTTTTTTAATTATGGGCAAATGGGAGCAGTTTTAAGTTTTTTTTGGATCAATGAAAATTTATTTTTGAAGATCACATTTTCATTTGAAGTTATAATTATAATCAATATATTACATTCATTGAATTAATAACTATAAAAATTACTTTATTCAAATTAAATATATTAATAAATAATTATAAATAATTAAATTAGTAAATATTTAGATTAAATTTAATCTCATACATAATGAAACTTGAATCTGTACATTTCTTCTTTATCACTAAATCAATATTTCATTGACAAGCAATTTTACGTTGAAGTAGGAGAAACGTGGGGTGATGGTCAATAATATAATGTTGAAAAAATGATTGTGAATCAAGCTTAAATCCAGGGCAAAGCTTGCTTTCTTCCTTAAAATTTACTGCTAAAATTTACTCTTAAAGTTGAATATTACTGAAATTTACCAAGTTAATATTAATTTAAATATTCTTAAATATTTTTTTTCTAAAAAATTAAGATCAGAATTTAAAATACTAAAAGAGGAAGCTAAAGTTAGATTGGACAAGAAGTAATTAAAATATATAAAATAACGGCATAGGCAAAATTACACCCTTCGAGCAGAATAAACTTAGAAAATATTCACACGTTTGTATTAAAAAATTAAGAAGCAAAGGCGTAACAATTAATAATAACACTTCAGGAATCGAGAAGATTGAGAAGAGCCAAAAAATTGCTAGTTAATTTGGCAAGATTCAACACACTCCTCTTGATTGTGTTCTTCACAGCTTTGCTTACTTTTTGCTCTTCAAATTCATCCGTACATGTGTACTCATTCGTCAACACCGCGCTAACCCAAGTCCTTGCATTATCCAGTTGATCCTCTCGACCGGATCCTTGTAAATTGGCCATTGCCTTCAAGGAGTCCCTGAGCTCGTCGATGGCAACACCTATAGTTCCAGCACAATCACGGATGATTTCTCTTTCGGAAGGGCTTAATCCCTTCATTTTTGACGCTGATTCTATTGATGAAGATGTATTATATGTGGCATTTAGCGTTACGGACAAGGCAGTGTCGCAAAGCTTCTGGGGATCGGCTTTGATGGTGGATGCATGGGTGGAGAGAGATTTATTGCAATCTTTGGGGTATCTGGTTGAATTGCAGGCAGTTTTGATGAATTTTTTGTAACCTATAGTATACTATAGTTTTTTGCATGGCAGACATGAGAAGAAGAATAGAGAAAGAAAATAATAAAACTAGTTTGAAAAAATGCAAAGAGGAGCTTGAGCTTGACATTCTCAAACTTTAAGCTTTCGATTTCTTTGTGTTTCCTTGTTTTATTTCGTTGGGTGTGTCGCAATTTATAGGCAAGAATGTTTCAGGTGAGTAGTGCTTTGATATACATGATATGAGATGGCAGAAAATGATTCGTGATTAAATTATAATGAAAACTCAATCAAGAGATGTATAATTTAAGAGTTGGCAACATGTCATGCAGACCATATCCGGGGGCAGATTATATTTCATGATATTTTTAATTTCTTTTTTGTTTGAGAATTATCTTTTGATTCTTTATAATTTGCTGTGTAATTCAAGATAGCTGACAGCCGCCAACCTACGGTTCATTACGATATAAAAGTAATTAATAGTTCTGTTTATGAGATTTTTTTAATTAATATAATATAGTCATGATTTCTACACATGCAGGCATTATAACAGCAGCTCAATATTTTTTTTCAATACAAAAGTAAAAAAAAAATCTTGGAGTCAATTAGAACATATGGTCAAGGCTTTATAGAAGATAAAGTCTCATAACTCAATTGAGGTGAGCATTGGAGTCAAATAGAACATGCTACATAACAACAGAAAAAAAAAATAGAACATGTTATATTATATATGGTCAAGGTTTTACGCTCAAGATAGAAGATAAAGTCCGGTAACTCAATTGAAGAGATCTATATAAAGGAGTCAATTTTTCAATTTTTTTTGTACAATGTCTCTTATATCTTTTTGGCATTGAAAAATTTGATTGACTTGAAAATTGGAGTGCGACCCAAAACACTAGTTATGATATACGGACCTAATATTTATATATGAAATAAAATTATAACTTATCCAAAAAAAATACTATTTATATATGTATGAATATAATCCTTTTGGTGGATTTAATAGTTTTAATATCTTAAATTTAATTTATAAGAATAAGGCATGGCAACTAAATATCCTATCATAAGAAGCATCCGGTATACAATTAATTAATGTCGAAACATGAAGAGTTCTGAAAAAACTTTACTCTTACGAAATTTGGAAGAAGCTTTTTCATGGAATGTCTGTAATGTTCAAAATCAAGCTAGATATGCTGATGCCAATGAAGTTTTGACTTAGTAACAAAGAGGAAAATTTGAGATTTTGAAGTTTTGAATTTGAGTTTTATTAAATATGAGTTTGAATTTAATCTAGTTATTTATTAACTAATTTAATTAGGTATAATTATTTACTAGTTTACCTAATTTGATTAAAGTAATTTTTATAATTATTAATTTATGAAATGTAATAATTGTAATTATAATTTCTAATAAAAATATACCATTAAAAAAAAGCTATATATACGGAAAACTGGCTTGTATGCGGTACTTGAACGTACATAGACCAATATTTTCTGACTACAAAAAAGTTCTTGCACTGTTGCACATCAAATTCTGTGCATACATATGTTTTTGTCCTGATAAAGATTAGTATTGGGATTAAAAAAAAAACTCTAATTTAAACAATTAAAGAGCATGAATGACCGTATTCAATTTTCAATCGACGTCTTACTAAAATTTGTATATATTCTAATTCTAAGCAATGCTTCGTAATAGTGAAGTAGACAAAGATTAACATATATTACAACAATCCAAGAAAACTGGGAAATCCCTTTGATCCAAAGCGATGTTAATCTTGGAAACCAGAGTGGAAAGAGAAAGCTCAACCTATAATAATACCATATAAATAGTGTGGATTGAATTTGAGCTCAAATATATATATATATATATATATATATATATATATATATATATATATATATATATATATATTAACGCCTCTAATAAAAAATTATTTGGCGGATGATTAGTTATATGTAAAAGACAGTAAAGGGCCGTATTACATCTGATCATTATCGTTGCTGAGACATTTTTTTAACTGCAAGGGAATTTGTATACCTTGTCTTGCTGAGCACCACTCGCCTCTGATTATGGAATATAAGCCGTAAGATTTGGTTGCGCAAATGTCCTTTTAGGACCCCAATCGATTTACCCCTCCAATTATATCAGGAATGCAAGAATAAGGCACATGGGATAACGTTTTCTCCTATAAATTGGATGCGTTTCCCTTCCCATTTTCAGTCCAGTAGCTCTCCTTAGCCTTTAGTAAAGGGGAAAAAAAAAAGCGCTAGAGATATGGAAGGCGCATTCTCTAATCATTCTTTTAAATTCCTCTTGGTTCTTCTTGCTGTTTATTCCTTCATAAATTTTAGTTCAGCTGCTAGGCAAATTGCCCCACAAACCAGCACTGAGTTTATCAGAACATCTTGTAGTTCAACAACTTACCTTAAACTCTGTTTTGAATCTCTCTTTCAACCCAGGCTAGTTTGATCCATGCAAGCCCTCAGCTCCTTGCCCATGCAGCGCTCAATGTGACCCTTTCAACAACCAAATCAACATCCGCCATGATGGTAACACTTTCTATAAACCATGGATTGCAGCCTGGAGAGGTGGATGCCTTAAAAGATTGTGTGGAGGAATTGAGCGACATGATAGATGAGCTTAGACTGTCAATTATCGAATCGATAGTGATTTGATTATTTTATTGAATTGAATTCAAATTTTAAAAATTAAATTCGATCAAATTTAAATTGAATTTCAAATCTTGAATTTTTAAATTGAACTGGGCTACAATTTATACTAAAATATCATCTTATTTCAATGGAAAATAAAAATAAAAAAGCCCCTATGAATTACTATTTATCAAGTATTCTCAATGGCAAAGTTGCCAAATCCACCATGAATGGAATCCCCCGTGAGTTTTCTCGTTATAGGTACATTCAAATACCAATCCACCTATACCAATCAATGTGTAATTTTACCGTGTGTTGCTTCAAGTTAATTCGGAAGGCAACAGTTTATGTTGCACATGTTAATCGATCGGGCTATGTTCTTTGTTCATCTCTTTTAAGTTTTTCTTAATCTTCAAATTTAAAAGTTCATAGTCTTCAATGCAAATGTTTCATTAAAACGGTTGAAGGTGATGCAAAAGACAGTTTTCTCCTTATAGTGCATAGAGATCTGCCATTAATGATTAACAATAAATTGAGCTAACACAAGTACTACAATGAAGGACAATATTTTGATTAGAAATTTTATTTATAAGAAAAATATTTAATAATTGAGAGTGGAAGTGAGATTATTTGAACCGAATTTAAACATTATATCAACAAGTCACAACACTTTTTTGTCCAAACTTTTGGTATTTGATGATCACATTGGGTCCCGATTAATCTAAAGTCAAGTATTAAGTATAATTTAATTTGTTCCATTAAGAAAAGTGATATTTAAATACTTTTTTTATGCTACATCAATAGAAGATCCACTACTTTTCAAAAACAATATATGTAAACATTACTAAAGCTCACAATGATGGAAATGCTTTTAATTAAATAAGCTTATTAGCGGTATGAATTTCAATCATTTTATATAATCAGACTTCTGGAAATGCTTTGAAATAGGCCAGGATCCCAACAAAAGGCGCGTTAATACAAGTAATAGGCTCTGATTGCAGAGCATTCATCCGATCATCAGGAAATTGATCGTTTTCATCAGGTCCTCCAACAAGAGCTCCTGTAAGCAAGTTTAGATTTTGGTTTTTGGTTTTAAAGTAGGGGGTTCCATCCTTGCATTTGATTTGCTCTGGATGTTCACCAATGGAAGGTAAAGAAGCAGCTTGATAATGTATTCTCAGATGGAGTTTGTGGACGAGAAGAAGGATAAAGCAATCGCGTGCTGCAAGTTGCTTCCTCCATGTTTAATTAAAGTAAGCCAAGAGTCCAACATAACTCTTCTAAAGACCTTTAGCTCGTGGCTGCTTGAATCAAGCATATGTGAGAATTGTAGAACTATTCATTTTCTATTTCTTTACTAGTATAGGTCACTTTATATGTTGGATTAATTTAGATGAACAATAAAATTAATTTCGATAAGATTGAAAAAAATAAAATAATCATTAAAAATTTATGTTTTTTAATAAAAATAATTAAAAAATTAAAATTAGCGGTAAAAAGTAATTTTACCCTATAAATTTTTTTACCTTTTTTGTACATGTGGCACACCTGTCACACTATATTATTGGTAATTGGTATATCAAACTAACTTTTAACTGTTGATATATTTTGGATTATTATTATAAGAAAATACTCGAAGCCCACACAAATCCAAGCCCAACAAAATGTTGTACGTGGTGGGCTCTAATTTAAAACTGTTCACCTCATCATCAGAGAACAATTACTAATTGTTGCCATGATTCATTAGGTCATTCCAAAGATAACTCGTGTAGTTGTCTTTGGATTAGGAAATTTTGGTTTTGAAGAGAACGGTATCGAGCCTCACATTTGAGCTGCTCCGGGTGTTCTTCAATGGAAAATAAAGATCGAAAAGCCCCTATGATCTATATTATGTATTCTTTGAAGAAACTTGTTGACAAATCCACCATGTATGAGAGTTTTCTCCTAAGTGCATATAATAATCCTCATGCATCATCAATCAACGTATAATTTTGCTTTGTGCTGCTTTAAGTTAATTTGGATGACAGCAATTTATGTTGCTCATACTAATCAGGTTATGTTCTTTGTTCTCTCTTTTAAGTTTTTCTTAATCTCAACATTTAAAAGTTCATACAATCCAATACATTCTAAGCAATTGTTTCATTAACATATAGATTTGCCACGGATTAACAATAAACTAACTCAAGGTACTATTATTTTGCCACCGGACAATATTCGTATTACCATCTAATTTGTTGTATTAAGAAAAAGGATGTTTAAACTCTTTTTTTATGCTTAATCAATAGAAAATCAACTACTTTTTAAAAGCATTTTATGTAAACAGTACTAATGCTCAAAGTGATGGAAATGCTTTCAATCAAATGAGCTTGTTGGCGGTTATAAATTTCAATCATTTTATGTAATCAAACTTTTGGAAATGCTTTAAAATAAGCTAGGATCCCAACAAAAGGAGCGTTAATATAGGTGTTTGGCTCTGATTGTGGAGCATTCATCCAGTTATCAAGAAACTGATCCTTGGCATTATGTCCTCCAACAATAACTACTGTAAGCAAGTTAGGATTTGGATTTTGGTTTAAAAGTACGGGGTCCCATCCTTGTATTTGATGTGCTTTGGATGTTCACCAATGGAAGGTAAAGAAGCACCCCGATGATGTATTCTGTGAGGAAACTTCTTCCCAAATCCCGCCATGTACGTATGACATCCCCAGTGGGTTCTTTCTCAATGTATAATCCATCTACATCAATATTGAATTGTAAGACTTCTCATATTAGACTAAACCAACCTTTTAATGCTTAAATTTTGAGGGATTAATCCTGTTCAGATTTCCAGACTAATATTCTGATCATTCTTACTTATAAAGTAGGACACTAGAACCTACTAATATATGTCTTCGAAAAAATTTTGCCTTTGTTGTGGGAGCAATGAAACTGATTCTTTGGATTTAAAATAATAAATATGTTCGAAATTCCAAAGAACTTGATATTCAGGTGAACAGATATACCAGACATTTTACAATTTGCTCGAGCCTAGATGGTACTCCATTAACATTACCGCAACGAACTGCTCCATTGTATTTTTTTCATATATTAAGAGTAAACAAGAAGAAGAAAGGACAGAGTTGTGGCATGTTGCATGTTGCTTCCACCGGTTTTTGAACAAAAGCCCACCTACCATTAATCATTTGCAAATCATGTCATCCATTAGCAACTACAGAAGCAAAGTGAAGTTTTTAATTATGAGGCAGGCTATTTGGAAAGTATGTAACTGATTTAGAAGGTGATATCTAGCAATAGATTGCACACAAATTTCTCAGCTTAGGGAACGAAGGGATTGGAATTAATGGAGTTCATTACCAACTGCAAAAACAATCAAAAAAAGATTCTAGATTGTATTATAAAAACAATGGTTTATTAAGAAAAAAAGTGAACGAAGAATCAGATTATTACCTCAGAAGCAAGAACATTCATACCAGCGTACTTTGTGTCCGATCCAAATTCAACAAAGCTATCAGTAGCTTGCAAGTCACCACCTACAGGCCTTATAACCTTTTTGGGCAGATGCGGAATTTTCCTTTGATTATAATCCCAGTACTTTTGTTCCTTTGTCACTTTAAACAACCACACTGCTCACTAAATCAGTTCGTCCTATAAGAAAAAGATTTGAACTTCAGCGAATAGCGATGGTAATTAATCTCCCAAATCTAGTTAATGTGTTAAATTTCTCTATGCCTGCACACCACATAGCCATCGAAGTCACAATAAAATGGACACACTCCATGGCCAACACTATCTTTGTAATTTTCCCAAAACTTATCCATAAAATCAAACACCTAATCCATACATAGAGAGAGAAAAAGTTACTATGTATGAACTGAAAATGGTGTAAAATAATAATAAAAGAAAGAAGGAAGAATATGGTTTTGTGTCTGTTGCTCTATTGAGGAGTACTATAGAGTATTTTTTGTCAACAGATTTGAACACCAAGGAAGTTGCCACAGCCCACAAGTGCAGTTGCAGTTTCAATTGAAACTTCAGAGCCATGGTGGGTTTGATTAACAACGTAACTAGTTCTTGGGGTGTTTATGTCTTTGGGCCTTTTCCAACTAGGGGGGTAAACGATACAATGGTGTTCGCAAATTATTCGGGTTCGACTCGAGCAAAACTCGAATTCGGCTCGATTTTAGTCGAGTCGAGCTCGAGCTACTCGAGCTATTGAGCGAGCCGAATTCGAGCACTTAAATACCCGGTTCGAGTAGCTCGAGAGCCTAATTGAGCATCGAGTTTTTATATATTTTAATAATATAATAATATTTATATAATGATTCGAGCCTAATCGAGCCTAATCGAGCTTAATCGAGCCTAATCAAACCTAATCGAATTCGAGCAAAATATCGAACTTATATAATCAAGCCTAATCGAGCCTAATCGAGCGAGCTCGAGTAGCTCGAATTCGATCTCGAGTCGAGCTCGAGCTTAAAAAATAAGACTCGATCGAGTTCGAGCCGAGTATCGAGCACCGAGTTTCGAGTCGAGCTCGAACTCGAGCACCTCACTGTATCGGCTCGATTCGACTCGATTACATCCCTATTCCCAACAACTATGATCAGCCTTAGGATCACCAATAGTGACAGTGACATCTTAACTAACGCTGAGGACGTTAGTAGAGTCTTGCTTTTCATATACTTCTAAAGTGCAAATGGCTTAGTGGCATACTATTGTTTATTTGACAAAGCTTATATTTAGCAATATACTAGCTAGCTAAACAGCTTTAATGTACATATATATATAGTTAAATGAGTATGAGATCACACCAAGAAATAATTAGAGATATAAATCTATAGATAATTGTGAAGCTGAACTTGGAATTGGATCTAATTGTTGCATCAAATTTTCCCCATTTTTAATTGTTTTCTGTTTACATATCTGATTAATCCTCTTTTAATAAATGATATCTTTTGGTATATTGTCAAACAGTAATTGATTATTTCATGAAGTGTTCTTATTAATGTGGAGGGATCAAGTTTAGGAATCTCTTATTGTTTGTTGTCTATTTTGTCATGCATGTTGCCATGTTTGCATGATTGAAGCTTGTAATATATTTACTGTGCATCTGGTTTAAGTATTTATTATGCAATTAAATGAATTTTTAAGTTAAGCCTAGTATATTTCGTTCAGCTATTAATTTGTTTTTCGACTCTTTTTAGTTTGAGTAAATTTATTCTTCATTCTCATTAATTTACACCAGGTTTGTCAAGGTAATTACTCCATTTCCTCTGCCAAAAAAAAAAGAAAAAAAAGAAGCGCATAGATAAGTTCAACTAAAAAAATGCATAACTATTTAATTTCATTAAATAAACTTTAATCTTTAATAACATTGAAAATTAAATTGCAGCCCTTATCTATTAGAATTAACAAAATCCTTGGAAATTAATTCGTTCCTTACATAATATGTAATTTACAACTAGTTACTATACATGATTTTGTAATGAAGCATACGTTTCTTATATTCCTCGAAAGGCAGATATTATTCTACAATTGGAACTTGTACATTATTCTGAAATTACATAGGCATAACATAAAGATAAATCTACATTGTCTATAATATAAAAGGATTTATATTTGATATATTATCAGTGTATAAATCTTATATATTTTCAATGTATAAATCTTATGCATTGTCAATGAATCATAGCATAATATTAGTTTAATAGTCAAATATACCCTCAATTTTTTTATAGAAAATAGAAATAAATCATTCATCTTTAATTTTACTGTATAAACCTTTAACGTTTTAAAATAATATAATTAAATCCAAATCAGTTATAAATTTTACGGCAAAATATAAAAGTTTAGGGCTTATAAGACCTTAATTTATTATTTATTTTACTTAATTGCATTATTTTGAATGGTTGAAGGTTTATTTTATAGTAAAATAAAAGTTTTTGGACTTTTACAAAAAAATTAAAGGTTGAAAGTTTATATCCATTTTGTGTAAAAACTAGAGGGTATATTAAACCCATAATATTTCATTAATTCATAAATTTTAAAATGAAGTGTCCTAAAAAATCAATATTTTTAAATTTACTAATTAATGAGATGTTACAATATAATTTAATCACGATATAAAAGATTTATACATGGATAATACATCAAATATAAACTCATATACAAGTTATTCCCCTTTTATAGCTAGTTAGGAAAAGTAGCAACTTGAACTTAAATTAGATTTGCTTTTGAGGTATAATGTGATTAGAGTACTTGATGTGTATGTCTTTAACAATAACTAAAGATTTCAAAAACCAAAGATGATCTGTTATACCTACCAAGTACAAAACAAATCTCATTAATTGTAGTAGTATATTCTAAAAACCAACATACACATGCATGCTTTTTCATGATTTAGAGAATGATGGTTAAAAGGGAACCCTAATAGTTGTTTACTTTAGTTTTCCATACACTTGTTAAATGCCAAAAGGATAATGGCCTTTGGCCAACATGTTCCCAGAGAATCTTGTAATACAATAATTTCAGTATCTTGGTGGCATTGCTCTTGCTTTAAGCAAATTGATTTATAACCTTTGCACAGACCACAATTCCTTCTCAAACAAGAAATTCAATCTACAATTGTTGAATATATAGCAATATCCAGAGTCAAAGTCTGCCAAGCAAATTTATGCAAGCCTTCTTTCTATTTCTTTGAAATTTCATTGGTTGAATTGTAAAGTGAATAGCATGCCTAACCTACAATATACAAAACACATGGAGCCACCAACTTTTGTGGTGGTGCGAACATGGGCAATGGAAGAATAACCGTTGCTCCCTTTCAAAGGACTGGTGCTTCCGACATACATGAGCTCAATATACTCAACAAGTACACATATAATAAAAACTAATTCCTACCTCTCTGTGTAAGAAACATGTTCTGAATATCTGAACCATTTGCTTTAACAGCTATGATTTGCAATTTGCAGCTTAATTGATAGTAGTCATTCATTCGTTGGCAAGGAAATTAAATAGATCATCGGTTTCTTTACCATTTTTAGAGTAACAAAATATAAGACAAAGTGGTACATATGTAAAAAGAATAATCTTCGAAATGGTCCTTAAGTTGACACCAGATAAGCTGTCAAATTGAAGCAATCTCATCTGAGTGACATTGTCACAGGTCAGAATGTCAAACTATCTTTTAGTTATCACTAACGTTCTAAAGAATAATCAAATATGGCAAACAAGAAAAAGTCCATGCAACTCATCAATAATACTAATGTCTTTTTTCTTCTTTACGTAAAAAATAATAATACAAAGTCATCCAATACTACGATAAAATTAGCAAACAAAGAAAATGTTTTTCTGCATCTTCTCTGTATCTTGATTTTGCATTCATTATTTCATTCTCCGATTTGCGAACAATCTAGCCTATAGATTCAACTCATGTCTGTTTCCCTTGCTTAAAGATATCCCTTATTAAAGATATGACCCCTAAGAACTCAACCTATGGATCACATAAAGAAGTACAACATTCACCATTGGTTATAGAGGTTAGGATATTGTTAATCTTTTCATATCATTCTCTTCAATTTCACCCACTGCGCTCTCTAGGAGTACTCGAAGCAATGTAACATGGTAGTGTAGCAGAATGTCTCACCTTGAACTATGCAAATATTTCATGAGCCAGGGTGCCCACCGTTTTGCTTCCAAACACTTGACTAAATTTCAGAAGATAATAATTCGAATGGCCTTCGATCGAGCCCTCACGGCCAAAAAGAACGCCAAGGAGTTTGGACAGAGTTGTGAGAACTGGCAGCAAAAGGCGGCATGGAGAGATTGTCTCAAGCTCTTCAATAATACCATTCTTCAACTCAATCTTACTCTAGGAGGCTTAGAGACCAGAAGGAAGATTAGGAAATCATTTTTTGTTAACCAATCAATTTTTTTGTCAATCAAATACCAAAAAATACAAAAATTATGTTTCGAAAATCATTAAAAGGAGCTTTAAATGATTAAATTTTTATTATAATTTAGTAAATTTTTATTATAAAAGTAACTGAAAATTTAAATATAGAAATATTGCTAATATGAATGGAAATTAGTTAAGATTTAAATATGCATTTATATGAATGATTAAAATTGACATTAATTGCATATTTGGTAATCTTAAAATAACCTTTGAACGGATATGACATAAACAAAAAAAACTTGACGTTCAGGATATGAACAGAAGTTTAGGATTTAAGCAAAATTAAGCAGAAAAAATAACAAAATCAATTAAAATTTCATAGATAGCGTGCTATGGAAGGTAGTTGTATGAAAGAAAGAAAGAAAGTTATCATAGTTATCTCTCTCAAGATGAAACCCTTACGAAACTGACTCAATGCATCACACTAAAACTATTTTTCAAATGAGTTTTTTATCTCTAGAAATCTCATGAATAGTAAAAAATTTATTGAATCTAAGATTTTAGGTTTAGGATCATCGTCGTCGTCAAAAGAAACCAAAGGCCCATCGTCTTCTCTTACTTTGAATGAAAATGGGAGCCTTTAAGTTTCAACCTTCAAAAAGCATTTGTTAGATGAATGGTTTTTTTTTTTTTTTGTTATTTCACGCAATTTTTTTATGTCGTTAAAGCTTTTTTGGTAGTGGAATAGAAACATAGGATTACAAATGGGATAAAAAAAAAAAATTAAGTGGTCAATGAAGAAAAACGTGTGTGTGTATATATCCGCGGGTGTATGTGTACAAGCAAACCTGGACCTCTAATCTATATATATTTATATATATAACAGCAAATCAAAGCCTTTGGTCATTTATATATATATATATATATATATATATATATATATATATTTAAAAGTAAATTTGGATCGGGCTCATAACCCTTTATATATACAATCAACTCTGAGCTTCTGGTCCTTAAGTTATATATATTTAAGTAAATTTGAGTCTCTAGTCGTTTACATGTATACAAGCAAATCTAGGATTTTGGTCCTTTATATATACAAGTAAGCATACTTGGAACCCTGGTATTTTATGCATATTCAAGCAAATCTGAATCTTCAGCCTTTTATATATAAAAGCAAATCTGAGCCTATTACCTTTAAATATACAAGCAAATCTGGATCTATATATATGTACTTTTATATATACGAGCAAATATGAGCTTCTGATCATTTACATATATACAAGTCAATTTGAGCCTATAAGCCAATGCATATATAAAAAAAGAAAATTTGAACCTTTAGTCCTATATATATATATATATATATATATATTCACACAAATATTGGCAAATGGTCAAATATATATATACACAAGCAAATTTGGTGCTCTGGTCGTTCATATATACAAGCAAACAATATTTTAACCTATGATTCTTTATATATATGCAAAAAGAGTCGATCTTTAGTCCTTAGTATATATATAAGCAAAATTATGCTTCTAACCTTTTATATATATACAAGCAAGTCATTTTTGGGCTTATGATTTTTTATATATATACAATCAAATTTGTATCTCTAATTCTATATATATATATATATATATATATATATATATATACACACATACATACACACGAATAAACCAGTTTTAAACCTCTGGTTCTTTATATATTTGTATATTTAACAAAATTAGAGTCTTTGGTCTATTATATATATATATATATATATATATATATATATATATATACATTCGCTAATATAGGGCTCTGGTCCTATATATACACACAAAAGAGCAAGCCAACTCGGAGACCCGGTCATTTATACATATAAGCAAATCTGGACATTTGATCAGTTATATATATTCAAGCAAATTTGGGTCTCTATGACTCACAAATATACATGCAAATATGGGTTTTTAGTCCTTTATACACGTAAATCTTGGTCTCTAGTCCTTTATATATATATATATATATATACAAGTAAATTTGAGCTTCTGACCCTTTATATATAAATACAAGCATGCCAACTTTTAGCCTCTGGTCATTTATATATACAAGCAAATCTGAGTCACTGTATCTTTATATTTATAAGCAAATATAAGTCTCTAACATTTTTTTAATATATAAACAAATCTAGGCATCTAATCCTTTATATAAAAATTAAAACATACATACAAGTAAGTCAACACTAGGCCTCTAGTTCTTTATATCGATACAAGCAAATTTGAACCATTGATCCTTTATAAACACACACATACAGATCTGAGCCTCTAGTCCGTATATACACACAAAATCAAATCAAAGCTTTTGGTCATTTATATATATATAAAGGAAATTTATGTCTTTACCTTTACCTATATACAAAGCAAATTTAGACATTTGGTCGTTTATATAATATAAAAGCAAATCTGGCTCTTAAGCCTTATATATATAAAAGCAAATTTTATATATATATATATATATATATATATATATAAATTCAAGCAAACCAACTTTGTGTCTCTAGTCAGAATATTTGCTTTGTTTGAAAATAAAACTTCATGGGGCTGTCTAAACCAATAGCAAAGAAAGCAAAAATCTTAACAAAGAAGATGCAATAAGTTCAGGTATCAAGTACAATGGTATTGAGATTGGGTTAGGCATCATAATTATTGTGACCTGAAAGTACATAAGAGTGATGGATCCCCAGTTACCAAAATTACAATAGGATAGATATCTAAAGATAAAAAAAAATGTATTATGAGTAGACTTGCACATCTATTCTAACTATGAATTTTTGTAACACAAACAACCTGTTAATAGATACATCCCCTCCAACAACATACAGAAAGATCACAAGCTGCCTATAAGCTAAAAGTGAAAATTGAAGCTAAAGTTGTGACCACCAAAGTGAGAAACAACTTGGAGTTCCGACTGAGCAATGTCATTCCAGAAGAGTTTTGTGATTCCCTGCAGGTACAAGCGCCGATTAGTAATAGGAAGGAAAGACAGGAAGGTAGTAAGAAATTTCAATAAGGTTTCAAATATACTTCTGCAAGCTCTGAAGGGCACCACAATAAATAACATTATCAGGTGGAGCCATCTCCGTGTCGCCATTTTCCTCAGGATTGATAATTCTCATGTATGTCTCTTGGCCTAGATACAATCTATCCAAGTTCTCCACTCTCAGGTTCCATACTCCGACATTGTCAAGAGAGACAAGGACTGCTGTCCATCCACCCGGGTAGACCTACAAAAAAAGATGATTAGAGGTAAGCAGTGAACAGAAAAATGTGCTTTTTTTTATATGCTACAAGTTCAAATCTTCCAAGGCAAAAAAGACAATTAAGAACTTGCCCTTTTGGTGTACAAGGTAAAATTGTTTTTGCTAGAAAAACAAACCTCTGTTGTGCAGCGAGAAATCGCATCCCATTTATTATAGTTGTTTCTGCTACTTTCAGTCCACTGACCAAAGTCCATCCTGCATCAAACACCCACAGAGTTGTTAAAAATACAACAAATTATCAGCAGTTCAGAACTTGACATGTAAGTATAAGATTTCTTACCCGACCACAAAAAATGCATAGCCATCCATGTGAAAGCTCTGCATTTTGGTGTCATTATTCTGCAATATCACCTCTATGAATCCTTTGTATGTAGCATTAATTACAGATCTGTCCATCACGGGAGTTCGATCAAGTGGCTTATTGGGGAAATCCAGCTTATAAGCACCCTTGACCTTGTGCACGTCAGCTAGCCTGATTGGTGTATCAGGGTTGACGAAAGAGATACCATTCAGTGTGGCACGAAGCTTCCCATCAATCCTAACTGGAGGCAAGCTCCGTAACACATATGTGTCTGTCACATTAATTGAACCGTAGTGAAAAGAGCCTTGAGGATTTGGGCGAGCTCCACTTGCACTAGTATTTTGCCTAATCATTGGAAAATAGAGAGTTAATATACAACGAGTTCAGGGAAGTTTTCAACTGTAGTAAAGCGAAACTTTACACAGTTTATACAGATAAATTTGTTCTAAAAACTCTAAGGCTATATTCAGAGGATAGCTTTCGAAAGAGAGCTGGTTGCAAGTATCTAAAGAAAAAGAAAATATGAATACTATACTTGATGGCCTTTGGCTGGTTCATTGCTGCCCATTGGTTGTAAATATCACTTGGTGGAACAGGCAGAGGACCAGCAGCTGGTCCTTTCGAATTGGAATAATGCAAGATGGCCACACCAGTTACTCTTTCCCAAACTGATTCATTCACAAACCTAGCACTAGCCACAATGTAGTAATCTGTGGTTGCATTCTGATCCATGGTAACTAAAAAGGAATATGACTGTCCCACATGAATATCAAAGCTGGTGAAATTCTGTTTTGTCGTATAATCTCCCTCAGTTTCCACTAATTGCAGATTATGGCCCTGAATTCTAAAGTTCAAACTAGTAGATATCCCAACATTATGCACACGAAAGCGATAAGTTTTGCCTGCAAAACGTAATGACACTGCATATTAAGACTTCGTACAGTAAAACCCCCCTTTTTTGTGACTACTGAGTACTGATGTTGCATGACTGTACCTAATGATAATACAAATCCAGATTATAAGAAAACATCAATCTACCTTTTCGAACAAAATATTTTACCATCAAGGCCAAAGAAAAATATACCTGGATCAACATTAATGGTTTCATATTCAATACCATCAGGTACGAGAGTTGTGTTATATCGGTAAGGCCCCTTCCCATTAATGAGAACTCCATCTGGCATCGCAAGCTCTTCACCAGAGTCAAGAGTTATTCTCAATGCCTAAAAGAAGACTGTCTCAATTATTGGACTTCAACTGCGAAAGAAAAGAACTTCAATGCATATGAAATCAAAATCCCAACCCTTCATTAGTTACTAACCGTGTGGTTTTGAGTATACCAGTCACCAATCAAGATGACAATCTCACCATCCGGTTTGGCAAAAGGAATTGCTACAACATTCCGGTTATTAATAATAATGGGACCAAAGCCACCAGATGCTCTTTGAAAATTGAGTGAAGGGAAGTAGAAAAAGCTCCCAATCTGATCCTTAACTTGAAATCGGTAAGTAAAATTCTTTTTGGGATGAATTGGACAATTTGTACCAAGAACACCATCCTGCCATGAATTTCTTCGCATTTGAATTCCTGGCCTGTAGAGACCATAATTCAGAAATTTCACATTATCCCTTTTTTCAAAAAATATATCCAAGGGGAAAGAAGAACAGAAATTTTATCTCAAAACCTACCAAGTCATTAAAAGGTCTTCGTCCAATCGATTGTGAACATTAATAGCCACATTGTAATTAGTTGTGGCATTAACAACAGGACCTGGAAATGCCCCATTAACTGCTATAACCTGCAAATGAAAGCATCAAACATAAGGTACAGTGAACTTTTATCTACTCAGCATTTCCATCTGATTTGACAACATCTGGAACATTGGTTCAAGATTATTAGTGCACTATTCATAAAGAAAATAGAAAAGAATCCGAAAGCTACACCAAATCCAAGCTTTCGACTGGAATGAGTTTACCAAGTTTTCAAAACATTATATGAAGACTAAAAACTGACAGTCAAAGCCTAACATTTGATTCAACAAATGCCTAGAAAATATTACTTATTTTTAAACACAGAGACAAGTCCTCTGCTCCGAAGCCATATGCTTTAACAGTTGGAACCATCACCAAGGAATCAACTTACGTTGAAAAAGTTAATCAAAGAATAAGAAATTAATGATACTATTAGAAAATCATCAATAGTTTATTAACACTCCAATAGCAGCTGCAGATTGAAAGCAGTTACTTAAAAGCATCAAATCATCTATAAAGTAACGATTTTGGACCCTCTGATATATTTAAAAAAAAAAAACTGACCCAACTATTTATCAATCCTTAACTGCAATGAAGCAGAAGTCAGACTAAACGTCAAGAATAATTGCCTTAGAAACAACAATTTCTGGTGGAACCGAAAAAATAAAATAAAAAAACTAAGAGGGCTAAAAGCATAATCACCCCCCCGCCCCCCTCTTCCCAAAAAAAAAAAAAAACTGTATATGCTGAAAGAAACAGGGCAAACAGAGAGTGTTGAGAAATCTTACCTGTTGAGGAACACCAAGAGGGGAGATGGTGATGTAAGAGAGTTTGAAATCATAGAAGACAAAAGGGTCTTCAGCAAAACAGAGACTTGAAAGCAGAGCAATGTGAATAAAAAGAAACAGAGACACCCGAAACAGATCCATGTTACATAAAAAAAAACTCGATCTTTTTCTCAACTAATGAATTGGATTTGAATGAAATGAAAGTAATTAAGAAGGAACCTTCATGGAAATTTATATCCTAAAATTAAGAAAAAGAAAAATAATAAAGACAAGAATGAGAAAGAGCGGCCGTTTATATACTTGATGTGTGAATGAATATAGTGGGAAAATAACAAAGCATACAGGGTTGCCCTGGCATACTCCCCATTATGGAAATATGTTTGTCAGTCTACTACACCACCGATTACGCCCTTAACCGGTTTGTCAAACATTGGTTTTACTGGCTGCAGCCAGTGGCAAATGAGTCAAATGACTAAAGAGAATGTCACGCACTGAAACAGGCACGGTCCCGTAGTCAAGGCAAGGCAAGATGAAGAAAGAAGTGCACAAGTCTCTGGCGCTTCTTTTCCCCATTATTAAATTATGATTTCCACCCTTTCTCAAGTCCAACGTTCAGATTTTCCAGAGAATGACTCACTGTCAGCTTCACATGCACAACCCAAGGTCCCACCTAACTCTAACAATGGACCCCACAGTCCCACACCATTTTTCCCGCATTCATTCCTTAATCCACTCGTCTCTTGGCTGAAGGTGGACTCCCACACCATCCCCACCACCAGTCCACCAGCCACGACCCTCCTCAGGAATTCTATACTGAAACATTATTTATTAGTTTCTGCCTTGCTTGTTTCCATGATTCCATCTACTATTTCTATTCTGGAAACAGTATTAATTTTTGCTTCGTTGGCCAATACTGTTTTAGGCAAGCAATGGTCCACTTGAATCGATTTCTTTTCACATTTTCAGATGGATGTTTCATACTCCCCTTGTTTTTAACGTTCTAATGCTCTCAACAAAAATGGAATTTTGATTCATGCATGATGATGATGATGATGATGATCGATTAAAAGTTACCATTAAATTTGTCGAATTTATAGTGATTTTGTCTATAATATGTGAGTAAATGATTATTAAATTACTGTGAAGTATTATTTGAGAATTTTCAAAATAAGTGGATGAACAATTGATTAAATATGAAATTTAATCAATAAAATTAAGAAATTATTACTTTGGTAAGGTTCTAATTAAGAAAATCAAATTATATTTGATTAAGTGAAATTTATAAAACTTTCTGTTATAATTTTACACTTGGGTAATTAGATGCCTTAAAAAGATAGCTAACTGCCTTGAAAGGGCAGTCTACTATCGATATAGAGCAATTAGTTGCACATGCAGCCAAGCTTCTATAGAAAATAAATGCTAAGACAGTCGGTTGCCTTGCCTGAATGTTACATTTTTGTTTTAAAATTGCATTAAAGCATTCTACAGTTATTTTCAGGAATTCGACTACTTAGTATAAAAGTTCATATAACAATTAGTTATTTACTTAAAGAATAGCAAACTCTTAAAAACATGTTTTTCTACTTCTAAATTGTTCAGAAATATAATTATTGGTTTTCAAAAGTTGTGATCTTGTTAAACAATTATATATGATGAATCAAACAACATAAACAAATAATCATGTCACTTGATTAAAAAATCATATCACTTGAAATTAATCTTTATAAATATAAATACTAAGTTTAGACTTGAGATATATACATGCATGTCAAGAATCATAAGAATTTTGATTTTCTCTCTTCCCTCTCATTCTCAAATTAGAGTTAAATCTCTTAGACATTATTTGTTGTAGAAAATAATGATTAAGACAATATATTTTTGTATATGTCAAGAGTATTTAGTGATTTATTTATACAGTATAAAATGTTTGTAAATAGAGATTTCTTTGTATCCTAACAATATTTGATAAATTCTTACTGCATACTGTAATTAGCGGAGGAAACGTAATATATTCAAAAAAAAAGTGGTACTATAGCAACATGCCTAAAAATGAATTTTCTCCATTTATTTGTTTTTACCTCGAAGATAAAAGTTTAAAATGATTCAAAGCATTCCATCTTCATATCCATCGGAGATTCAGCACCAAATCAAGGCATTCAAATATGAAATTACAAATTTTTTCATGGAACAAAAAATGTTTCTGTTCAACGATATTATTTGGTATTTTTTCTAGATTAACTGGTTTATTGGTTAAGTCAATGAATAATTTTCCGCCAATTGAATGGATAGAAAATGAAAGCAGAAATTCCGGCAACTTGACTCAACTCCCACGTCCCACCTTATATTATGGGGTAGAAAACCTGCTTTTGAAAAAAACCCCTTCCAAAAAAAAGAAATATTCTTTTTTCATCTCCATCTAATGTAAAGTAAATTATATTTGTTGTCTATTCTACTTTCAATTTTTCTTCCACTCCCATAGTGATTGGTAATAAAGAAATAGTGATAAATAAGGAAGAAATCAGCAGTCGTATAATCTATTGAAAATTTGTTGAATTCTTAATTTTAAGATAAAAGATGGCACTGAGCTCAACATTGTTATTGAGTGCAACAACTTTAATGAAAATTATTGAAACTTCTTTATTTGTGCTAGCAAATTGAAAATTTACCTCCAAACTATTCTCTATATTAATATATATACATACGCACAAATTTATTCCCATAGTGAGAATTTAAAAAAGATGCAAACCTATTCATTATGAGTGCAATTAGATTTGATAATTCGTGTATAAAATATGTGTTTATCTCATATAATATCATATTTATATCGTGTAAAATATAAAAATTTCGTGTCAAAATTTGTATCGATACGCCAAATATAAAATTTATTTTTTAATATTTATTATATTCATATATAATTTTTACCAACTTTTACCCTGGTCACATTCGTGTCATATCATCATATTATATCTAAAATTACCAAATTTAGGTGCAATTTTCAATACAAGTGGTATATATATATATATATATATATATATATATATATATATATATATATATATATATATATTATAAATTAAGTAATTATTTAGGCATATACTTTCAATTTTACATTTTTTTTTTGAAGTTTACCCATTTTTTGTGTGTGAATTTCTAGAGTGGATAAACTGACCAATCCTAAATGCTAAATCTTTCAAAATTTGAATATTATTTACCTAACTCAAAGAATATAATAAGTATAACTCAAATTAAAGCAATACCCATTAATCATTTCATTTTGATTATTGGATATATATATATCACTTTCACTCTCAAAAATCACATTGAATATTTCAATCCTACCACTACCAAAGAAGCATCATTAATTAAGCCACACATTTTAATTCCCAAATTTAAGGTAGTTGAGATTATGGAATAAGTTGACCTTGTCCATTATGTAATTATTATATTATTTTTTCCTCTCTTTTTTGGTTCATATATTATTTTTTTCCTTTGGATGTTATCAAGTTGTAATTTTGCTAGTAGCTTTCCACTTAATTCTAAAATTACGTTCCTTTTCTTTTGGGGTTAATTTCTTTTTCTTTTTCATCCCCTAACTTTACTAAGAATTGAGTATGCACATTGTTATGGTTAATTTCCTTTTTTTTTTTTTTTTGATGAATGATTAATTACCTTCTAAAACAATATACTGCCTATTGGCTTTATTCTGACAGGTAGATTAGTCAAATAAAACATACTTTCCAAGATGAACCAAATGTGCCTCAGATCTTAAGCCATTTAGAAAGGATTCATTTCCTTTTAGGTATTGCTGCTACTGAATATGGAGATTGACTTACTTGAATAATTCATCTTTCCATATCGCAGTTTTTTTCTCCCGCATGATAACCGTACGTGAATGTGAAGGATTTTACTAGATTTGTTAAAATTGACTCCAACTTGTAAAATTTGATCGTAACTTCAATTCGATTCAGTTGGATTTGATTAAAAAAATCAATCATTCCAAATTCTTATTAATTCAATTGTTATATGATTTAAATGATTCTAAAGTTGAATTAAAATAATTCAAAATTAAATTTTATTAAATTTACAAATTAATAATTTAAACTTGAATCAAGATTTTAACTAAAAAATTAAGTCGATCCAAAATATCTCACACTTTTACTTACATCTCTCGATTTTATTTCCTCCCAAACAGGTTTCCATATTCTCTGAATTTTGCATCTAGCTAGATTGTGAACTCAACCATCAATATTTGACTAGTATATATGTTAATATCGTAGTAGGGGCGGAATTTTTTTATTTTAAATTTGGATATCTTTTGAAACACAATACTTGTCCATTCTTTGTAGCGTCCTAGCTTAATCGGTAGCGACCCACTCAATCGTATTGTCCACTTTGGGCCTTACCCTCAGGCTCCGCCCTTACGATTTTATCGCGTTCTCAGAGGTTTGAACCTAAGACCTTAAAGCCTTTGTTCTGACAAAGATGATACCAATTCTTCTAGTAGAACAATTGGTATCATCTTTGTCAGAACAAAGGTTTTAAGGTCTTGAGTTTGAATTTTTGAGCACGCGATAAAACCGTGAAGGCGGAGCCTGAGGGTAGGGCCCAAAGCGGACAATACGGTTGAGTGGGTCGCTACCGGCTGAGCTAGGACGCTATAATTGGTATCATCTTTGTCAGAACAAAGACTTTAAGGTCTTGGGTTCGAACATCTGAGGAAGCGAATTGGAGTATTTACCTCGATAAAGCCGTGAGGGGCCTGTGGAGCTTCCAAAACGGACAGTACGTATGAGTAAGACTGTGAGGGCCACCTCTTGAATCCTGCGGGAGCAAAGTGCCACACAGTGATTACAAAAAAACACCTATTGAATCCTGCGAGAGCAAAATACCACACAGTTGTTACATTCCTTGATTCTAACTTGGATTCTGTACCCTCCCTTAAGAACCAAGGAAACGAACAGTGATCAATTGTTTGAAAAAGAACACATAAATAGCAGCATTTAAATTAATTGCCCAACTGGATGTTGATGATTACTTGTCTTTGTAATTACTATTTTATTTACTATTATATATGAGAAATTGATCATGTCTTTGGAATTAATTGCATGCTTTATTAAATTGAATGAGTAAGAATTTTTAATGAAAGTTTTAAATTGGAGTTTTACTGCCTTCCTTTCTTTTATTTTTTGGCAAAAATAAAAGTTCCAATTTGAATAGATTTTGCACATGCAATTTAACTTGCCAACTTTATAGTGTGACTGTTGCACCGATGCTTCTCGGTCCGAGTGGAATGAATTCGGTTTTTCTTAAATAACCTCTCGAATTCAAGTTTTATGAATAGAGTAATTAACGCTTGAATAACTAGTTGAGATGAAATGTGATCACTGAATTATTAAAAAATGTTTAAATAAAATACCGAGGGATCCAAGTACAAGAAAATGTTCATTAGATTGTATTTATTTTACAAAATAAAAACATAAAACTTTTAATCTATAATATTGATTCAAATAATCATATTTTTCAATATAAGATTTTTTAAATTTAAAATTCGAATCTCTTCATATACATTTCTCTTTCTCCACAACAAATGTTTCCCTTGTAATAATAATAATAGTAGTAGTAGGACATCTGTAACTAGCTTTTCAAGAGAAATGTTTTAAATTGAGTATGAAATTAGGTGGGCTAGGACTTGGTTTCTTTCTGAAAATGAAAATGGGTAACCTGCATTGCATGTCCCATTAATTCCTCAACATCTGGGTGTGGATTGGATATAAAGCAGCTTGTTGAAGTCTCCAATGAGGGGAAATGCCAATAACAATTAATATTAAAACTGGAAATGTTCTTCTGACGTATTAGATGAAGATGGAGGCGACAACTAACTCGCACTTTGCACATGGGCCTTGCGCAATACTTTTTTGTCTCAGAACACCAACATTATGCTCAAGATGTGCTCTCATACCACATTTAATCGTGAGAGTGATTGGCGGCAAACCCTAGTTGTAGGTCTCTTCTCTAGAAAATTCCCAGCAGATTATTTTCGTTTTCAATGCTTATTTTCATTGGTGTTTGGAAGTGAAAAGAACTAACAAGGCAAAAACGAAAGTTCTTGATAATATAAATTAAGTTATAGATATTCATTTCTTGAGGATTCTTAATACCAATATGTTGCTGTCAGAAAAGAAAGCAAAAAGGATGGTCAGAGCTAGAGGTTTCTCAGAGAAAAATCATGTGATCGATGTAAAGCTATTTCCTTCAAATACCAAAAACGGAGATTCTTCTTAGATAAAGCAGCAATTGGCTGCATTAAAACTACAACAAGAATATATATATATATATATATATACACACACGATTTGTTTGATCAGAAGATTCAATATTAGCTAACAGTTGAATGCGCCATATTCAAGGGTAGCCGAGTCACGCGTGACAAGGAGTGAGGATATAAATTATACTTGAATCTTTTGAAAAGCTTGTTTAACATTCTAATTTCTCTGCCATAAAATTTATGATCTAATATGTATCTGGCCGATACTTGCTTAATTTTTGGGCTACTTGAAGGCCCATAGCCTAACCAAGCACGAAAAATTCACATCTCAGAAGAAGTTAATTGCTTATGTCTCAAAGATTGAACTTGACAAGTACAACTTCAGAAAGATAGAACATTAACTGCTAGTCTGCAAAATAGTTACGTGTAAAAATAAACTTGATATATAACAGTTTTGACTCGTTAACATGGCCAATGTTTCTAATTTGGAGACAACATGGTTGGGATGAGTGTCTCTTTTAGACATAGCCTTCATGTTATTCCCAGGAGTATCTTTGGTAAATGTTCGTTTTGGCTCCAGCAAAGAATGTGCAATGTTCCTTTTCAATTTTCTGTTTATGATCTTAACTCAATCATGTAACATTTTGATCTTCTTTATAAGGCATTAACATTTGATTATTTGTTCCCCTTACAAAAGACCGAGCGGTCAAGAATATAGATATATATATATATATATATATATATATATATATATATAGATAGATAGATAGACTCTGCAGTCTCTGCTCTTCTAAGAAGGTCATATATAGGCTTTAATCTCAGTTGTTCTGCCAATTGCCTGGAATGCATGTACATACTAGATTTGCAGAGAGAGAAATAACTGGCATTTCAATCAAAATCAACTCTTCTGCCTTCCAGGAAAAATGCTAAGGATTCTGTTAATTTGCAACTTTCTGATGTTAAACGATTAAATGCTTGTATAGATTGACTGCAATAACCTCAGTAAAGATGAAAATTAAGAATCTCAAATTTCATTAATTTATTTTCCGGGTTGAAATTTACAGATAGCATACGGTAGGGGATGCCTACAAATACAAAATAAACTCAATGGCAGCCCGACCAAAAAATTTTTTGTAACAACATATATTATACTAGTAGTATTTTCCATGCCAGGATTTTTTTGGAATGTTGGCAACCAAGATATCTATCCACCTTAATTCCTAAGAGGATATTATATTGTAGATTTACGTGGGATCGATGAAGCATTCATTTCTACAATGTTTCATGAAAAGGGAAAGGACGAATAAAGGCAGAATTCACTTCCCAGATTCTAAGCGTGGCCTTCACATTTACTCCAGTTGCATTGTTGAACAAGAATAGCCGTGCTGCTCCGTAGATGGCCTCCGTTGGATATATTCTTGATGAGATCACCGTCCTCCCTCCCTGACCAAAGCTTTCCACGATTGAATGGTCGACCTGAATCAACAGTTTTTGATCTTTCAGATCATGTTTTTCAACCTTGTGAAGGGAAAACAGTTTATTAATAAGGCAGAATATCGCACGCTTACCAATACCCTCATGCTGTAGTTTTCATCATCAAGCACTGGAACTTTGCCTCCATACACTTGTTTGAAGACATCGGAAGCTTTTGAAGACCTGCAAATATATATATATCAAACAACTATTGGCTCACATTTTCCAATTGTTAGCCGAAAGCTGCAAATTAAAATAATTAAAGAAGCAAACCTTGTTTCGTCGGTGCAAAAGTAAGTCTTGAGACTGCCATCAGATGTATTAATGGGGCGGAAATATACGGGGGTGAGCTCAGAAAGTGAATCATCAGCAATGACCAAGACTCCAAATGGCCCGAAGGTGCTCCTGTCAACAGCACCATCACCGCAATCACTGACCTCGTCCGTGGTATTAGATACCAATGACTCTATCTCAAACTCTGCTAGTATATCCAACTGTGAAAGTTTTCAAGAAAATCGCTGGTGAGGTGATGAGAGTTAACTAAAGTGATACAAACAAAAGCAAATATCAAAGGAGTTGTTTTCATAGGGTGCTGAAAGAAACCTGAGTGGCGGTGCCTATGTCAAGGGGCAGAACCGATCCTGCTTCAACTAGCACGCCCTTAAACACTGTACTGTTCAATCTCAAGCTCTCTACTTCTTCCACTGGCCATTGAAGTAAATTGGTTCCAGTCTTGTTGTCATACAGAACAGTCCTAGGAATTGTCTGTATAATACAGAAACAAATCAATATCGGGAATCAAGTTAAAATTCAAGTCAATTCTGCCCAAAATGATCACGTTTTGTTTTCTACTCTATAATCAACAAAGATAAGGAGAATAATGAATTTACCTGAAGGGAAGCCCATCCTTTTTCTAGGTCAGCAGTTTCAGTATCAGTTTCATTAATCCAACCCCAAAGAATCCTCCTTCGTTTATTCTGATCGAAAAATGTCTTTGATGCATAGTATCTCCCATAGTCCACCTTCAACCCCAAGCCCACATCCTCTTCCGGGTTATCGGGTGTCCACTTATCCGTTACCGGGTCATAACTCCCAAGCGCATAATGGTCCACCTTCCCCTCATCCAAACTAGCCTTCAACACGTGCTTAATTCCAGGCCCAAGTGCGGATGTGTCCAACGCCTCCGATCCGTTTATTGCAACCGGGTAAAAATCCACGCATTCCCACATACCCGTACCCGGAACCGAATGTAGAACCCCATCCAATAATTCATAATCCGTAAAATTTCTTGTTCGATACACAAGTGAGATTCCTATGGTGGAATTAAACCTCGAGCCGATGGTGATCCGCCAGGTACCATCGGGTCCAAGCCAAGCTGTTGTCGGGTCCCGGAAATCATCGGCTGCAATCCCGGTTGGAGGAACAAGAACAGGGTTACCTGGGTATTTTAACCAATCAAGGAGGAGGGGATCAGACAGGTTTGCGGGGTATGCAAGGTTTTGAACCTGCACGGACTCATTGGTTTTGCCGGTGTAAAGCATTACGATTTGGCCATCCGGCAAGAGAGTGGCGGACCCTGTCCATACACCGTTGATATCGTACCAGCGGTCGCGTACCATAGCGAGTGGAAGATAAAGCCAATGAGTGAGGTCCCTGGACACGGCGTGGCCCCATGTGATGTTGCCCCATATTGCAGAATCAGGGTTGTATTGATAGAAAAGATGGTACCATCCCTTGTGATATAATGGACCTGAAACCACAAACAACGTAAAATGATGAATGAGTGAAAAGCTCCTAATATAATCCTGTATAGATTTGGATTTGTTAAAGATCATGTCTTGTCCTCAAGTTGTAATAACCAAAATGACAAGCAGCAGCAGCTGCGACAGGAAGCTGCCAGTGAAGTGATGAGTCAAGGAGTGAAGCAGACAAGTTTAAAAAAAGGGGGACCCTGACTAGAGAGAGTAGGCCGATTGGATTAATGTTGCTGTACTTATTGGTCCACCAACTCCTAAAAGCAGTTTGGCCACACAGCCTTTCTAGGCTATCCCATTGCCACATATAATCCATGGGCATGGGCATGGGCATGGGCATGGGCATGGGCATGGCACCTCATTGGTAGTTGTCCCGCTGCTGCTGCTGCAATGCTAATGTAATAAATTCCTTTTTATATGGCATTTCTCACAAATAATTGGCTAAGCATGCAGCTTTAGTTCCAAAAACGAAAGGAAGAGGTAGAAATTTTGTAAAATATCAGGTTCAGATCGAAATGATCTGATCCTGATCAGTTCAGGCTATATGCATCAATTTAAGAGAAACTAAATTGGAAATGGCACAGGGTACCCCAGAATATATATATATATATATATATATATATATATATATATATATATATATATATATAAATCCTTGAGATTACGTCTACTTACAACTATTTATGAAAGCTGACTCGAGGAATAAAATTTTTTATATTATTTCACTTTGACCTCGAGGTATAATAGTAATCCCAAAGCACAGTTAAACAACATAGTAGTACACAGCATAAAATTGTGATAATTAAGGAAGCGAAGGATTTGAAGTGGTTTTGTTATGAGAACTCACCGTTAGGATCTGAAGCAGGATATCAGAATTCCCCGAACCAACGTGCAATAATAAAAAAAGACTGTAAGATTCGATCAACAGGATAACAATATACTTGGAAATTAATAATCATAATTTAAAACGGTAAAGCAAAAAGGTTTGCAATTGGGAAGGAAGTCAGAAAAGCGCAAATCCACACACAGAAACCTCATTGAACTAAGCTTAACGTACTGATCTAGAACTTTAGTTAGCATTTAGCAAGAGCAAAAAAAAAACAAAAGTTACCATTCATCCAATTCTTTTCAGGCTGAAAGTGGTAGGCAGTTCTTTGCCAGGAAAACATAGCGTTTGTCCAATTAAACGAAACTTCTTCCAAAAGAGATGGGTTTGACTTGGCTGAGACACCTTCAGCGACCCCTCTTGGCTGCGCCTTTGAAAACGAAGCAGGTTCTGACGTGGGCGAAATTAACGAGTTCCTGTCGGGCGTGGTTAATGGTTCTTGGCTTTGGTTAATGATTAATGTGACCAATGAAAGTAGGAAAACCACGGAGGCAAAGATCGCAGCAAAACCCTTCAAGCATCTCCTCCAAGTCACTGGCACTCCGCCAGAGGAGGGGAGGTCTGGCAAGGGAGCGTAGAATGCTGAGTTTTGTTGAGGGTCAAGGGAGATGCGGGCCTCCATGTTAAGAGAGCTTTATTTGACTTCTTGAAGAGATGTTACAATTGCAATAAGCAATGAGAAACTAAAAATGGTAATGGGGGTTTAAATAGAGCAATCGATAAAGAGAGAGAGGGATTGTAATTTGTACCATAAAAATGAAAGAGAGAGGTTTATACGTCTCAGCAGCAGGTTTGTGTATTGAACATATGGGTGGTTGTCCAATATAGTTGGGGACAGACGGAGATGTGGCTTGATGATGTCGTGTTTTCTGCAGTAGGGAAACACGGGGAGAGATAGAGAGGTGAAAAGGTGAGGCCAGGCAGGCAAACTGAGATCAAGTTCTTGGGATTTGCAATCTAATAAATTTCATAATAATATATATATATATATATATATATATATATATATATATTTGGAGAGTTGATTTTTCTTAATTAATCAGGATCCTATCCTGAACCTGTTTATATGCACTGTGCACGAAGCTTCTTACGAGGAGGAACATATTAAACTCCTTTCTAAATCATAATTTTCTTTTTTTGGAAAGTTCTCAGAAATTAGATACCATCTGTGAACTTTCTCTCCTACCTCCTAGTCAAACTTTGCAATGGCATAACAAAATGGAATAACAATCTTATTCAAATGGTTGAATTTTCTTAGAAATAAAAAAAACAATAGTTCTAATCTCAAGTTGAATAAAATGATTGTGTTTTTATTTTTGAAATATAAAAAATATATATAGAAATATTAAAATCTTAATATTTATATTTTTTATTTTATTCGTATATAATTCACTACTGCTTATTTCCAAAATAACACCGGAGGAAGAAGAAATATAATTAGATAAGCTGAAAATATTAGTAGAAAACAATTTAGCTCTACCAAAAATTGGCTTCCTGCATCTAACACAAAAGTCGATAATTAGCCATATTTGCATAAGGAGACGTGCACAATTTAAGAAAGAAAGAAGAGAGAAAATCAAAGTTAATTTCATTGACCACCGGCTCAGTAATGTCAACGTACGATATCTATATTATTAATTTATTATCATATATTTTTATCAAATGGCTGACGCTTACATGATTGGGTTTTGCTTCTAACCTCATGATTTACGTGGGTTTCAGCAATTGCGCTTACTCAATATTATACGTCTCAAAAAAACGTGTGCAGGTCAAATTAGAATTTTACATCACGCGTTAATCGAATTCCACAGGTTATAAGATAGGGTAAAAACAGGTTATAGTATTCATAATTGAGGCAATTAGCAGTGTTTGAAGAAACATATATGCATTTTAATTTTAAATAATATTCAAAAATAAAAAATGCATATTCATTTCAATAATAATTATTTGAATTAATTTGCCTAAAATATGCATGTGCATATGACATGTTATACTTGATTTTCATTTTTTCTTAAATAAAGTCTCATTTAAAATTTTAAATATTAATTTAAATGATAATATTTTTATTTTTAAGACATAAAAATTTTATAAATTTAAAATTCAATTTTCGGTAATTTTTTTTTTTTTAACCAACCGGCTTCGTTTAATATCAAAATCCTCGGACCAAAGAAGTATCGAAAGATGATTTAAGAAGAGACGCTGAAGCATGGCAGGCGAGCCATAAATGAAATTGAAGAGAGATAACAACGAAAAGGGTCATGAGAGGTGGGGGCCCTCAATGAACTGAAACAAGACATTTGGCAATCTGTTGATCACCAACAAGTTTGGGACTGGCTGGCAAATGTGCAGAAGAACGTCTCTGTAAGCGGACAAGCAATGACCCTGGCTGAGATTATTGATGAATTGTGGTCAGAATTAGGCTAAAAGATGATTATGTTGTGACCCAACATTACAAAGAATAGGCAATTCTCCTATATATTGAGTTTTCCCGCTTCTGTCAGTACATAATTTCCGGACAAAACCATGAACGTATCCAGCGTCGGATGAAATTTTCAACCTTAAACTTGCAAAGATATGTACATTGGAACATTATGCATGTGACATCTTGATTAAACCAAAGCCTGGAATAATCCGATTCCAGGATTAATTATCTTACTTTACTGCTACTTTTTCTGATTTTGAAACATGAATCATGTGCTTGATCAGCTGTTCGGAGGCTCATGATTTTCTTGTTGAAATATTTGTACTGCTTCCGGGTGGACTGGTTGTTAGGATTTGTTTGAGAACTCCATGACTGTTACGATCGTATAGGATCCCGCCATGTTCAATGTCTGTGACGTTCTTTTATCCATCCTGCTTTGTCAAACAACAAATCAATTTCAATAGTAGCTGCTTTTTTTTTTTTTTTTTTTCAATTTTGTCCACAGCAGTCATCACGTGGATTCTATAATTTGTAAGTTCCAACCTTTAAAAATAAAAATAAAAATAAAAAAATTCACTTCTCCAGTTTCTTAGAAATTAAAATCTTGGTACCATTTTTTGAAAGCAATGAAACCATGGGTTCAAATATTGTTATTTGATCACCTCTTTAAGGCCAATGCAAAGATTTATTCTGATAATTGCCTAAAAAACGAACAGGAATAGAGAAATAATTAAGGCATATAAATGATCGGCCAGATGTAGATATCATCAAAACTAAATGCATGTACAAGCAGGTAGCTAGCAGTCACCTCTACTTAATCCAAATGAAGATTGAGAACTTCAAATGTGGATTTACAGTTGAAAATACATTAATAGTTAATAAGATATATGTGGATATCAGCGATAATGTCATTGAAGGAACAACACTTGCTTTATTTACTTGTTTCTTTTTCTTTTTCTTTTTATAATCGAGGGGATTAACGTTATATCATATCAGAATTCAACCACTCGTTTTAAAAAAAACTTTCTTGGTATTTGTTTTTAAATAGCTGTCTAAAGTTGTATCATCTCTAGAAATCCCTTCACAAGTTTTACAGTCAAATTGAAATCATGTTCATGCCTTCTCAATTCTACATGTTTTCACTTTACTTGTTATTCAATCACTTTCCGAGCTCATTGGATGATTCTGTTAGGGTTAATTGCAGAAGCTTTTAAAAGGTGACTTTGTTGCTGTTACTTCCTGTCTACAGAAGCTCAAGCTTAAGGGATCAGTATCAAGCCAGATAGTCAATTAGTTTTAACCCAATTCTGAATTAATATAAACAATCAAATCTACTAAACAGACTCAGTTTAATCCGATCCTCAGGTACTCAGGCTGGTTTCTGTCGGTTTCCGACTTCTTAGACTCCATTATCATAAAGCTTGTTCACTGCCAGTCGGCGAATGAAGCATTGAAGAAGAATGTTTAGTGCGGACGACCTTTAATTTTATAAATAGTTTCTGTTGTTAAGCTAATATTAACCAGGCAAATCACTCCCGGTATAGCGTTCTTTGCACTTTTAACGAAATTCTCTATTGTATCAATTCCAAGATCATCGATCCTACGAAATTCGAACTCTTGGATCTCTCAGGCTCAGCAGTTATTACTCAGCCAGTAGGACAATCAAATAATGAAGTAGCTAGTAGTTACTAGTCAATCACCTATCCTTTTCTAGGGAAACAGCCAAGGTTCATGTCCCGCTCCATCCAGCATTGTCTTTCAGAATTAATGGAGACATCATGCAATGAAAGAAAAGAAGAGTAAAATAATTGACGGGAACCACCCACTAGCTTCTAGGTGACGAACAGGAGATTGTTTTCTCACCCAAAATAATAATATTAATCCTGTTGAGAATAAACAGCCAGAAGCCTAGAGCTTACTCAAACTCAGGTTACACCAAGTTTCTAGCTCGTTCACTCTACTTTCGATTTGTTACAAACAAACACATTAACTTCTGCTTAAGCCAGCCCATGTTGGACCACTTGGAAAAACTTAGGAGTGCATTTCCATTCAAAAAAAAAAATGCTTAAATTAAGGGAAAGAATATAAGAATATATGTAGCCAAGAGGAGTTCGTACATATAAGCATTTCTCTACTTCAAAGGAATGAAAAAAAAAAAAAAAAAAGTGTTTTGCATTGCGAGAGAGCAGCTGAAAAACACTGAAGGTGAAGAAGCGGAAAAATGAATGATTGATCTGATATGTGAAGCATCCTTTGCGCAGCAGTCAGAAAGATAATTATAGGAGGAATCTACAGTTTAGACAAGAAGCATTGAGAAGAAATAGTAAGGTACCAGTCCTTGAGACTACTGGAGTTCCTCTGTGCAATTCCACTCCAAAGCCTCCGTGTGTTAACTATAAGAAAACATACAAGCCTATCTTATTCTAAGTTTGTATCAGAGTATTTTTCTTCTTCTCTATATTATTTGTTGCATTCAGAGAGCACTTGTCTTCTTCCAAACCACCAGTGATTTAAGAAACTCCATTACCTGGATCATCCATAGGAAGCATAATTAATTTCAAAATCCAACCAAATCATGAAAAATAAGAGACGGGAAAAGCCAGTAAGCATGGAAAATAGAAAACAGAGCAGGTAGAATTAGAAGCAAATTCCATTTTATTTCCCACTTTGTCGCCAAGTGTACTTTTTCCTTTTATTGAAAGAAGGAATAGACGCTTTTCTTTTCTTTTTTTTTGGTCATCAAGCAAATCTGAACTTAAAATGCAAAAAATAACTTGTACCTCTTGAGGGTCCCTCAGGGAGAAAAATGCATTACTCTCCTTGGGCACGGATGATACTAAAATGCCATACCCGCGATTTCCCTCTCTCAGAACCTGTTATAAACCAATGAAGTTGGTTCTGTTAATGCTCTTTAACTCATAATGAACTCTGAAGAATATCAATTTATTGTGATTTATATGTCACCTTAAACGCATCTTCATCTGTCTGGTCATCTCCAACATAAATGGGAAGCACGTCATCACGGTTGCTAATCCCTAAAGCATTTTTTTTTTTTTGTCACATTATTGATTTATTACGCTTGGGAATAACATATACTCAGGACAGATAAAAGAGAGGTTAGAAAACATACTTACCAAGTGATTCAAGTAAAAATGTAACAGCTTTCCCCTTATCCCAATTGATCACAGGCCGTACCTCTAAAACCTAATCACACAAATTTTAAATAATAAAGGAATAATATTATAAAATACTTCAAACAAACAGAATTTATAACATCCACATAGCACAAGCCAGAAGAAGAAAATCAGCGAAAAATAATGGCAAAAGAATTATTTTGTCTTTAAAGATACCTTCCGGCCGTGAGTCAATCGCAGACGAGGGTAGTTTCTGATGACATCATGAACACATTCTGCAACTGCTGTCCAATACTGAAAGTAAATTTAAGAAAGTGCCCAGAAGTTAATAAATGGAAAATGTGCATGCTATTGAGAATCATTACCGAAAGAAAAATAAAGACTTGTAATGCCGAAGAAAAATACCTCACCTTCTCATCTACATTACGGTAATGGACAGAGACACAGAACTTATTGTTTTCAACTTTTGCTCCTTTAATTTCTTTGGTGCTATTGACAAGTAAGTCAAAAACCTGGGATCAATAAGAATTCTACATTAGAACATAGAGGAAAAGGTCGAAGGCTTGAAGTATGGCACTCTGAAGACATCTACATACCTCACCAATCATAGGTAAGAATTCAATAGCAGGCTGGAATAAATTAACTTCCTTACCCTGTGCATTTAAAAGAAACAAGGTTAAAAAAATAACTTAAGAAAGGATAGGAGGAGAGAAACATGGGCAATGGAGTAAAAAGATAGAAAATTTGCATTCCAAGACCTGCTTATCGGTAGATCTAATGCAGTTAGGGTGATCATCGGAAGACTGTCTTACAGGACCCATGATGTCCATTCCATGACTTCCCGCATAATAGAGATCTGTAAGTCCTACAAACTCATATACCTAAATAAACAAGGGCATAGAACAAGATACGTCAAAATTAAGACAACAAAGAGGCAGTCAAACACATAAATAAACTAAATATTGTCAAGGAGGCAATCGGATTTGTAAATATGTAAAACAATAACAAGGAAGATGATAAAATTATTTAAAACCTTGGTCCTCAAATCACCTTGTCACGGCTTCTTCCGCTAATTATTGCTGTTGGGAAGTATTTTGCCACATTTTCTACAGCAGCTCGCATCTGAATAAAAGGCCTGGGTTAGTATATTATCGGTACAGAAGAAAGAAAAAATGAGAGTTTTGACTAAAGATTTCACATATGGTTTGTCAGACAAGCCATTCTTACATCCTTAGACATAAAGGCACAATCCGGATTGTCCACAATGGGTGAAAGAGTCCCATCATAATCCAGAAATAATGCTATTCTTTTGCCATTTGCAAAATTTGTAATTTGCTCAAAAGATGTGAGTGCAGAAGGATATTTAACCTGTAAAAACCAGAGGTCAAAGTACATAGAGCATATCAATAACTCATTAGTTGTATCAAAATTAAACTCAGATCAGTAAAAGAGAAATAACTACCATCCATGTGCGATATGCAATATCTGTATCAGACGATACGAGCTCATTGTTGAAATCCCTGGTTTTCTTATGAGGAGGGGATGAGGATTTCATAGCATCCAGCCAGCTGCTGGCACGAACATCATCAAGAATTCCAGTTTTCTTTCTAGGAACAGTTAGAAATAGATTTGGAGAAAACGCTGCTCCTGGCGGTGAGTAAGGCAACAAACCGGAAGGTACTCCTAATCTTGACTTGCTTATCGGTGCAGGATCAGCAAGAACAGGAGAAGTGTGATTGGATTTCAGATCCATTGGATCCAGCTTTGTATCACAACTTATAATATAAATCTAAAAGATTCCTTTAGCAAAGTATCCACTCAAGCGCAAAGAAACAATCGTAAATGCTCAATCTCAGATATCCTTTTCAGCCAACCCTTTTATCAATGAAGAACCACCTCTTTAGAGTTTTCTTGTCACTGATGTTTGGCAAGCAGTCCATCAAGCATGAGGGCCCTGAACACTGACATCAAAAGAAAGTGTTAAAATGGACGAAGTGAAGCTCCAGATCATAATATTTTCAAAAGAGACAGATATCTGAACTGAACCTGTTCATCTCCCTTGGTTTCTTGCTTAAACAAGACCTGCAAGTAATAGATTTAAGAAGTATGATTAATGTACAGATCCAGAACAACATCCATTAAGACTGAGAATTAATAATGGCCAACAAAAACTAAACCACTAAAAAAATTTGAAAAAATGATGGATTTTGAAAGCAAGAATATGAAATATGCTTCACCAAAAATTTATAAACAATTTACTTCGGGAAACCAAAAGGGAAGAAGAGGCGCAAGGAAAACAAAAGAAATCACTTGGGAAATGAATATGAGCAAAGATGACACACACACACACACACACACAAGCACACTCCAAAAAAAAAAAACCTATCGACTCAGATGAAAAGAATCAGTCCAAATATGCTAGCTACATCTGAAACACAACTTTCTAGGAAAGGAACTATATAAGCATGACAAATTTCTAAACAAACATCAAGGCATTACTAGGAAATGCAGTAAATTCCACTTTCTATGACCTTTCACAGCCTTAGATTCCTTTTCAAGTTCGGTCTTATTCCCATCAGACATAGCTACTTCACAAAAAGCCATAGTTTTAGACACTAACATTTAACAATTACTTGTGTCCTTATCTTTCTTTTTTAAACAACTAGACTATTTTACATAAAATTCTTCTAAAATATGATTATAAACTATGTACCTAGGTACATCCTGTTCTGATAATTCAAAACAAATTACTGCCAATCAATAGTATTCTTATTCAGTCAATCCTATTGATTTATCTAGTTCAAATGCTACGTAATTTAACATATTTTCCTTCAAACACACCCCAGTTTTATCTAATTTCCAGAACATCTATTGCCTACATTATACCATTTAAATGAACAAAGGATATAAAAAAGATAAAAATTTTGCAGAACCTAGAAATAAGTGAAAAACTTATGGCTCAACAAAACATCCAGGGAATAAGAGTCCATAAAAATTCTGGATTTTTTTTTTAAATTAAAATAAAAAACAAGTTGATGGATTTACTATCATGCAAATTACAGTTCCAAGCCTGAATTTCAACACCATGATTTAAAAAAGATAAAATTCAGTACAGAGCACCACTCAGATTGGTGCAGAATAGCTTGAAGTTATTGACAACAAGATGAAATTTTTGACTAATGAATCTTCATTCTTCTAATGAGGAGAATTATTAGAATGCAAGAATATGATCAATCTGATTTTTAACCAGTATCATTAGTGTTCCATGTAACCTACTCAAGTATTGGGATAAAGGCTCCGATGATTATGATCATTAGTGTAATTGATACATGAATTTTCTCTACAAGTATTGCTATGACTCAGTTTGCAAACAGGCAACTAAACAAACCAGCATTATTGCTATGTTAACGGCAGAGAGATTCAACACAGCTGAAATGAAAATATAAGCAAACACAACTTGACATCACTGACATCATGAACTAGATAAAGTAAACAATAACACCCCACCATGAAATGACTTGAAAAATCTGTAACCGTAGCGAAACAAAAGATTAACAATCACCTACATCATACTCAACTCAAGCTAAGCATACAGAAGGCATCAAAGCCCTAATTTACATGGAAAAAAAAACATTAAAACACAAAGCAAACTGATATCTGGTAGAGATAAACTAGTAAATGGCAGTTGTCTTGATGATGATGATAATAATAATAATAATAATAATAATAATAATAATAATAATAATAATAAAGCTATGTTGCCCCACATAATGGAGAGGGAAACCAACGTTAAAGGCAACCCACACCTAACGTTCCTACAGTGAAGTTGGGAAAAACATTAAAACACAATGGACCCCAAGCACATAAAAGATTCATTGATTGAATTATGCCATTATTGGAAAACCAAAAATCGAAATTTCATGTTCCACCATACTTTTGTTGCTATCACACATTCCATCCATCAGCATCAAAATTACCACAAAAAGTACTCAATTATATCAAAGATCAGCCACTTTCTATCGTTGTTTAACAAGCAGGATTAAGGATACTAACCGAGAATTAACCGACGCGCTAGCTAGAATATACAGTTATTTTGAAGATTCAACTATTGACAAATACATGATTTTGACAAGGCGGGTTTGATTATAACTTGATAGTGCACAGTTGGTATTGAATCGTTCATTTGATAGGTAGAGAGGTTAACAATGCAGCTAGAATTTTATTGTGTAAGAAAAGAAAAAGAAGAAAAAAATCGGAGATGAAGACAAAGGAAATATCACATCAGCCTAAGCAAACACAGCTATGAGGTAAACAAATTGGAATGGACATTGCATTGACAGCATCCGTCTATGCTTGGAAAAAAAAAAAAAAACTGAATTAACCAATCATGTAACGATCTGTCATTTTTTTTTTAAGTCTATATATCTATTCGATGAAAACAACAATGGAACCAACCAGAAAATTTAGGAAATTTATTTTGACAAAAGAAATTTAAAAAAAAAAAAATCAAAATCTTGAAGAAATCAGAGTTCAAACAATTTAAATTTTGTCAACTTTAATTTAAAAATTATCACATCCACATAAAATCTCTGTATTAACAACTGCCATTTATTCTTTGAAAATCGAATTGGAAAAAATCCTCTGAAAAGCAGAGATTTCCATATTCATCAGATTAAAGCGCAAGAAATAATCGAGCTTTGAAGAAGAGTCAATCAACGGAACCGGCAATGCGTAGAAAAAACTGCTTCGGGAAAAGAATCATAAAAAACGCACCTAGTTCAGAAAGCTCGAAATCAAAAAGCAACGAAGTAAAGAAACTACACGCGAAACAGAAACGCCGCTCGAGAAATGCAGGTAACTTGGAAGGCAAAAGCCGCAAAAGAGAAAACTTTAAAAGAGAGAAATGTTAATGCACACCATTTTCTTGTCAAGAAATGAAAGAAAGCCAGGGTAAAATATATAAATAAAAGAACAAAAAACAAAATTGGCTACGCCGTATTGAAGTAAACCACTGGCTTGATTATA
The DNA here is from genome assembly GCA_033439115.1 of Firmiana major. NCBI lineage: Eukaryota > Viridiplantae > Streptophyta > Magnoliopsida > Malvales > Malvaceae > Firmiana > Firmiana major. The sequence goes on along the minus strand of CM065896.1, from coordinate 96,096,004 downwards.
CCTTCTCGGCGGCCAAAAAAACAGAGAAAATGTGAGTTTACAAGGGGAGGGAGAGAGCAGGAGAAGATTATTAATCACCTGAACAGGAGAAAAAATCGCAGAGAACGAGAATCGTAGAATACCAAATCGATGCTTTAAACTCAGAGGAGAGATAAAAATAAAAAATAAAAAGAAAGAAAGTGACGAAAGTTCGGGTATTTATAGAGTTTCGGTTTCAACGAAACGTGATTTACCAAGCAAACTCTCGGTTGTTGAATCGGGAAACATAACGGAAAAAATACGAGAAGATACCTTCTGAATGAATATTCCAGTTTCCCACTCTCTTTATTCATAGTTAGATCTCACGAGCCAGTAACATGGCAGCGTGTTGGGGGATAAAGGAGGTATGGCGCGTAATTTTTGAGTTATTGTTAAAATATTTAGTTTTTCTGGTTAATATAATTTGGTGGCTTATTACTAACAGTTCCGTTTCTTGCCAAAGAGGAAGGGTGGGGGCCACGGGGGATCTTGAGGGATCCTGGACACGTGGCTAACAGATTTTACTGCCAATGCGCGTGCAGACACCTGTGATGGAGTCGATCTGACGTGGCCTCGTTTGAGGCTGGGTGGTCGTCTGTCCGTGAAGGTCGTTGCTTGAATGGTGGCCAAACAATTGGTCCCACGTCGCAGGATATGGGTCTCCTTGAGACCCACTTCCTCTAAGATACCTTGGCCGTATGATGAGAAACTGATGTGGCAAAGAGACGGAGGGCCCAGCTATTTTGTGCCTCCATGTTGTAGGTATCTGTAGCCGACAAATGCAATCCATGTGGCAGTGATGGGATGCTTTTGTGGCTCGTGCGGGCTAATGGATTCGCTCATATATCTCCATTCTCCAACTTTTCACTGTTAATAATCTTCACAAAAATATATAATATAAAAATTAATAAATTTAAATTTAATTAATTAATTTTAACTACCAAAGTTTTTTTGGAAGGAATTTCAAATTTACGGAATTTTTATATTTTAAAAATAAAAATTAATCATTTAAATAATATTCCATTTCAATTTAATTTGATTATTTATCATATTATAGATGTTGACAAAAAAATAAATTATATGCAAGTAAAATAAAATAAATCAGAGAATACACCGACGTAATTAAGGACAATATTAAATATACAAAATTGATATTTAACTATTTTAAAATCTATTACTTTCTCTTTTTCAAAACATTTTTGTTACTTTCTTAATTGTGGTCAATTTTTGCATGTCTAGGAAATGGAAACTTCCTTTTCAGCGCCGTTGTTTGCGGCCAATCTGACCTGCCAAAGCCATTTAATATAATAAGAAAATATAATTTTATAAGTAGTATTTTAATTTTAGCAAAGATTACTTGATTTTGATGTTCTCCATTTTCCAACTACCAAATCTTATGCCATCATTTTTTTTTTCCTAAAAAAACCACTGCTTAATCATGTCAAAAACAACTCCAAAACTTCTTCGCTATTATTATAATTTCACGTATTAATTTATTCTTCACCTTAATATTTTTTTTCTATTAATAAAAAACTCTTTTTAATTTTAGCAAAGTTCCATTGACATTAAACAGTCATTTACTTTTTATTCATTATTTTCCATTAGGTATTTTATTCATTTATTTTGTCTATCATTTTCGTTATTGTTGCGATTAGTTGCTATCACCATCATCATCATTAGCGTCCTCGTAACCACTTGGTTTAATTTACGTAGTAACAAAAACCACTGTCACCCTTTGATGCTAATGAATCGACAAGATTGGTGAATACACGTATGGCGCATTAATATTATTATGTTTTCTAACAGTTGACCATTGCAATAACAATGAATATGCCCCACTGCTTTCAAATCCCGTGGGTTAATTAGCTGATTCTTAATTGATGATTAACCAACTTCATTAAAATATTTTTTTTCCCAAAGCCGAATCCTTAATTCCCAAGTAAACGTCTTCGTTTGACTTAGACATACTAGTTTATTGCTGCCACGTTGATGTGGAATCTGAACTGAATCAACGCGTGTGATTGATTTCCAGGCATTAAATAAAAGTTAGCACCCATAGTTTCCGGGTTGCTTCTTGAACTACAGATCAAACGGCAGTGGACTTTAAAACCTGGTTTGTCTGTATTTTTATGTTTAGGCAGGCATAATAAAATTTAAAAAAAAAAAATGAAGGTTGAAAGGAGTTTAGGTTTATTACCAATGAATGAATTCATCGTTCATTCATTTGTTCATTTGGTAAAAGGTCGTGGCTCATTCTACTAAGTCTTTGACTTTGAAAAGTTGCAAGTAGTAGTGGTAGTAGTAAATGAATGCGAGGTACACTGTGCCACCGGCTTCGTCTTCCGAGGTCAGAACTGAGATCCTGGACCAAACGTCATGTTAATATCATTGTGTTGAAATATTGTTGAATATATTGTCTATTTAAGAGTCCCTTTTCTCAGTCTTTCGAAGTTTAATTAGCGCTACGTTAGTGATCAAATATTGCTGATAACTGATAACAAACAGCACAGCATTGTCAGATGACCATCAGGATTTGATCTTTCTTGAAAAAAATGAGTACAGATAAAGTGCAAGATCCGTTCTCCTTCTCGTTGACAAATTTATCTCATGTGAACCGAAAAAAAGGCATTGCCTGGTTTGAAGTAGATCATTTGATTTGGATTCATTTTTAGAAGTTCGGCCATTTATGTTAAAGGGCCTAGGAAGTCCCTGCTCATGGACTAGCCCGAAGAACCGCAGATCCTACGACATAAGGACCTAGGGGCAATAGCGACGTGGTCAGATTTCTGACCTTCACGTTCAAGTCCATTTTTGTTACTTCTACCCTTGAAAGAACTCTTAAAACCATAACACCCTTGCCGATATTGCTTTGTTTTATGATGTGATTGTTGAGAAGGAATGTTTAATCAAATAATTACGCTATCTTAGAAACATCCGAGATCAAACAGTATATCTTAAAATTTCAGTTGCGTTGGTTTCAAAATTATAGTTTAAAACATTATTAGATCTACATTGGTTGTAGATGTAGAGGAACAAGAGAGCAGTGGCATTATTGGTAGGGGGAAAAAGGGAACAACGCTCATGTATAAAACAAGTACCACCTACTTCAAAAGATGAAACAAATAAGCTCAAGTTGTTCATGCAGAACATAGGCACCACAAAACGAAAGACAGAGAGGCAAACAGAAATTTCAGGTTCAGACATCATTAACTAAGCTGCATCTTCCAGACATCAGACAGGCAAAGAACCCATAATAAAGGGAAACTTGTCAAATTACAACATTTTTACAACAATACGCTTCAAGCAGCTGTGGAGTTCTCATCACTTTCGAACATTTGAACAACCTGTGCCACACCCTCTGCAATTTCCTTCTGGATGATGCTATCCGGCATGTCAAATGTCCTCCTCATTGAAAGTGATTTCCTTGGGGGCTGAGGATCTACCACATCGAGCATTGCTTCCAGTTCATCTACCATCAACTTCTTCGCAGCTCGCACCATTAAATCAGCTCCCTAATATGATATAACACAGTACATCCAGTCCAAATTGTTTAACACATTCCAATGACATTCATGTTGACTGCTAAGTATGATAACTTTACAAGAATAGATGCAAGGGTCCAAAACCATGCAGAAATGACCTCAGATACTAAGATATGCTATCCTGATAGCATTGACATCTCTATCGAGAGAATTAGATTTTCAAAAGATTTTTTATTGGAAAAAAAGAGATGATTTTCAATGCATTTTTGCAATTCAAATAATCTCCTGTGATCAGGTAACTAATTATGATTAAGAAGGTTGATGACAACTTTAGCATTTAACAGATAGCATTCATTGGACAGCTTTTAGATTGTGGGGTCATTTTCCTTCATTTTGGCAAAATATGATCAAATCTATCTTTCAACATAGCATGATAATTCCATTAACTTTACTGAATCCTTTCTCGTATTAATTGATCCCATAATTCAGCAATGGAAGCTTGTCCATAAAACAGTTAAGCATTCACAGGTTCTTCATTATACCATATATTTAGAGATAAGTGTAACCAGTAATGACCGTCATAACTCATAAGAGCAATCGTGGAGTAAAAAAGAGAAACATAAGCAAATTACAAGATCTTAAAACATTGTAGGAGATTAAATTGCCATGAGATGTATAAACGAAGCTATTATATACTTCAAATTTATTATTATTGGACCCATTCAACAGCAGACTATCAGATTCGCTGAGTTTGGCAAAGCAATATATAGATAGATTAAAATCAAAAAGTCCAAAGAGAGAGACAATGTACCTCAATGGCATCAACAGTAAGGAGCAGGACAATTATTTTCTCAGAGAACCTTTGACGTTCTTCTGCCTCCTGGGCTACTCGACGGCGGTAGGAGAAGTTATTAAAATAGGCTCTGATCTCTTTCAGCTTAGTCTTGGCAACTGCCAAATCCCTAAGAGCACGAAGAGCCTGTGATCTACGAATCAGATAAGCTCTGAATGTTACTTGGATCATCAAAGCAGCATCTTGAGGAGACAATTCCTTCCTCTTGCCCCGGTTATTTCTAATAACACCAGCTCTTTTGGCAAAAGCCTATAACCAAAACAGAGAAGTCAGAGCCCAAGTATAATGAAATGCTTCTAGGTATATTTTCACACAAATGCTTTGTGAACATTACTTCCAATGAAAACATAGAATTTACATAGCAAATCATTTAGGAAGAAGTTTTGACAGCTCGAGGCATGCCAGAACAATAGTTTTTAAAGCTTGAACACGATGCTCAACAACATCCATGACTCAAACTTAACGCAAAACCTTTGATAACAAATAGTTTTCCATGGAGAAAATTAAGTGATTAGAGTCGCAAAGTATGCACAGTTGATGCAATGATCAAAGTTCTGAAAGCAAACTAATTGAGTCCAAAAACTGTCACTGCAATAAGAAGATAAGATCAGACATCAATTCTTTCTGTAAATAACATGCTTGATTTTATTGGAGAAACATCAAAGGGGCTAGTGATTATTCAATAGATATACACAAATAAAAATGTCGTTTTCATGACCCAGTCAAAAAGAATTTACACAATGAATTTGAAAGAGACAAAGCAATCCATCACTACAGAAGCTCAAATAAACCAAGCTAGAGCTAAATTCATATAATAGAAGAACAAACTTGTGAATATATCAAACCTGTCTTAAAACAACAGCACCATGATCAGATGGCTCTTCAATCTCCACTATACGCGTGTCATTCTCTCCTTTCTTGTCCTTTTTATGATGTTTCGTCTCATTCTTTTCCTTTTTCTCCGATTTGCTAGACTTATCTGCGTCGCCTGTCACAGCTGTAAACGTGTATTTCCTCGAGATCGGCCCTTCAACTCCCTTTCCTTCAATTTCAGCCGTCCATTTATACTTCTTCTCTTTCACCTCTTCCTTTTTCTTCCCGTCATTGATCTCCGCTACCCATTTGTACTTCCTCGCAACTGGCCCTTTGATCTCCGCCGTCCATGTGTACTTCCTTTCCCCTCCGCTGGTCCTCGGGTTCATGAGATGGTCGAACTTGGATTCCAGCGCCGTAACTCTGTCGCACAAGGTTTGTATAGAAAACTCAGGCTCGAGTCGGCGTTGGATCCTCTTGTAGGAGCAAAATGACGGCGTCTTCTCGATTTGCACCAGATCGGTGACACTGTCGCAGATTTCGATCGGGTTCAAGCAAGGGAAAGGATTAAGTACGTCCAGAGCGAAGCTAAGATCATGCTCTTCTTCGAAAAATGAGGGAAAAGCTAAGGGCTTGGGAGCGAAAATGGAGGTTTCTTTAACAAACAGAGGTGCAGGGTAGGGTTCGAGGATATCAATTCTCCTGAAACGTCTCATGGTTGATGAAGGAGTTGGAATCGTAAACTCAGTGAATCAGTGTCAGCCAAAAAAAGGGCGAGTTAGGGTTTTGCTTTGAAGAAAAATCCTTTGATAATCAATCTTTATGAGGATGGAAAGAAGAAAAGGACAAATCTGTGCAATGAACGAGGAGGGATAAGGAGTAGATAGTCAAAAAAGTGGCAGGCGAGGGCAGATTCGGAAATTAGGTAATGAAAACAGCTGCGAGATACGGATTTGCAGACTTGTTGATCGGATAGGGACCGTGAACAAGGTTTCGCCGCATATACAGGGGCGGTGAATGGACGGAAATAGGCATGAAGGTGGTGAAGAATTACGGGGACAAGAGAATCTGATAGTGCGATTACGAGTTAAAACACACAGTGGTGCCAACAAGGCAGCGGGGCGAGCTGACCCCACCTGAGTCATTCGGCGCAATGGCATTCTATGTTCTGGTTTGGGCTTAGTATTCATGGCCCAAACTTATCCGTAAACGTAGCCACTTAATAGTCCGTTCAGACAAAAATAAAATTGTATCCGACAACCGTCTATCCAGCCATGTTACGTATGTTACCATTTTTTTCTACATATCGAACGTCAAATGTTTTTAATTCATTAATTAAGTGATGATATATATCAGCAGTTTTTATGATGGATTGATCTTAATTCTAATGAATTAGACTCAATTTTAAATAACAGAATAAAATCTAAAATAATTGTCAAGTTTAAGATGGTCGTTCGGATAGCCCTTTTTCTTTTGTACCCCTATCATTAATTTTTAACAATGAATGCATGACATGGATGAATGAGGTTGGAAGAAACATGGCTTGAGAGAGAAGCTGAACAACAAATGGCATCCATTGTAAATTGAAGAAAACCGTAATATCTAAGTAGGATTAAGGCAGAATGTATAACCGCTGCCAGTGGCATAACAATGAAAGCAGCCAGAAAATCTTACCATTAAACAAGCCATCAAAACCATACCAAGCACAGCCCCGCTTGCCAAAGTCCCCAAACAGTTTCTAAACCAAATCGCATTCGTCTTTTCTTTTCTCATCATGCTTCTCTCTGCCTCAGTACCCCAAACACTTTCCTGGTCTTCTTTTCTCTTTTCTGTCTCATCCTCAACATCATGAGTAGTAGTCTCAGGGTCCTATCTTCCTCCAAATCCATAGTAGCCAAACTCAACTGTGTAGAAGCCTCGGCTACGTGTTCCAGATCAATCAAACTCATCAACTCAGAAGAACCCTCGTCTGCCTCGCCATCATCATTGAGGCAGGATTCAGTGCAATGCAAGAGCACGTTGAACCCTTCTCAACATGGTCAGGGGCTGTTATTTGGAAACTCTCCCACTCCTGGAAAGCAGTCCCCAGTTCTAACAACCTTCGAGTGATACGTTGCAAGTGGTAAGGCTTTTTTGGGCGAGAAGCGATTTCTGCAGGCAAGTGCGGAGTCTCTGGTGGAAGAGAAAACACTTGGTCGAGTTGGGATTCCAGTTCTTTCAGTTTCTTCTGCAAAAATCCGTATCTCTTTGTCATTGCTTTTTTTTTTTTGAGATGAACACAGAGGATCAAGGCTTTTCGGGTATCTTTTGGTATTCATGGCAAGTGTCGGTTACGTACTTGGATTTGGATGAGTAGTTATCGTTTCGATTTTTTCTTTCATTGAAATTTCAACCCATTCTTGTAGGAGAAAAATGTGGGTAAAAGTGTGAGAACTACAACGTTTCACGTAGAGTACTTACAAGATTTAAACATTTTATTAGACTATTACAACTAGTCTGAACGAGTGTGTAATTGTTAAAAATATATATTTTTTTATAAAATAATAAAAAATTAACATTAAAATTAAAAATGTAATTTACTCCTTAAAAGGTTTTTTTTGTTCAACGTGAATTTTTTCACCGCATTTACTCACCGATATTTAACCGATAAATCAAATTAAGCCTTATACATTTTATTAAACTATAACCCACCGTCATATTTGTTTTATTCCGTTTTTGTACGTGAGTTTTCATATGTTTAAGAACATGAATCATCAAAATTAAAAAATAACTCGTACACTCTTTTAATTTTTTTTTACCACAAAATACAAGAGAAAGCTTATGATAACATAATAATTTTATAACCCATGTATATTTTACAATCCATTTATTTTTTAAAACAAGACAATGCCGAGACAGAGCATATATCTACTTTTTCTGCTTCACTCATCGATGTTATTATTACACAGGATCATGGTACTATGCCTTGGACGTTTTCTGGTTTCTATGGCAACCCAGTCACAAGATTCCGAGTTGATTCCTGGAATTTGTTAAGGCAGTTGCATCGCGCCAGTCCTTTACAATGGTGTTGTGCAGGAGATTTTAACGAACTGCTCTGTGATGTAGAAAAACAAGGAGGTCGACCTCGGCCAAATTGGCAAATGGCAGTTGATGAGTGTGGTTTCCTGGAGTTTCCTATAAAAGGGCTGTTGTTTACATGGTCTACGGGATCGGGGCAGCAAAGGGTGGAAGAACGACTGGATGGGGATTTTGCTACACAAGCTTGGTGAGATGTTTATCCTCAGGCCACGGAAGAACATGTTCTGTCCAGTACATCAGACCATTCTTTTTTGCTTTTTGATTTATGGGGTCATTGCATTGGCAGACCAAAGAAGTGACCCTTTCGGTTTGAAGATATGCGGATTAGACATTCTGGTTGTGAGGCTACTATCAGTACGGTTTGGGAGATATGCGAAGCTCTTGCTTTTGAAGACATAGTGTCGAAGTTGCGCCGCTGTGGGCCTGCATTGGGCAAGTGGAACAGGACTGTTTTTGGGAATGTGGGGACTCAGATACGCGAGTGTTCCTGTATGCATTGGACAATTGATGTCCACGCCCATCGCCACACGTGACTGGGATGAATTGAAGTGGAAACAATAGTTGCTGACCAGTTTGTTGAGGTGTGAAGAAATCATGCGGAGGCAGTGGCCCAAGGTCCGATGGCTTCAGGATGGGAACCGCAATACATGGTATTTCCGTGCCATGGCTTCCTTTAGGAGACGATACAATGCAATACTGAGGTTGCATTCTGAGACAGGGGAACTACTTGATTCTCAACCAGTTATCCGCAATGAAATTGTTGGGTACTTTTCATCAGTGTTTCAGTCCACGGTATCTTGCACCGCAGGTATTATTACTACGGGCCTTGATCACAGAATTACTGATGACGATAACTTGACGCTTTCCAGTAACTTCACTGCGGAAGAAGTATGAGGCAGATGAGACCAAGCAAGTCTCCGGGCCCTGATGAATGACAATTTCTTTCTACCAAACCTACTGGCATCTAATTGGAAGGGAATTTACTCATTTGGTGCTGGGTTTTCTGAATGGCACTTTAGACATTGGCTGTATTAATCGGACCACTATAGTGCTTATCCCAAAGGTAGCCTCCCCGTCTACAATGAAAGATTACTCGCCCATTAGTCTATGTAATGTACTGTATAAACTAATGTCCAAAATTCTGGTTAATCGATTGAAAAATGTTCTGCCTCATATTGTTGGGAATGTTCAAAGCGCTTTTGTGCCTGAGACAAATCTATGATAACGCAATGGTGGCTTTTAAGGTTTTCAATCATATGAAGTGCAAGACGAATGGGTTCAGAGGAGATTTGGCTCTCAAATTAGACATGTCGAAGGCTTATGATCGAGTGGAGTGGCTTTATTGGAAGGGATTATGCGAACCATGGGGTTCTCAGAGAGATGGATCACATGGATTCAGAAGTGTGTGCATACTGTTAGTTACTCTGTTCAGATCATTGGCAGGCTCAGCAAGATAATTACCCCCACTCGAAGCTTGCGGCAAGGTGATCCATTATCACCATATATTTTTATTTTGTGAGTTTAAGGGGTTAGAATTGCCCGACGGGCACCGATCATCTCACACCTTCTGTTTGCCGATGATAGCCTCCTTTTCTTCAAAGCCACCAGGCAGAACTGTTCCAAGGTGATGGACCTTTTGAAAACTTATGAGTTGGAGTCGAGACAACAAATAAACATGCAAAAATCTGTTGTGTACTTTAGTTCTAATGTTCTTTCAAGTGAGAGGCGGAGGTTGATGAGGGCCCTTCGTGTTGATCACATGTTTGTGCATGATCGGTATCAAGGGCTGCCTCTCCTGTTTGGCCGCTCTAAAAGGTGGGAGTTCCAGCATTTGAAAGACCGTGTCTGGAGGAAAGTGCTAGGATGGCAAGGCAATTGCTTTCCAATGCAGGGAACCATGTGTATATCAAATCTGTTGCGATGACTATCCCTCAATATTATATGAGTTGCTTCAAATTGCCTAAAACTTTTCTTGCACAGTAAAATGGGGTTCTTGCAAAGTTCTCGTAGGGAGCATCTGCAGATCAGAGGTGAATTCATGATGATTTATGTTGCTCTAAGTTTGAGCGGGGGGGCGTGGAAATCTTTCAACCTGGCATTGTTGGCGAAAGAGTGGCGGCGGCTTGTGCAGGATGAGTCAACATTTTGTTACCCGTTGCTGAAAGGTCGCTACTACCCAATGACATCGATCCTTGGGGCAACAGACGGATCTCAACCATCTTATTTGTGGAGGAGCCCGTTGCTAGGAAAGAAGGTGGTGGAGCATGGTTCATATTGGAGGGCGGGTAATGCGGAGAGAATAGATATTTGGAAAGATAAGTGGCTGTGTAAACCACCGACATATAAACCGAATATGACTCTGGTGAAACCACACCAATGAAGGTGTTAATGTTGATTAATGATGGGAATAATTCGTGGAATGCTGATTTGATCCAAGAGCTGTTTGCTGATCTTATTCTTCAAATTCCTATGACGCCAGTTAATCCATCAGACAAACTTATTTGGATTAATTCGATATTGGGGATTTTTCTGTCAAGACTGCTTATTATATAGCTCGACTGTTGCTTGGGAAAGACATAGGGATGGTGCACACTCGGTGTCAGGTCTGGAAGACTATTTGGAGTCTTCATACTGTCACCAAAGTCAGGTCCTTTATTTGGAGACTTTGCATAATATCTTGCCAACCACAGGATTGATTAAATCCAAAGGTATACCTGCAGAGGAGAGGTGTCTTGTATGTGGAGTGGAGGAGTCGTCCTGGTTTCACTGTTTCCTCCGATGCCATCTCAGCATTACAGTTTGGCAAATGACTATTCATTGGGTTACTGAGGATATCGTTGCTCGTGCAGCAGGTTTACAACTCTGGGATAGTTTGGCGGCGAAAGCTTCTGCAGAAGGGGACAATGAAAAACTGGCTACTATTTGTTGGATGCTTTGGCAGAACCGTAACGCTGCTTTACATCGTAATTGCAGTGTACACCTGAAGCACTTGTTTTGCGATCAGCTCCCATTACTTCTGCTCCAAGGCCATGTCAGGTTGATCATTGGACAGCCACTCCAGAAGGTGTTTTGAAAATTAACGTCGATGCTGCTTTTCAGAACTTCCAAGCAGCTTTGGGTATACAGATCAGAGACTCGTATGGATCGGTTAAGGGCTGTGCGGTGACTAGAAGGCAGCATGTACCAGATTCGTTGCATGCAGAAATGATGGCAATTAAATTCGGCCTGGAGATGGGCAAGAGCTCTGCATTTTCATGTGTCATTCTTGAGACTGATTGCCTTCTTGCAGTTCGTCTCAATCCACGAGGGAAACCTTTTGGTCGGGGGCCAGTCTACTGTCTCACATACTCTACTCCACTATTATCTTAACAAACAATATTCATTATTTCATTAAAAAAAAAATGGGTAAAGGCATAAGTAAAACTTCTCTTAAACTTGTGGATAGTTGCATAATAATACTACAAAAAGTTTCAGAATTTCAGACCGTTGCCGCCATTGCACAATCCGTCTCTCCATCCTGGCTTCAAACCCAAAGTACGAACGCTAGCCTGTCAGTGACCGCCAATTTGTAGCAACTTTATTTTTCAGAGGAAAACAACAAATACTATATTTTTCCACCTTTGCTCTTTTTCCATAATAACATCTGATGGAGCAAACTTGAGTCTATATACAGAGGATTGAACCATCTGAATATTAGAGGGAAAAACAAAAGTTAATAGAGGAAACAATCTGTGTTAATTCAACAGCCTTGCTTATCCAAAAACTTCGAAAAGGTTGCTATATTGACGACCATGGATCCGTTTGTGAACCAAAAGCTAGCATAGAAAGAAAACACGGTCCATCATCACATTTGAAGAAGATTATTCACGGTAACAGTAACAGAATTTGTTCTCTGCAAGTCCTGCAAATTCCATGCATAATATGTCGAAATAGTTAAGATCTAAAAAATATAGAGGTAATACCCTAAGCTTTCTTTATTGGAATAATCAAATTACGCAGTTCAAAGGATGGAGTAAAAGCTGTAAGTTACATAACCTTACTCTATGGCATTAAATCCTAAGAATACCTGAAAAATTATCTCATCAGGGACATGAGGCAAAACCTCTCGTACGGTCTCAGCCATGGCAAGTATATTTGCTATGTTGTCATTTGCTGTGCGTGAGGCAGCCCTCATATGTAAACTACCAGCATTTCCAGGGAATCTTCCACCAACATTGGGAGGAACTGGTGAAGCAGATGCCGCAGCCTGAGATGGGTTCATAGGCCAAAGGCTCCAAGCAGTATCTTCAAGAGCAGTCTGGGCATAAGTTTCTCCAACAGATGCAAGATGCCTCATCATCATATGAACTCTCCCAAGTCCAACTGATCTCATACCAGTAGAAGGACCGGCTCCATCAACATTTTGGTTTGGCCAAGCATGCAACCATCCTGAATCCAGTCCTGCACTCCTACAAAGTGCAAATAACATATGGCAATAAGCACGAACACTAAAGAGAATGTGAATTTGCAAGTCACTTCCAATAACTGATTTCTAAATATTTGAATGGATTGTTTTGGTTTGCAATAAAAATCATAATCAATTTTAAGGCATCATAATCAATTCTTCAAATAGAAGGTAGAACACAGGATTATTTCAACACAAGGCACCACCTTCAACCTTAGTAAGAATGTATGAACTACTTATTGCACAAAAAAAACAAAAGAATTCTGATAATAATCAGGACATTATGTAAATGTTTCATATTATTAATAGGAACTACTGAATTAAATATGCTTCTTCAAATAGAAGGTACAACATGCTATTACTTCAAAGCAAGTTAGGGGGACTAATTAAAAGAACCAAACCTCCAAGGGCCGCCTTCTACTGGGTTCTGCATTTGATTTGGGAATATTCCAGCAGGCAGGGGATGGCCAGGCATATTTTGCTGATCTAGTCCAGAATTTATCTGACGGGCCAACTGCTCATCACTTAAAACTTCTTCTGTGTGAGAATTCGCTTCATTTTCAGTTCTGCCCAGGAACAGTGGCTTTCTACATGTGGGGCATGAGTAAACTTCATTTAGGCCTTGGTCCAACCTGGCATCATGAGCATTAGTTTCAGCCACACACTATCAAATACGAAAACCAAATTTGGTAATATCATATAACCATACCAAGATCTCAAGCAACCAAGATGAAAAAGGTGATTGCAATGAAGCCTCTTAGCCTTGGCCATAGGTTCCTGAGGTTTACAAAGCCAGTTAGACCTTGAGGAATCAGTGGAAAACCGAAACGGCAACAATAAAACATCAAGCATACCCGACATATGGCACATTCATCATCATATGCCCGTATCTCTTCAGATGTTGCATCAGGAAGCGCCGCATGAAGAGTCCCCAAAGCCATTCTTAATTTAATAAATCCCTTTATACGCTTCACAATTGCACTTAACAAAGCCTGCTCAAAAAGATTGCAACTCATCAATATACTGGGCAGTAAAACGCTCCAAAGCACAATGGTATCAACAGATATATACACGTATATTCAAGAAAAGAACTGCATCCACAAGATGGAAAGCCATGCCATGGAGCCACCAAATAAGCACATAATGTCCAAGTGCCATTAACAGTGTAGCCATGTCGAGGAAGAAACCTAGATTGCGAACAAGAATACCCTTCCATTCCCAGAATGAACCTGCAGTCATGCACAATTATCACAAGAAAATAAGAAGAGGCAAAAAGAGCAGAGAACAAAGAGAACGCTAGCAACAAAGAACCTAGCCATTTCAACCCAACAACCAAATGAGAAAACAAAAATCATTTTAAAGATTACATAGTCAAGGAATGCAAGGAACTTATAAATTACTGGAGAAAGAATCATATGAAACAGTAAAATAACCTGCAAGCCTAGAAAATTTAATAAGCAGCATGAACTATGATGCAAATAACGAAAAGATATTCCACTCTGAAAGACTTGGAATTGATAGCATCAAGTCAGATATTGATAAATGGGTCGGAAAAGCAAGAAAGACAGGTGCCTTTGCCATTTATTCGTATGGCCTTATCTAGTATATAAGAAAAATTACAGTAAAGAGGATGATATTGATGAAATCGATGATCTTGAAGATATCGATAATAATGACAATCATAATCAAATCCCTTTGATTTGCAGCTCAGTTTGCATTAGGAATCTCATGAAACAATACTTCTCAAGTCAAGATCTTCTAAATCAGAAAACCATAAAGTACGAGAACATCCAGCCAACCTATATACAAACTAAATAATCACATTCAAGCATCAATACAGAAAAAAGTAAAAATACCTGCAGCTGATAAATCAAAAAGTTTTGCACTTTGGCAATCTGCAGTGTTCCCCACTGAATGGAGTGATATTTCAAGCAGCTGAAACCCATGAACCAAAATAGCCTACAGAGAATAGTAGATATAAGAAAGCTGCCTAATCAAACCAGGATCCAATATTGTTCACAGAATGATAGTATTATAGAATATCTAGATCAACCATATTTATCATAAAAATTGGGGAAAAAATATTCAATAACGATACCTGCATGGTCTCGAAAGCAATACTGAGAGGCTCAAAAAACAGTAACAGAAACATAGATGAATTCAGTGTTTTGTATAAAATAAAGCCCAGCCATATCCTGAAATGCACCCACAAAGAAACATGTCAATTTCAGATTTTTTGGAACTTGTACAAAACCAAACTGCCTGCTTGTACATGAGGAAATATTAAAGCAGGTCCGGAAATCCGAAACTCTAATGCCCTCAGTCACTACATTTTCAAGGCTATCTAGAGGAACAAAATCACTAGATCTATGTTCATTCCAAGGGGCTACACAGGTAACTCAGAAGATTGTGTTCGTAGTATACTGTTTGCGACAAATTTAGAATTACCAAAATCTACAACATCATGAAATTGCAATCTACCGAAAGTTTTTAGTTAAGACAGATAGAAACAAAGCGGTACAATTCTGAAGCTATGTTCAATAGTGTTGAGGCCCTTTAGAGTGATGACCAATCCAATAAACAAGATTATTTGTGTAAGATGACTTCACAATATTGTACAGACTCCAAAAATAATTTCCATACCCCATATTTCCATTCGTCTTTTGATGGTTGAAGGCTCAGTAATTCAGGCCACCAAAATAGAAGCAGAACTAGTTGGTCATATTAACTTGTTTACAAGCTTTTTCTAGATGGTTCAGAAATCACCATCAGAACTAATATTTCTATTTTGAGCAGAGCTTACATAATCGCTGCCTTCAATTTCTAATGAATGCTATGCATTCTAAAAACGCAGCAATGGTAATTTCTTACTAGAGGCAATATAGTGATTTTTTAAAGCAAGGGTGTTTCTAAATGTCTTTCCTAATTCAAAAAAGAATAAGACATAGAGCAATACCAGAAGAAATTGAAAGAAAGGACAAAAAGAAACACTGAAAAGACACGAAAGTATGCCCATGGAGTAGCAGAAGGAGATGCATTCAAACGCTCAAGTCGATCCCTGGCCAAAGCTTGAAACATCTGTATCATGTGCGCAACAAAATGTCAGGATGCATAACAAGCAATTCCTTTCTTCCATCTTGAGCGAAAAACAAGATATCCATGACAAATTGTATAATGTACCTTCAGACAACATATGATAGTCAACCAAATTGACCAAAGACCTGCTTGGAATACCGTTGGTGGAATAACTAATGGTAGAAAGGTTCCCTGCACAAAATTCATTAATATACATACCAGCATTAGAGAAAAAGAAAATGTTGAAATATAACCATGACCAAAAAAAAAAAACCTTGGAAATACGCAAAGATAACTTAAGATTAAAATGTTCCCAAATATGTAGCAATTTTAAACCTGGCTTGGTTTGGTTTCACCATAAGAAAATATCTCCAGTACAACCACAGGAAACTTATGCCAACTCACAAAAAGATATTTAGTCCAATTAATCAAGCACTACCCATTATTATACAATACAGATACAGAACCAGTCATTAAAAGAAAACTTTGGGATTGTATGCTGACTTCCTGGAATATGTCCATGAGGTTTCTACAAGCAAACAGACTGATTATTAACCAAAAAAGTATATACTGATCATCTTCCTCCTTGAGGGGTTCTCTTATCATTCTATTCTCTCTTTTCTACTGATCAGGTTGCCATTCACCAAGAAACATTTTTTACTTACTTATCCATATGTATCATTGATCTAATCACTTGGTCAAAGGAATAGTCCATATGCTTGATTTTTAAAAAATATCTTTCTAACCAAAACATCCTTTTGTGCACCCATCATATGGCAGAATCATCAGCGCATTTAAATTTGACCAAAAAGTAGCCATCAAGATGAGCCATGACCAAGGTGAAACATACTCTCCTTATTTCATGAGGAAAGGAATGGAGATCAAAGTTACTCATCATGCATTGCGGAGACCATAACTTTGAGCAGCATAACAGACTTCTTCAGAAAATCAACCCAGTCAAACCCAATGGACCAGAGGATCTTGTCCTGAATAATGTCTCATGAATCTCAATGTTGAGCCTGCCCAAAAATAATTCATAACCGACACTAGTTCAATCCTCACCAGGTGGTGTGCAGACATCAAGAAGCTCGACTCTGATTACATTCTGATACAAGACACCAGTACTCATCAATCAAAAAGCATCTATTTCTCACTAAAAATATGAACCTTTTGCATGTCCAGTAAATTGAAACTATCCACAATCAAATCCCCAATCAGACCTTTTACCAAGAGCACCAAGAACTTTATGATTTAAATCTGCCTTAACATCATTTCTTTTTCAGTTCTCCAGGCTGCATAGTCAAATTTTACTCTCCATAACCGCAATCTCTTGAGAAGAAAGAAAGTAAGAAAGAAAGAAAGAAAGAAAGGAGTAGAGTGTTTATATGCATCAAGGATGATACAGGATAAAATAACACAAATGCAAGCTACTGTTAATTACAGTTTATTATTGTTTGAATCAGTTAAAACATTTACCTTGTAGATAACATAGTTGATGAGACGTTCTAATAATTTCCGAGTTTCTGAAGGGTATAACTCACTAAAGAATAAAGTCTGCACAAGGAAGCAGAAACCACAAGAATGGCACAAGAATCAGATTCATGTCTTGCATGAAGTTAGATAGAAAATCACTGCTAAATCCATTTCTTAAGACAAATAACTGTTACATGGAGTTCTTCTCAAACTATCCCAAAGTTAAATTTTCAAATCATTAATATCTTAAGGCTAATGGGAAAAGATTAAACTAACCTTTAGAGAAAGGATGAGTAGAATAAATACATTGAGCACAAAATTTGCCAGCAGAGCGACTGTGGAATAAGAACCCAAAAGAAGCTCAAGTGCACGGTCGACATTTTCCGTATGAATAAAATTCTCATTAATTAACCCATTTGTTTGAAGTTTATCGAGTGAAACTTCAGTCCACAATTGAAGACCTACAAAGCTCAAAGCAGTAGATGCTGCAGAGATCGCCAAGTAGCTCATACCCATCGGTGACAAACACAAATATTCCACCAAAAACGAACTTCCAGTTTTTCATTTGAACCAAATGAACATCACTAATCAGAGACAATAGTGACAATTCTTCGCATAATAGTCAAGGAGCCGACAAACTTCAGAACAGGCACCTTCAATGTTAATGAATAGAACTACTGAGGTAAATTCACAACCATAAGAACCCGAAAAACATGCCCAAAAATCAATAAACAGAATTAGAAAATAACCCCCAATGCTCTGTCATCTCTAAATTTCTTAAACAAAAAAAAAAAAAAAGCAAATAGAATCATTTTTTGAATTTATTGACGTTAATTTCTCAGCTTCTAAGTGATCATGTCCTTTTCTTATCTCATTACTTGATTACAGTGAAACAAGACATAAATTGATTAAAATAAAAGTCACCTTTTGAACTTTGAAAATCCAAAGAAATTCACAATTAATGAAACATAATCATATTGAAGCAATCATTTATATGATAATTGAAGCAGAATTTTGAACCATTCAACAACCATTAATAAACTCATCCTAATTGCCACGGATAACAATAGAAGTAAAACCCTAGGGCAAAATTTCAAAACCGAAAGTATCGAAGAACAAATAAAACAAATAAATTGAAAGGAAATGAGAGTAATAACATATTAGCAAATTGGAGATATACAAAAGATCAAAAATTCATCGATCATCAAGCTAAATATAAAAATTTCGGGATATATTTTAAGTAAATATTAGAAATAAGAGAAATCATCGAAAGAACCCTCAACCTGATTCGATCTGAGAAGAGGGAGAAAAAGATGTGACAAGTCGGTGGAGGTGTCCGCAAACATTCACCGCCAATCGCATTTCTTTTTTTTCTTTTTCTTTTTTCCTTTTTGAAAGAGAATTTGAGAATAAAAGAGACAAATATATAAATATATATATAAATATATATATTTATATATTAATATTTCACGAGGACAGGATCTGTTTTGCGGGAAAACGAAGAGAGAAAGCAAAATCCTTAAATAAAAACAAAATACTACTACCTGTATTTGTATCTTTTCTTTTTCTGACTTATGTTATCATATATTATTTAATATCTTCTCCATTTTGTTATTAATAAATAAAATCAACAACTTGTATCCATTTAAATTTTAAAAAATATTTTTTATCAAAGTAAATTCAACAACTTTTTATGGTTTAATTTTGTTTTTTTTAGCTTTTTTATTTGTTGTTGTAATATTTAAAGATTTTATTTTACTGTATTTAGATGATGTGTGATTGGATTGCTTGGTAGAGAGCTTAGGAATAAATCGCAAGCATATTATAGATTTTGAAGTAATTATTAAGTATGGAAGTTGAGATGGCAATTTTCATTTAAAAAAAATTCTTATAATAATATTATTAATATAACAACAAACTACGGTATAGCGCATATAGTATGCTTTCATATATATATATATATATATATATATATATATATATATATATATAAAAAGAGTGGTATGTTTTGTTTAAAAAAAAAAAAAAAGGAAAATCACAATGTCGCGGAATAAAATGCCAATTATGCCCTCTTTGTCCACACTTATTTTCAGTCAAAATTCCGATCTTCCAGATGCTTCGAGAATCCAGTACAATAGTTCACAAACAAAACCCTTAATCCCTAAAATATCCGATCCCGGTTCAACCTCAAAACCCTCGATCAAATCCCAAAATCCGGTCTCTATCTATCCAAATTTCAGCTCGATTACAGTAAATCATGGGCATAATAAAAAGCAGCTTCTCGTTCATCGCAGGCGCAGTTTGCGGGATTTACATTGCCCAAAACTACAGCGTTCCCAACATCAAGAAGCTGGCTGATACGGCTTTCTTCATGGCCAAGCATGTCGAAGAGAAGTACCGCAAGCCCAAGAACAGGGACGACGATTAGCTCCTTCTTTTTTTGTGGAACCATTAGAATCAACAGGTTCAATTTTGTTTTCTCATCATAATTATGGGAAAGAAAACAGAGATCACTTTGTTTGATCAAATAGGATACTGGGATTTTGTACGAGAGAAACAAAGATAAATTCAATGAGAAAATTGGTGCTTAATGATAAATTAGTGCTCTTTCACTCAATTGGAGATGTATAGGTTCAAATATTATTTGGTTTTTACAGAGTTTTATATTTTAACTTAGCAATTGGAATCTTAGGTTCAGTGTGATTTTGAGTTGTTTGTTGTTTAGGGAATGAATGCAACAGTTGTCCGAAAGCCCTTTCTTATTCACTCGGGCGTTTGTTCTTTTCATAGCTTTAGAAATGACAATTTACCATTAACTTGGCTTCAAAGAAAATGACAAGCTTTGACATAGTTCACTACTGTGTTGAATGGTGGAGGTATCTTGAGTTTCCATATTGATTTTTTGCAGGTCTTAGTACTATAAAATTCGATAGATTTTACTCCGTGGTCAGCAATCATACTTCTTAATTGGCAAAAGGTGGTGAGTTCTTCAATGGTTATGAATTTTGGCATGTATGATATTTACAGTCAGCTGCAATACAGCTACCAGCTAGGTTAACACATTGACTTGCATCCCTTTTAGGTATTGCTCTATTTGAAGGAAGATTCTTTCCTTCTTAACTTTATTGGATGTTAATCGTGTGTGTTTCTTACACCTTCAGCTACCCTTTGCCTTAATGGCTTCCAAAGTTTGTTTTTTAAGGTTTTTAGATTTAAGTGGTTTGTTCATGCTTGACATCTGGTTCCGAGTGAATTATGGTATGCAATAGGTTGCATGTTGTTCCTTATCCTTGGTTTGGATGCTTTGTGATGCCTCTTTGATGCCTTGCTCACTCTAAGACTCTCCTAATCCTAAGTTATGTGGTGTAAATTGATGCAGCAGCTCATGAGTACCAGGTTTCCTTGTTGATGGGCTTCAGAATCTCTTTCCTTCGTTCTTAAACATAACACAATCACATGATAAGAAAATGGCAGGAAAAAGAAGTTAGAAAGTAAAACAAGTTAAAAATTGACAAAAAAATTATATATGAATTAGATAAAATGTAAAAATATATGTTGTGATTACTTATCACTATGAAGTTTCACACAGTGATTTTCTTTGGTCAAATATGAGACGAACCCAATAAGTATTGTCCTTTACTAGGCTGTTCTTATCATTTGATTCCAATCTCTCTTCTCAAAGCAAAGCAATGCAACAAAATTCACCCAATGTCTATTAACGCACCTTTGCCTCCTCTGCATTCAACGGTGAAGGCATTGAGAAAAATGGGTGTGTTGAGCAAATGGATGAGTCTATTTAGCCACTTTATGTTTTGGAGCATCTGCATTATTTTTCTTTTTGGGCCATGAGAAGCCCAATGGAGTGGGTTCCCAACTTGTATTGGTATTTGGTACTATTTGACATTCATAAATGGGCCAGGCTGCATTTCTCTGTTACTACTTTAGATGAAAAAATCTCTTCATTACTCTAAAAGTAATAAAAATCCATCATTAAAGTAGGAAGGCAAAAGATGGTAAATCAAAGAACACTTATTACAAATAGCATAGTCCTTTTATGTCTTAATAATCTATTAATATTTAGAAAAGTTGTCACACAATGTGTGGTTAAGAATGAGGATTATTGTAATATTTAATATATAAGAGAGAGGGAGATGTTAATAATTAATCATCTGATTTGAGAGATCAATAGTAAATTTGTTTAATATAATGTTTATTACTGGCTTGCACACAAGCAGAATCTGGTTTGTGGTCTAGAGATGATTGATATCTGATTTCTTAATCTTTTTGACTTTAGTGGTTTGGCAAAGGTAAGAAGCAGATCAAAATCGTGGCTTAACACGCAAAATCAGAATTGACTTGTAAAGATGACAGCGGTCCATGAAAATGGAAAGAAGATTGTGGCATTGGCCAATGTTTTATTTTCTGATAAATTATTCACAAAGCAGGAGTATACATTAATTGGTGAGTGGGCAATAAGACAAAAGGCAAATTCATCTCATTCGCTCAGCAAACAAATGAGAGGGAAAACTTCCATTTGAAGTTTTCTTCTCTCTTAATATGTTCATTACAATTTACAATGGTGGGGCATCTAAGAAAATTTTTTCATTAACCTTGTATCACGCGCATATTTCAAATGTCATAATATAAATTTATATAATCACTAAATTCAACGAGTTTGAAATTTAAATTTTCGACCTATGAAACACTACTTCAAAAAAATAATATCATTGTCAATTTCACAAAGCTTTCTTTCAGGACAATCCATTACAAATGTCATCCCATAATTCACAGCTGGTCCCTGAATTAGCCTGCTTTTCATATCTGACAGCAACTATTTTAGATGCTTAGCTTTCTCAAAGTCAAGCGAGTGGTCAAGGAGGCTTCCGTCGAGAATATTAAGCACATAATAAATGGTCCAGAAACGCAGAGACAATGGAGCTATTTTCAATCCTCTGGCCACAAGCTAATCAACCTTTGCAAGCCACTTCATCCGTGTAATCATGCACATTTTCAACCTTTTAAGCTTTCACACATCTATATCGCCAGCACTCTAGTCCAGTTTCCAACCTGAAACATAACTTTTTTTCTTTCACAATCCAAAACGAGACTCCACTTCCAAACTTGTTTCATGGCTATTTCTGATTTCCTTTTCCTGAATCCTGGTACTCAAACATGGGCAACTATTGTTTAAGTTCCATACCCTCTTTTAGCTTTTGATTTTTCTTCCTAAGGTAAATTTTGCTAGTGTCTAGGCTGTGCAGAGTATTAAATGATGCCTGCTTAAAATATATATAGCATACAAAATGTACATACTGATGGACATGGAAATCCTCTCTCCCTGCCCATTTTCTCTTTTTCTTTTTCAACCTCTCCCACCATGTATCAAAGGAAAAAATAAAAAATAAAAACTCCATGGTAAATTGGTAATCAAACTAACGTCATGAAGAAGGCTACCAAAAAAAAAAAAGAATCTTCTCCTTGCCCAAGCCATAATCAAGGGATCTTCCCTCTTCATTTTATAACTAGAGCTAAAAAAGACATTAAAATCACACAATTTATACAGATGCAGCTTCTGTTGCCCCTGCAAATAAATCATACATCCAGTTCTTCAGCTTCAGATCTTGATTGGGGTCCTCCTTGTGACCTTGATTCAGAAATCCTTGCAGCCACCTCGGCCACTACAAGCCTTGTCAACAGCAGCCCTGAGATTAGAGCTGCTCCCATGAGCATGGTAAAAACAGCACTCCAGCTTTTGGCAGAAATGTAACCAGTTAATAATGGTCCAATTGCAGCACCAACAGAACCTGTTCCATCTATGATTGCTGTCACCGTTGCCAATGCCTTTGCGTTTCCCTTTAACGATCTGTGTGTTCCCAGGTCAGCTGAGACAGCAGTTGTAATAAGAGCATAGGGGCCATTCACAAACAGGCCGCAGATGAACATGAGTGCTATGTTCATAGCCAAGGAAATATGTCCATAACTACGATAGAAATAGAGAGCAGGGATAGCACAATACATAAAAGTTGCTGATGTTATGGCTCTGGCATCTAGGCGATCAGAAATATGTCCGGCTAAGATTCCTCCGAGCACCCCTCCAACATCAAAAAATGTCGACATGTTCCCAGCTGTCTCATCGGATAAATATTTTCCCTCAACCGCTGCAAGATTGAAATATACAAAAGAGAATTGGTAATGAATCATCTATTGTCAGCCAAGAGCATTAAACGTTTCAATTGAATTTACATCAAAGGAAGACCAACTTTGGGAGCTTGACCATATCCATCAAAATTTTGTCAAAAAGAGTAAATTCATTTATTGCCCTATTTCTTTCTATGGTCAAGCTCCCAAAGTTAGTCCCTTAAGGAATGTACATGGATGTAGAAATATGTACGGAAAAACAAAATAAACTAGAATACCTGTATGGCTAATATAGTATGGAAGCCAATAGAGAAATGTGTAAGCGACCAATTTGGCAAAGAAGAGGCAAAAGGCAAAAGGAGCAACCCCAGGGATTTTCCATGCTTCTATGAACCCCACAGCCACAGGTTTTTCCTTAAGCTCAGTATCTGAGCCTAATAGAGGCTCTGTTACTCCTCCTCCAATCTTCGCAGGAGAATCCACTTCATCTTCTTCTCTATTAGCTCCAATTAATTCAGGACTAACAGGCAGAAAAAGGAAAACAACCATGCCAATGAAAGCAATAATCAGGCCTGGCACAACAAAGGACCAACCCCATCCATAGCTCAATAATGCTGAAGCAATCAAAGAACCAGTAATGTTTCCAACAGATGTGTGAGCATTCCATATACCCATAATCAGCCCCCTCTTTTCCTTCCCAAACCAGTTACCAACTACTGCAACAACTGAAGGCCATCCGGTTGATTGAAATAAACCAGCAATCATCTGTACTATCAAGAAGTAGTAAAAACTATGTATTTTAGCCCAGTATCCAACACCAAATAGTGAAGTAAACAAGCCAGTTCCAACCATTCCCACCGTCAGAAAGAACCTTAAATTCATTCTATCACCCAAGTGTCCAGAGAAATACATTCCAAAAGCATATACCGCAAGAAAGGCCACATCGAGTTCACCGAGCAAGGCTGTCCCATCAGATCCATTGAATGGGGCCCAACCATCTCCTAGAACCCATGAAAGTCTTTTGCTTTCAGCAGGTGCACTAAGGTATGTTATCCTCCATGGGAACTTCAAGCCTACGTCTGATGACTGTGGATCAAGAGCACTCTTGACAATGCTGGTGGTTTTCCTTGTCGCATGGTAGCTAGCGTAAGCAAAAAATGTTACAATCAAGACAATGGCTTGATGAGTTTTATAGGAAAGCTTCTCTTTCTTAATGTATTCTAAGAATTGAATTCCAAGAGGTTTGCTATAACTTCTCTGAGCAGGAAATTCAGATTGTGGACCCATGTATTTTGATTCCCTCAAAAGAGGAAGTAGAGCTTCAACTTCCCCTGATAGACCACAAATAGCAAGCTGAAGGATTACAAAATGAAAAAGCAATGTGGGACTGTAATTCAATATACAAAATCAAGAAAAGAATTTAATGAAACAAAACAGCAAATAACCAATACAATTCTAGGTTATAAAAGACGACTACAATCAAATAATCAAGTTAAATTTGATTCGTATTAATCAAACAAAGAGAGAGTACCTGATTTTATATCAGACAGAAATCGAACAAAATAGTCGTTAAATTCATGGCAGAGTGAAGACATGCTAATTTTCCATAAAATTTTCAGTCCCCAATTACTCTCTCTCTTTTTTCTTTTTTCTTTTTTCTCATAAAAAATGGAAGAACAATAATAACAACAACAAGCTTTGTGCTAAGAAATTCCTTCCAATTCTAGTCAAAATTCAATACAATTTCAAAGGTAAAAAGGGGAACCAGTCCTTTTGAAACTAAGAAAAGATATTCCTTGTCTTCACTAAAGAAAAGACCCCAACTTTATTTATTTCAAAATTTTAACATAGAAATGAGCTGAATCCTTGGATAGATTTTCGCCAAAGTCCTAATAGATCCATCGTTAATGACGATGCTATTGCAACACATGACTTCTCAAAGGAATCTTAGAAAGGCACAAAAAACGCAAACAAAACACGATAGAACGTTAAATACTGTCTTTTAAAAGTTAAAACGCAGGTCTGAATACAGATTCGACATGAAAACACACAGAATCACCCTGAAACAGGGACAAACTGAAGACTTTTTCAGACCATTCAAAGAAAAAAAATCCGGTTGGTCAAACATGCTTCCTGAGAAGATTCTCTTGACAAATCCAATGTTACCCGCAGAAGAATCTCAACGAAGAAACTCAAAAAAAAATTAGTGTAAGAAACTAAAAGTTTCACGAGACAGAGATGATGTCAAAAATACAGCAAGGTAAAGATCATTACCTCTGGCTTGGCTGAGCTCACTAGATTGCTTTGCTTTGATTATCTCCCTCTTCCTTTTCGCTGGAAAACTCTTCTCTGTCCCTCTCTATATCTCTTTTCCTTCTTGCTGATCCCTCCTCTGGTTTTCCAGTTGTTGACGAAAGATAAACGCTTCAGGTTTTAAGCTCCCAGCGGGATGATTCTTAAACTAGAGACAAATAATAATTTGAAGACATAAATTGTCGATCGTACCCCTACTTAGTTTCGCACTAGTGTTTTCATTACTTGTATATGCGGAGTTCCTCGATTTTCACAAGTTGACTTTATTGCCCCTGGTGAACACGTGCTGGGGTAACGTTATTACATGGGGAGCTTGCATTCCGGATTTTAAGCCACGTTATCATCGTAGAAAGTGAAATGGTTTACAAAGTACAAACCTAAACTACGGCGGAACTAATTTCCACTCATACAAGGCTTGATAATTTATGCATACGTGGGATGTGATGTAAAAATATATACACTTATTATTTATTTTGTGTCAAATTTTGTAAGATATAAAATTTAGTATGTCATAAATTGTGTTGGTATGTTATATATTCATTTTTATATTTTTATTATTTATATATAATTTTTATCAAAATTTTAATCTGTATTTTATCATATTATTTTTATATTGTTTTAAATGGCACAAACCTAAGATGTAGAAAAATAAGTCAAATTATTAGCTAAATTATGTTGATTTTAAAACATTTGAGCATATTATAGTTTTGGGATTTTATTTTTGTTAATAAATTAATCAAATTTAGAAATATATTTTTAAGTATATATATGTGTGTGGAATTTTTCTTTTGTTTGTTTTATCACCTAAAACGAGCTCAACCAAGCGGCATACTTCTCTTTTGTTTTTTTTTTCTTTTATTTTTCGGAAATATATATGGCATTTGTTTCTTTATGAATTCTGCTATGAATGAAACTTAGGGATAACAAAAATATAACAAAGTTTTGAAGTGATGGACCCTACAAGTGCAAGTCTTCCACACTGTAATTGGCAGATTAACCAACTCTTAACCACATTTTTAATATTCTACCTCTACATACTAGTAATATTTTATAAATTTATTCTATCATGAATATGCCAATTAATCTTAATTTGCATACTTTCTTTGAATATATGTATATATATTTAAAAATCAGCATAGTAACTTTCAACTCATCTTGCCACGAGAAGCCATGATGTATAAAATTTCAATTAAAAAATTCATAAGTTTGCGTGTTTCGTGATCAAAAAATATAATTTTTTTTTAATTTCCACGTAAATCTATGCTTAATCAGATTACTCGTGAAACAAACACAATTGTTAATTTGCTACAAATGGCCGGTTAAGTCGACTCAACGATGAAATGTTTTCCTCTAAATAAAAATAGAAAACTATTTAACTCTACATTTATTTGTATGGAAATTATCAATAATAAAGAAAAAGAGTAAGCTTGATCGAATTAACGGTGTGAAAATTGAAACTTAGACATATCTTGTTTTGATTTTTCTTCTTCTTGTTATTAAACTCAGAAAAGACTCCTTCAGTTGTACATATAGAAAGCAAAGCGAGTACATATATAGAAAATATGGCCTACACTTTCATCCCATCATTCCATCCTCACTTTCATTACCTTTTCCCCTAATAGTCTGTCTGTATATCAAAACGACAGACAACTGGACAAGAAGCCAAGCCAATCACTCTTTTCTTGGTTTTTCTTCTGTTTTTCATTCACGCTCCTCTCAGTCTCGACCTGCAGCGGGTAAGCTAAGTAAATCTCTTAGTTTCGATGATATATATGAATTCAATCACTGAGTACTTTATCAAAAATAGAAGGCGTAACTCAATAGAAAGATATTCGTTTAGTTGAATGCTTTTCAACTGTGCTTCACATAAGCAAATTAAGAAACAGCTTTCAGAGTTTCAAAAAAAGTTTATGCACGTTTAATGCCTGAGATGAAATAAAGGAAAAGCTTTATCCAAAAAATAAAAAATAAAAGAAAAGCTCAAATGAAGAAAATACCAAAATATGTTCCGTGAAAATTTGGTTGGACATATAGAATACATCGTATCCTCTTATTTTGCTTTTCATATATGTCCTTTTATGGTCATAGTTATTCTAGTAATAAAACATTTAATAATCAAAAATTTTTTTTGAAAATTGTTTGAGATTATTTTGTGATTTAATCATAGTTCTTCACAATCTAACATTAGGTGAGTTGCGTGAGTAAACCAAAAAGATTCGAATCCTTACAAAAAAAAAAGATATAATCGATAAGTCAAAGTTAAAATTTCGAAACTCATTTCAATACTCAAGTTAATATTAGAAGATAGGAGAGAGAACTTATAAATAAAAAGAGAAGAAAAGCATCGAGATGAAAATGTGAAAAAAAAAGACTAAAGAGTCTTTGATTATATTTATCCTAAATATTCTTCTTATATTTGATTGTCAAATCACATCACTTTGAAATATATATATCGATCAAGATGTAAGTTGATCAACATGAAAGTTGAATGATAGAGTCAGAGATTACGGGTGACTGTGATATTGAATTTGGACACAAAATTTTTATAGGTTTAACAAAAATAGTATAAACAACAAATATATAGAAGATTTTTATTTTATTTTGTAAGGATATCATTTTAGGCTTTGATTTAGATTGCATCACGAATCTTCACCGTTCACTGACACTAGAGTTTTAAATCAAAAATAAAAGTAAATATAAATTAAATAAAAAAAGAATTCACATGTTTGAAATTTAATTTAAATAAAAATCAGTATTTCACGTAAAATTCAAATTAAGCCTTAGCCAGCTCCCATTAAATTTGGTTTTAAAAATTTTATTGGTTGAGACTTTACAAATACTGATTATGACATCAATCTACCCTTGATTTTATGTTCCCTTTGTTTAATTTCGAAAGAACACGGCAACTTAACTTTTGGACAGTCAAGTCCCACCAAAAACAAATTTCCCGGAATAATATTTTCTATAAATCTGCACCATTGGATCCACCATATCAAAAGATCTGACGTCCCAACCTTTTTCAAGCTTGTCGTTCAGGACACAAGGTCGAAAAGGTCATTTCGGTCAGATTGTCCGAAAAATACCAGCAAACTCTATTTGGCACAAACGTAATTTCCCAAAATGAGATGGGAATATTTCGTCAATCCAATAACCAGCTGTGAATTTAATAATAGAAAAGGCGGGTGGAGTCGAAAAAGCATATTCGCATATCCAAGAAGAATTATTCTTACCGTGCAGCGTATATCCTCTGTCAGTCCACCTTGACTGTTGAGAAACTGCAGTTGGGACCCGCACCTGCCACGTTGGAATAGGGACAAATGACGTGTTCTTACAGGCATGACTGCTGGATCATGTTTAAGGAGGGCAGATTAGCCAGGACTTAGTACACGTGGAGTTGGAAGGTACTTGGCCAGTGACCTTATGGGCTTACTGTCCGTATCAGGTTCGGCAGTTGGCTCTGTCTGGCTGATTGAACAGAATTATCGGGTGAAAGAACAGAAGCTTCTTTGTCTGGCATTTACCGGTGCATTATACGGCGGAGGGTTTAGCCTTCCTTTACTACGTGACTTTTGGATCAAGTAATTTTTTTTTTTTTGGTAAAATTTTTGAATTTACAAAATGTACAAACGAAAATGTTTTATTCATAACATTTAAACGTTAATTGGCTGGATTAAGTGAACATTAATTGAAAAGGCATGCACTGCAATTCCATCCACTTATCTCTTAAATTTTCTGTTTGTTCTGATCAATATTGATACGAAAAGATCGAGAAAATAAATAAAAGGAGCCCAAGATGGTTGCTTTTCATCATGTGTAGGTGGCTGCGTGCTGCTAACCGCTAGGAAGAGTGACGGCAGTGGAATTGTCCAATCGTCTGCAGGCAGCAGAAATCCATAAACTGATGTAATTAATTAATAAACTTGGTTTTAAAATCACAGTAAATTATAAAAGCTACCGGTTCAAACTCTTTACGTTTGCCGTCTGCCTTTCCCCACAAACATGTCTCGTTCTCTCTGTTGCCCAGGACAGACACAAGCCTCGTTTGTTAAAATCATATGGAGCCTAACTTTTAATGAAATTAATTAACGCAACCTACCATTCTACTTTTCTTTTGGTATAGAATTATAATTATTTTTACTAATAGCTAGCGAGGAAATGCTGCTTGAGGTCCAAACCTGGAGCTACTCTATCGATTATTCTTATTTGTAAACACATTAATTATTTTCTTCCAAAAACAATTCTAGTTAAAAAGAACAATAATTAGCTAGATTGATCCAAGACTATAGATTTTTAATCATCAGACATATATTGACGGCTGAACATTCAGGCATATCATTATTGGATGGTGCTGAAGGGGACGATGATGCAACAATACAAGATAAGCAATTATGATGCTTGGCTTTCTGGGGACTGTTTGGATCAGGAAGCTTTAATTTCCTTTTTTTTTTTTTTTTTTTCCTGAAATGGAACTTTGGAGAAAGTACATGGAAATTTCGTCTTCTGGAGTTGTTCTGTCTTAAATACAAAAGGGTGGGGGCTTAGGATTTTCGCATTGATTGATTAATTTGTACATGCATGCGCGCCTGGCTCTGGATGTTTCGGCCACAGTTAGAGCAGGGAAAGCCTAATTCCACCCCAATTTTTTTTTCTTTTTTTAAAAAGGGAAAGATTATATCATTTTTAAAGCTGTTAATATATTATTGAAATTCATGAATTTGTTAAATTTTAATATCTAGATTTTTTGAGTTTATAAATCACCTTAACAAAAAAAAAACTATGAAAATTTAAATTTAAATGCTTTACAAGCAACTTTTTAACTTTAATCACTTGCTTGACAATCTGACGGGTGGTTTTCTATTTCAACACAACTTACAAAATGCTATTACCTGGTGGGCGCTTGAGTGGAATCCTAGGCTAGCTACCTTCCACCTTTTTATTCAAGGGTGGCCGATCTTAAAATTTTCCATTTTGATATCAAATATTGTAGTATGATTTGAGGCGCACGTACATAAAAAATTAGCTTATTTTTTTAGATGCAAGCCTGCGAGCTCACCTGCTATTAGCTCAGCAGATGAAGGGCGATGTCTGCCTAGTGCTAATACAAGCCTAACTAAGTGCAATTCCTTTGAGGTCAAAAGCGTACCTTATCTAACTTTTTGCACTATAAATTATCCTTTGCCTACGTTGGTTCCCTCTTTTATAGAATGCTTGCATGATCAGATGATTCTGCAGATGTTTCTCTCTAGCTAAAGCGTTTTGACTCTTTAAATTTTATAATTTCTCAAAATGAAAAGATTCTTTAAATTATATCTACGGCAATTGGCATGCCAACCTTGTATTAGAGCTAAATTGCTAGTGAGGCAGGTGTCAACTCAAAATGATGATGTGAGGCATGAGTCGAATGACATTGACATAGGCTTCGGTGGACTATCGTTTATGGAGAATATACGTAGGCATGGGCTCCGAGATGGAAAACTTTAACCAGACCAGACATGGGCGGTAGAGTCTAGAGCTTCTTGTCTACGTCAAGAAAATGACATTCCTGAAACCAAAGCGTAATGTTAACGGTAATGGTAAATATGCAATACCTGTACAAATACAATACATGTCGAAATTCAACAGCATACCATCATTAAAAGCTTCATAGGTTTTCTCAACCAACGCCTTCGGCCGTTATTCACATTGAACATGGGCTTTAAACGACCGTGATAGACCCATAAAGTCCGAAACGTATTTTGAGCTTATGATAAGGTCCATAATCATCCATTTTCTAATCCACGCCCTCGCCATCGTCCATGGATGTAAGGGTTCTAGTAACCAGGACCAGGATAATGAAAGTTTTTTTTGATCTTTTTGGAAATTGGACAGGAAAACAAACAGAGGCTCTAGTAACGGTATCGTACTTTGGTCTGGTAGTGTAGTACACTTCTTGGTCATCCTGGCAATTGGAAGAAAGAAAATATTCCAATTACAAAGCAACCGGTAATTAAAAGCATACATAAGTTGCATTCCAACTTCTAAGTGGCAAGCTGGGAGCTCAATTTTCATGATCAAAACCAGCTAGCAAACTCTAAAATCATGCCTCTACTTCCAAAACCAAGAGTAGCAATAGCAAACTTTATTGCAATTTTGATGAGCTTTCAATTAAACTGTCACGTGGCTGCTCAGCAAAGATTGTTCTTATTAAAAGCTTAACATGTAAGATGGCTAGAGGACGTTGATTTATGAGAGAAATTCCAGGACATAATCTGGTGGCAAAAAGGTTGATTGGGTCGCAATGAGGAAAACTCTAGAGAAGGAGACAGGCGGTTGATGATTCTCTAGAATCACCTTAAGCAATAAAGAGAAAAACAGGCTCTGTCAAGTATATTTTTCAATTAAATTAACATTGTGTTAGCAGTAATTAATTGTAGTTAGTACCGTTTTCTGATCAGACAAATGGAAAAAGGAGACATGAAAATCAGAAATTGAAAGAACATGCAAGTTGTAAAGATGTAAGGAACATAAATGCATGCTTGGTTTGTGAAATGTGAAAACCTTCAAAGCTTCTGCAACCCTCTTATTCTCTTCCTCTTTTCTTTCTCAATTAACAAATTCAAAAGCTTTCAAGCTTGCTCTAAGCTAATGAAAGCAAGGAAAGGCAATAAAAGATTATCATGTCAGGGTTTCACTAAACTGAGGAAAAGAAGGAAAAGCAAAAGAAAGCTATTTCCAACCATTTTCTCACTTCCAAATGACCTGATCACTGAAGTTTTAGCTCGGGTGGCTGCCTGTTCAGTCTACGATTTCTTATATGTCAAGTTAAGGTGTAATTTCTTCTGGTTCATCAATGACGTTTGTTTAATTATAATATGTTTCTGTTTCTCTCTGTATTTCATTTGTGTGTAATTGTGTATGCTGTTGCAGTTGCAAGATATTTCAGCAAATTACTGATGATAAGTATAAATTTCAACATGTATCCCTTGAGAAATTTCCCGTTAGCCCATGGTGTTCAACTAAACAAGCTTTCTTCCTGGAGAAGTGCAAAGAGAGTGGACATTCAGAAGCCTTATACAGTGAAGGAGTGGTTCGTATTAGATTCTGTTTTTGCTTTTCTTTTCCTTTCTTTCCAAGAAAATTTGGGAAATTCCAAATGTTTTAATCCATTTTACCATGTCTCCTCGTCAATCAGGTTGAATACTTCAGTTTTGCCAGGGTAGAAGAGGGAGTAAAGTGTCTGAATAAAGCAGTAAAAGCAGGACATCTGGGAGCTTCTTATGTTCTAGGAGTTATACTACTATGTGCAGAGAAACCTGAAGAAGAGCAAAAGGGTAGGCAACTTTTAAACTATGTAAAATCAGGAAAAGGTATAAGCGAAAGTCGAAAGAAATTGAATGACATTATAAAAGCTGTTTGGCTGAAAAGATTCTTGGAACCAAAGCCTAACTGTTGTCCAATGCAAGATCAACACAGAAGAAGTCAAGGGTGGCCTTGTGACAATGAGAATGATGTGGACTGTGAAGCGTGTGGATGCAACTTGGAAGTAACTTTTGTTTGTAATTTGTTACGTGGGATCATGACTTGTTAACAAGATATAAGAAGCTTGCTGCAGGGAAATCATATCATAAATAAAGCACCAGTACTGATTGCGGTGCTTGAAGAGACTGTTGTCCTATTATACCTTTCATCCGAGAAGTTTTCATTGACTTCATTCTCTTGGAAAAGGTCCTCTCTTCGATTGCAGATATAAGTTCTTTGCAACACGCAAGACAAATTTACTTTGATTTCATGATTCATTTGTGAGCAGCATCTGATCTGACTATTTCAGCTTAGATTATTTCTATAGTAAAACAGAGATGCAACTACTAAATTAAATGCTGGTTAAGTTTTTGGGGAAAATTGGTTCCACATTTCGCAGAATTGGTGTTTGTACTTCACGGATCACACTAGTCAAAAGTCCAGGCTCGCAGTCACGTTTAGAAAGAGATCAGAGTTCAAGGCTTAAGGATCATATATAAGTAGAGGGCCCCTGGTTTGGGCTTGGGCTGCTGCTGACAGTAAATAGTTGCAGCTCTATGGGCTATGGTTCAGTAAAAGGGTATAACTGTTATCCTCTCGATCATCGAGAAAGCCCGATACAGAAACAGGGCAATGCTGATACAACAATTTGTTGCGATGCTGGCCATCGTTGTAGAGATTTTTTTTTTTTTTTTAAATTTCTGGGGTTATAAGAGAACTAGTTTCAAGCCTCTTCTCGCTGGAGATGGAAAAAACTCGAATGAGATCCATTTTACACACATAGTGGCTTAGCAGAGTAACCCAGATTCACTCAATATCAATAATAACAGAAGCGATGATTTAAAGAAGCTTTCAGAATGAACATTTTCTCTGTAAATTTTTGAAGATTCAACATAAACACTGTCTCCTAGAAGTCTCACATTCAAAGCACTGACTGTTTTTAAACATTCAACTCAACTATTTTCCAAACGATGTTAAACACCCAAAACCCTCCTAACCCCCCGAAGGGCTAAATCAGTTGACTTGAACCTGAATCACATCATTCTTCTCGTTTTCCTTAATCTTAGGCACAACCACTTTGAGTACACCATTTTTCATCTCAGCCTTGATCTCATCAGTCTTGTAAACCTTGTCAGGCAAATGGATTCTGCTTGTGTATCTCCCGCCAGTTTCCTCATCTTCAGATTCTTTTGGGCCCTCGCCTTTGATGATTAGAGTGTTCTGCTCCACAGAGAGCTTGACATCTTCTTTTCCAAGCCCTGGCATGTCAATCCTAAGGTTCAAGGCATCCTCCGTTTCCTTAGCATCCCAGCTTCGGCGTAGGCCACCTCCCATGCCACGGGAAGCGGAAAGGAACGGGTTCTCCATGAATTGGTCCATCATGTTCAGGACTTGGCTTAGACTCCTCGTTGGAGAGAAAGGATCAAACACATCTACCGAATGAAATATGGGAGTCCCAATCAGCGTCAAGTTAGAAAAACAGAAGAGAACATAAAAGAAATTCAATAGAGAAGCAGAAGAACAGTGGACAACTACCTGAGAAGAAACCATCGCCGCGGCGAGAAAGAGAACGAGCGTAGCGACGATCATCGCTTAGGTCACGCTCATCACCATCTTCTTCAAACTCACGCACGGCATTTGTGTTGAAGAGTCTCGAAGTGGAAGGAGCGATGGCCATGGGACGGATCACGCGCATGGAGCTGGGCACGAAGTTGGAAGAGACAAGCCTCTTGAGAACTAGAGAAGAAGCCATTGCTGCTACTTGCTAAAGAGAAAATGCTCAATTTGCTTGGAGAGCTCGAAGGGATTGTGCTAACACTGCTTGGGGATTTTGCTGGCTGGGACGATGGGAAATGGAGGGTTTATATCAAGCAGGATGGAAGCCGCTAGAGAGAAATTTCCAGAAGGATTGCCATGATTTGCTATGTTATCCGATGATTCTGGAAGCACACGTCAGAAATATTCTTGGCTCCCAAGAAAGAGACATAATGGACGGGCTGTTGCTTTGGTCTTAAGCCCATCTCCGTCTGGCATTGTATTCTTTTCTCAGTTCCTCTGGTCAATCCCATTCCCGTGTTGCAAAGAGAAAACCCAAGAGATCATTGCAGCCCAGACAGCGGCTGCATTGGGCATTAGCCTGAAGTTTTGAAGATGCTTTGTCACCTTCAAGCATTTGAGTTCAGCACAACCTGCCTGTGCCCGCGCTTCATTCCATTAATGGAGCTCCCCTGAGTCCCTACAAACAACTGCAATTCCAGCTTTGTTTGAATTGTTTGAAGACAAGTTGAAGGCTATGAAAGGCAATGCCCATATCGTCAGTATGTCACCGTTAGCAACCGCGATCATATTTTTAAAAATAAATTGATTAATTTAAATATTAATTTTTTAATCAAGCCAATAAAAAAAAATAACTGCTCACTTTTAATTAATACTAATTTTATCGCACAGTATTGCACATGTGCATCACTCCATACATGTATTGATTTTCATAATAATTCTGATATTAATTCTAGTTAAAATATTTATTCATAAAAATTGTTTTGTATATAAAAGATTTTCACAATTGCCATTAATTAATTTAGTTTTTAACATTGTAACCAAAAAAAAAAGTTTTTAACATTGGTAAATTTATGCATCTTGAATCTATTACCAAGTATTGATAGATATAAGTAGTAATATATGAAGAAGAAACTTGTCCACATGGCAGTCCAATTGATCGTGATGAAAGAAAGCTGCACAAAACGAAGGAAATCTCCTGTTGGAAAATAAATACTAACACATCATAAACTTCTGGCTGTAAGGAGCTAAACAGGGTCAATTGCAAAACAGTCGCCTTGCAGAACTATCCCAAAACCGATTTTCTTTGGCTCTTCTTTAATTTTTGATGGACTCCGAAACCTGTCAGGAAATCAAATGAGCTCTCCACTGAGTTCATCAGCAGCAGCAACAGCAACCAAATCCTTAACCTGCTTACTTCAACAATGAATGACACAGTGGACAAGTTGGTCATCTTTCTGGAAAAGAGAGATGGCATTGACAACCTTGTCAAGACCT
Organism: Firmiana major; assembly: GCA_033439115.1. Taxonomy (NCBI): domain Eukaryota; kingdom Viridiplantae; phylum Streptophyta; class Magnoliopsida; order Malvales; family Malvaceae; genus Firmiana; species Firmiana major. Next base: position 96,059,766 of record CM065896.1, on the reverse strand, counting down.
TCCAATATGTCTCCAAGCTTGTTCACTGGCAAGCGGAAACCCCACACCCAGATATTGCAAATAGGTTCAAGCAGTGGGAGGTTGGCTCTGGCCTTAGCAGAAAGGCCTTTAGAACTGGCACGTTCCTCACTGGTTTCAATGCCTTGAGAAGAAACTCTGGTAGCAATCCAACTCTTATGTTCCTAGCTTTTCTTGCTACTGCAGGAGAGATGGTCTATTTCTTATTCGACGGCTTTCTTTAGCATTCAAGAATTGGTGAGATATGAGCTTCATATCTGCATTTGGTGAGTCCTTTGGCTATATTTTCTTCATTGTTTCAGATTCCATTGTCATGAATGAAGGGCTAGAGGCAGAGAGGAAGCTTGTTGCTTTAACAGAAGAAGATTCAAAAGATGCAAAAGAGAAGGAAAGATCAGAGCTGATGGGGTGATGAGGTTGACGGCAGTGGTAGCAAATGTTGCTGATCTGATTATCGCACTTGCAGATATCGAGCCTAACCCATTCTGCAACCAAGCTGTGACTCTTGGTATCAATGGATTGGTCTCTGGCTCTGCATGGGCCGGTTGGCACAGAAATTGGCCCCCATAAAGATAATGAAGGAAAAAGGATGAACCGTGAGCATTTCACGCTGAGATATGATTTTCCTTTGTTTGCTTTTCTTCTATAATTGAAGGAGAGATGGTTTTACGCTTTCAGTGTTAAACCCGGTTTATGATTAAAGAAGATTATGGTGCACATTTAGAGAAATGAGGTTGTTCGGAACATGGAGTGGAGAGCAAGAGTTGTTAGTTATTGCCTTCCAAGCAATAAGAACAAAAAGGAAATAGCGAAATATATGAATGATATTTGTAGAAATATTTCCCAAAGAAATCATGGCACACCAACATAATTAGAAGCCAAGCCAACCAATTCATTAACTCATTCAAAAAAAGTTATCAACATCAAATTTAACAAATTCATTAACAAAAAAATCTTTTCACAAGCTTATATTCTATAATAACAATCAATTTATCTAACATTTATTCGCCTTTAAAAGTTTAAACTCATGCATTTCCTTTAATAAAAAAAATAAGCAAATCAATGAAGAAAATTTTAATTTGAAACCCTTTGTTTTATTTATGAAAATGCTAATTACTTAGGAAATCAAAGTTTCTTTTTGCCATGCAAGTTTTTGTTTTCATTAAAAAATAATAATAATGCAACTCCCCAAGCTTGCCATTCAGATAAAACGGCAGTCAAATGCTTCTGTTTGAACTAAAAGTCCAAACCCACTTCTCAACAAAATCCTGAGTCAGGGTTAGGTTGGTCATTGGATTGGTGGTGCGGGTGCTATAGAGGAAACCGCAGAAACGGCAGGACTCTACTGACCGGTGAAGTTGAGAGACAAGGCTAGTTGACCTGTAACCTCAATTCCTGTGCCCCATCTTCGGAGATTTTCATATTAACTTCCTCTCTAACTTCTAAGTTCCGTCTTTTGCGTTTTGTCTTCCTTCGAAACTTCTCCGAAGATCTCGTATATTTCGGAGATTGTAAGACGTTGACTACTCCTCCATGTAGACCTCCTGTTTCTTTTCAATGCCGTAGCATTTCTTCCTTCTTTTTCTTTGTTCTCAATTTTCTCAACAGGAAAACAAAAGGTTGATGTTTTTGATTTGATACTTTCGGTATTTGGATCAGATGGCGGATGCGGAATCTAGATACGTCAAGCTTACCAAAGATCAGGCGCCTCTAGAGGATATCACACCTGGTGAACTTAATCAGCCCATTGAAGTTCATCAGGTATCTCTAAAAAATGTGCTTTTCAATATCATTTTTTCTGAGATTTAAGTGTTTAATTTCTGGAAAAATCTGGTATGTTCTTCCTCATTCACTTGTTTTAGAGAAATTTATTGCGTTGAATTGAAATTGTTCTATAATATCACTTCTTTAACTATTGATAATATGTGAGAGTAGGGGTTTAGCTATTTCTTTTAGGTTGTTAGTTATACGCTGGAATCCAGTCTGAAAAAGTGTGCTAAAGCTTTGCTTGAAGTTCAGCAAAATGCATACTTATCAGCTGTTGAAAGCATTTTCTTGGGGGACATTCAGATCTGTCTGGAGATCTGTTTTAAAAGTTTGTCAAATGCTAGTGTCTTTCTTTCTGTGTCCAGGGAAGATCATTTAGTGTGTAGATCTTTTGCATTAAGATCGTGTTCATCAAGAAAATTATGAACTTGGAAGGGTTGAAGTCACGAATAATCAAGATAAGATGGTTCCCTTCTGAACTTTGGAGCTTGTTGGTTGTTTTTTAACTGGGGTATAGCTTGAATATTTGGTCTAATGGTCATTTTTATTTATAATAATAGAAGTATGATATAACATAACACTTTGTGCCAAAAAAAAAAATACTTGTTTGGGAGATGCACATTAGAGTAATCTCTGATCTGTTGGATTGTTTCTTAGTTGCATGTTCGAAAGTGCAATGAATGTGGACAGCCTTTAGCAGAAAATTTCGAGCCTCCTGCTGTTGAACCTTGGACGACTGGGATTTTTGGCTGTGCTGAAGATACAGAAAGTTGTAAGTTGATGTGTCATAGTGTTTACTTTGTCAATCTATGACTCTGCCTTGTTCTCTTTTGCGAAATTGTGTATGAATGCTTACACCCTTGAACCATTAAACAATTTCTTATGTATCCTATCAGCTTACTGACAACTCATTCTCCTAATCTAATTACTCAATGATTTTATACTTGTTTTGTACATGTCTATAAATGAAATAGAGGGAGAGAGCTTTTACATGGCAGCTGCTGAAAGAAAATGGTTTATTATAGGACACTTTTGTGCTGCTATTGTTCATGAAACATAGTGTTTTAAATCAACACATTTACTTGCTCTGCAGGCTGGACAGGACTATTTTGTCCTTGTGTTCTATTTGGGCGTAATATTGAGAACTTGAGAGATGATACCCCTTGGACTACACCATGTGTTTGTCATGCTATTTTTGTTGAAGGCGGCATTGCGTTGGCAGCTGCAACAGCGGTCTTCCATGGTATTGACCCGAAGGCATCATTTCTCATTTGTGAGGGTTTATTGTTTGCTTGGTGGATGTGTGGCATTTATACTGGTCTTGCTCGGCAATCCTTACAGAAAAAGTACCACCTCAAGGTCGTATCTAATTTTATTTTGCCCATATGATCTTATTAAGACAAAACAAACACCACGTTATAAGTATACACTATCCAGGTTAAGTAGTTGCAAAGATAATACTTGCTACTTTTTATCTACTTTTTATAGCTTTCATGTTGTATGATATTTAAATTGAATAAGTGCCTGTGTTTTCATGAAATATAGTATTTGTAGGGTCCTACTAAACCTCATGTATTAGTTTATATCCATAGAAGTAAATTTGAAAAAGAAAAAGTTTGTCTTAAAGCTCAGTCTACCAGTTTGAACCTTTTGAAACTTCTAATTCGGAAATTAGCACTGAGTATTCGTTGCATCTTACCAAGATTATACATGCAGCTTAGTCTGTTGACTTTTGGCATGAAGCTAATCCTTCATAGACCTATGCTGGTCCATATTCAAATTATTTGAAATTCACGTCTGAAAATTTAGTCGCTGGCATTTGAATATTTTCAGCGTGTCTGTTAATCCCAATACCTGTACCAATTGTGAAGTTTCCCCCCAAATCCCAGTTGTTGGAAGTGAAGGGCTTCTTCTTCAATCATTTTCTGACTTGCAGCATTAACTGCAGAACTCGCCCTGTGACCCGTGCATGGTGCACTGCTGCATGCACTGGTGTGCGTTATGCCAGGAGCATAGAGAGATGAAGGGGCGTCTATCAGATAACTTTGTCATGCCGATGACTATCGTTAATCCTCCCCCTGTTCAAGAAATGAGCTCTGCCACTGAAAACCAGGATTCAGCACCAACCTCTGGAAGTAGCACCAACTTGGAGATCCAGGCTCTGTAAAATCCGCCATAATTCATACAAAAAGCATTTTTGTCTTGGAAGGGATTTCCTTTTCATATTCATCTTGTTTCTCCGTAGATTTGGCTAGTCTTCACACAGAACTCTTACATACTCTCTGCATACTACATCTGTTAACTTTTGCTCAAGTTGACACTGTGGGAGTTGCTTTACTTAATTCTCTGATCAGTGAGACATGTTCTTGGATTTCAATTGCTTAATTGACAATATACAGATATTGTCACTTAAATTTCGATTGCTTCATTGTACAGGTGCTGCAATTTAATCGTATACAAAACTACTCGCTTCTAATCCTTCATGATTTATAGCCGATTGCGAACCACCCCATTGATGATATTGCCAGACATCTGTCCACTGTTGCCATTGTAGCTGCGTTTGGGCTACTGAAGTGAGGCCGGTAGATCTAAATTTTAATTACTTGTGTCTTGTGCTAACCTCTGATCATAAACAATCACGGTAAATCAGTGTGTAAATAATCGTAAGAAAGGAGCACGAAGAAATAATTGATTCAATAATAGTACGTCTTTGCTTCAAAGTTCCAAAAGCCTGAAACTAATGGTACCCACCTACGGGCCTAGTCCCTATCTTTATATCCGTAGTTTTCTGCATTTGGACATGATCGAATCTTTTACCCACCATTTCAATCTTTCTATTATTCTTAGGTTTTTCAATAATTTTAGCTTCAAAATTCAAATAAAATTTCAAAAACAACCCTGTTGCTTGTCTCTTTTCAAGTCAAAAAGAGCAAATGCAGACAGAGCCAGTCAAAGTTTGCTTAAAGTTCAAACTTCAAGACCTTTTCTGCTACCAACTGCCTACTCTCTTATTCCAGGAAAAAAATAAAAAACTTTTTTTTTGTGCTCTCGAATTTTAGTTCAGGGAATGGAGAAGCAACGGTCAGATAATGGAAGACGAAACAGGCAGGCAAGAGATAGAGATTCGTCGCAATGCAGACTCCAGCGCGCTTCATCTCTTCCCCCTGTTGCCAGAGCTCTACCTCCTCCAGCAAATGAGTTGAAACTAGCAGCCATCGCTGTCGATTTGAACGTTCGGCTGAGATCCGCTGACATGCCTCCGGCAATGCAAGAGCGAGCTATCCGGCGAGCCAGAGCTCTCGTCGACGCCAACCCAGATAAAAACAAACGACCCAATCCTACGCAGCTCGCAATGTGCCTTAAGAAGGTACCCAAAATCTTGCCTTTTTGGTTCTTAAAGCTCGTCTTTTTCCTTCCTTTTCCGAGTGTTAAACTTCGAGGCTTGACAAGCAAAATTGATGCAGGAATTTGATGCATTGTATGGACCGGCATGGCATTGCATTGTGGGGAAGAGTTTTGGGTCGTTTGTGACGCACGCGAGTGGAGGATTCTTGTATTTCTCTGTAGACAAGCTCTGTTTTCTTCTCTTCAAGACGGAGGTCCGCCCGATTGTTAAACCTCCTTCATTGCTTAGATTAAGAATCAATAATGCCTAATGCTATCTGTCGCTTGAGAAAGAAAACTCAATCTTTCTTCATGTTTGATCTTTGATTTCTTGAATGGAGGATGCTTTTGCTTTACTTGTTCATCTTTTCAGTTTGTGCAAACAACCTTAGGCTAACCTGCGAAACAGAGTGCGTCATGTTTCATTCCCTTGCACACTGAAAATACGAAAGCATAGTTCTGATTTGAGTAGCATTTTATAACCAGGCTGAAACTTTTTGTAACTTTTATCACTTGAGCATAATAGAAATGGAAGTTTTGCGCATCCATTGGTTATGCACATGATCAAGCATTCAAAATTTGCTTTGCATGTTAAATTTGTTCTTGCCTAGGATCAAAAGGTTAAAATTCCTTTCAAAATGGATCATTAGCCCAAAAGTGGAGGAGGAAATTAAAAATCTTTAAATTGTATATTTATGTCATTTTTTATCTATGTAATATATTACAAATGGCGTCATCTCAAATATTAAATCAAATTTTCAGTTTTATATATATATATATATATATATATATATATAAGTGTCGTCTTTTTTATATGATTTGTATATTATGTTATTATATTGTATTTACATTGATAAATTATTCTCATTTTTAATGAATTTTTAAAATTTATAAATAGATTTTAAAATAATACATATTTTTTAGTATAAATAAAAAATTAATTAAAAATAAAAATATTTTTTAATTTCATTTATAAAATTAAAATTTTTAATCGTCAATATATCAAAACTAGCTCATTTACAATTGTGAGCAAGGAAAAGATACAACTTTTAAAGCTTTATTTATAATTTTTCACTAAAAACCATGCAATTTGTTTTATATTAGAAGATATTAAAGTTCAATTATATAAGAATATTCGAACCTAATCTTTTATAAATAAAAATGCATACGCTACAATCATTGAGTTAATGATCAGAGTATTCTTTTTAATTACTAATGAATGCTAATTTTTGTTTGAATGTGTATTACGTATTAAAACAAAATAATGATTAAAAAAAGGAAAGAATTTTGTATTTTTGTGCAACCAAAAACATGGCATATGAAAATAAAGAAATCATCCAATGATAAAACGCCATCTCAGCGACATGATGTAGTTGATTCTTGATGAGAACCCACTTTCAGTGTTAATTAGCCCAGCGTCAGTCGAATCCTATCAACAGGTGTTCCCCAATTCCTCAATGGAGTAGACTCTTACAGCCATTTTTATTCTTCAATGGCCAGAGGAATCCCCAACTACGACGGCGATGGCGGCAGTGGAGGGCAATACATAACGCGATGTTCTTTTTCTCCCTGCTCTTCGTTGCCGCGCTTAGACTCTTTCTGCTGTTCGTCAATGAATCGTGGCACCATCGGAGACGTGTTCTTCGGCACAGACGACATAAAGGACACTAGAGAACTAACGTACAAGGAAGATGTGCTGGAGAGTTACCTTAGAGAAACGGCAATGAAATCTTCGAGGCAGCGATCAAAGAAAGGATCGATCTCGAATTTCGGGTGTGTCGAGTTCTTGAAGCTATTATTCTGTTGCTGCTCTGTATAACATAGGATGATTATCAATTAACCTCTAAACAGTAGAAGCTAAGAACTTTTACGTTTAATTTTCTATTCTTCATGATAATATTGGAATTTTATTTCCAATAATTCTCGATCATGTAAAACGATAGTTTCTGATAAGATACAGAGCTCCGTTTTCTTCACTATGAGATCAAATCAAATCGTTGAAAGAAGGTAAATGGTTAACTTTTTATCATATGATCATGTTTCAATTTATGTTATATATATATATATCAAATACAAATTTTTTAATTAAAAATTTAATTTGCTTTGCTTTCTTATATTTTAATAATTTTTGTAGAATTTTATCATATTTAAAATTATCAAATTGATTGTTTATTTTTATAACATATGGTTTTATGAGATTTGATTATTGGATTTAAATTTTTTTAATTTAATAAATAAAATTACAAAATTATCATATATATATATGTATATCACTATTTTTTTTTGAAATATATACTAAAAAATACCACTTTGTTAAATCCATTGGTAAATTTTAAAATTTCCGCCTACAGTTGTTTAAAATACTTTTGTTGGGTAGTTTTCATTCTCGAAACTCGGTTAAATGAGATGTGAGCTATTATTATTATTGTTTTTTGGTTGAAGATATACTTGTTAAAATTTAATTTGTTAAAATTTAATTTCAATCCATAAGTATATGGATATATACAATGACTGTGCGTAGAAGACAATTAAAGTAGCTAATCATCGTTACCAAAAATAAAATAAAAAACACAGTCAACTTGCCGTCCAAAGAATTCGGTAGCAGCAAACATGGCATGTGAGAGCCAACCTTTTCTGTTTTCCATCATCAAAAGAAGACATTTTCAAGGTCAGTCCAATATTTATATTTTCTAAGTCACTATTTAATGAAAATTATTTAATTATTTGTCACTATAGTAAGGTTCAACCACCCAATCAAGTTTTTGTCATTGAAATATTAAAATTATTTTTATATTAATATTTTTAAAATTAAAAATAAAGATATTTTTAATTTAGCAAAACTTGATTTAGAAAACATAGATAAAGTTCACATTAAACCGAATAATTCATGCATCTGATTAAACTTAAATTAAACAATTATTGTTTGTTTTGTTTTAAGCGGTGTAAAACATAAAATTATTGTCTTACCATATCAAATGCATTCAATGTCATTTTACTTCTTTTATTTATTTTTTCTCTTATTCCATCTAAAATTACCAATTTAATCCAAACCGAATCAAGCACGTTTGTGAAGGGTAGCCCAGGCCATAAAGCACTAGAAATACAAAACTGCCATTAAACAAAATCAAACACCGAGAATACTACAATTTAAATTTCCACGGATGTAATTCACAGCAAAACATCCGGAAACTCGCAACCCGGAGCGTCCACGTGGCTAGTGGGCGGTTAATTTTTGAACTCCAAGCGCCATGAAGAAGTTGCCTTGTTATAAACTTTGCTCGCTCTTCATGTTCTCTTCCTCGTAAAGATTCATAAGCAAACCGAATATAAATAAAAATTCCATTCTTTCTTGACTAAATGGCTCCTGCAATGCTCACTGCTCGGTTCCAGCAATGTGTTACTCCCAATGCTCTCAGAGCCTATCTTGCAGAGTTCATCTCCACATTCTTCTATGTGTTTGCCGTTGTTGGTTCCGCCATGGCTTCACGTTAGTGCTTTTACTTGTTGCGTTTACTTTCCTCGGGTTAAATTTTCCAAAAGACGTTAAAAATTGATTTACAACTTGTCGTTTGCCAGGGAAATTGATGTCAGACTCGACAACAGATCCGTCTAGCCTGGTTTTAGTCGCCATCGCAAACACCTTTGCGCTGTCCTCGTCAGTGTACATTGCGGCAAACGTCTCTGGTGGACATGTGAACCCAGCCGTCACCTTTGGCTTGGCTGTTGGAGGCCATATTAGTGTCTCAACGGCTCTGTTTTACTGGGTTTCTCAAATGTTGGCCTCTGTCATGGCTTGCCTTTTGTTGAAGGTCACTACAGTTTCACAGGTAAGAAATGACTCTGTTTCATCTGTTGCAGAATGCAGATTTAGTTCAATTCTGAAGATAACATTTGAAAGTGCCTGTAATTCTTGCAGCATGTCCCAACGTATACGATTGCAAATGAAATTACTGGATTCGGAGCATCCATGCTGGAAGGTGTGCTTGCATTCGCTTTGTTATACACCGTTTATGCTTCTAGTGACCCTAGAACCGGTCAATTGCGCACCGTTGGACCCTTGGTAATAGGTTTGATGGCGGGAGCCATGGTCTTGGCCGCAGGTCCATTCTCCGGAGGGTCAATTAACCCTGCGTTGGCCTTTGGTTCTGCAGTCGTTACTGGTCGCTTCAAGAATCAAGCAGTTTACTGGGTTGGACCCCTCATTGGCGCTGCAGTTGCTGGTCTTCTATATGACAATGTTGTGCTCCCTGGTGATGCACCAGTTTCGGGAACAGGGGTTTAACTGTTTTTCTTCTTTACTAGATTTGTTTCCTTAATTCTCTTTTAGGCCATGTCCAATTCATTTTAACATTTAGTAGCTAATTAATTTATAAGTATGTCCTTAAATAAACAGTTTCATTTTTTTTTTCAATGTGTTTCTGAATTAATGCTTATACTTGTGTTTTTCATATTTTTCTGATAGATACATTGAGTTGTTTGTGAGATGATACAAATAAGGATGTTTCCCTTTTGGTTTTAATCAAAAACTGAATCGATTTATTTATTTGTCACTAAATCAATTCCGATATGATTCAAAAGAAATTTTCATTTTCAATTAATTCTAATTAGAATTTTAATTAAAATATAAAAATTTTGAAAAGTGATAAAAAAGTTTAAGAATGGAAAAAAATAGTAAAAAAATGTATTTACATATTTGTTAGGCCCAAATCACACTTTGAGTCTAAAATAGGAACATTAACCTATACTGACGAGTAAGCTCAAGTTGCAAGAGAGAAACCTTACTCTCTCGCAATAAGCAAACCAAAAGATAGTTCTTGACACATAATAACACTTGTCACCCGCTAAATTAAGGAGTTGAATCCTATCAATATAATAATGTTTTTGTCTCATAATGGTGACACATGATCCCAGATGAGCTAAGAAAAGCCAAGGGAGAGAGGAAAGGCAGAAACACTCATTCCCAACGTCTTCCCCTTGCTCAGTTCTCTCGAGATAGTTAGCACTCATAGTCTCTAACTTCAACAACATTGTTGATATCTCTTATCAAACTTTATATTACGTCAGAGCATTATATTTCTATTCCGACTACTTTCATTAGTCACTTATTTATCCCTAAAAAAATGAGTATTCATCCAAAAATAGTAAATCCCTCGAGAGTATTTGATAAGAGTGATTCGTGTAAAAATGAAAAGAAAGAAAAAAATTCTATTAATATCTAAATTTATTAAACATGAACTTAATAATTTATATATATATATATATATGTAATTTGTATTTGTATTATATTAAATCATATTCATATTGTGAAAAAAATATGAATATTTCATATCCAAAAATTCATGTAAACATTAAAACAAAAATATTGTTTTTAATTTTTATGAAATTTTAGTTACACTTTCCTATGTTCTTTTCTACTGTTTCGTATTTAGGATTACCGGTCTAGTTAAAAGGATTAACTATAGGCCAGCCTGGTAAGTTTGGGCTTCACGTCTGGATGTCGCGCAGGCAATCCAACGGTTCCTTAAGCTGCAAATACTACACCGTCATCTTTTACCAATATCCTCCCAGAGGGAAGATCCCCGTCCGAGTTCTCTTCACTATAGAAGCCTCAACAAGACAAAGCGGTCGCTAATGGCGCTCAAAATCTTTTCCACATTTCTCCTTCCTTTCACTCTTCCAAACCACCACAGTCACTCAAACTCCAATTCCATATCCCTTAATGTTTACAGAAAACCAACTCCCTTTTCTCGCAAATCCACTCAGTCCCAGACCCAGACCCAGACCCAAACGCCCGTCTCGGAAACTCAACTGCTTTTTTCCGAGCCCGAAGGTACCGGTGCGGCTGCTTCGACCCGGGGAGACCGGTTCCTTGAAAGGCAGCAGGCTGACGAGGCTGCTAAGCTTGTCATAAAAGAGATAAAGAGAAGTAAGAAGAAGAGGAAGAAGACTTTGACGGTTAATACGGCGGTCGCGAGTTGCTATGGTTGTGGAGCTCCATTGCAGACTTCGGAGCTGGATGCTCCAGGTTATGTCGACACTGATACATATGAATTGGTACTTTAACTTCAACTTTGACAAATTAAAACATTTTTGTTTCGATTTAAACGAACAATTACGTTTGAATGCACTTTACGTTTCAATATGATATTTTCTATTGGAGAATTTCGAGGAAACAAAAAGCAAGTGGTTCTTGCGAAATTGACTGAACTTTTTTTTGCTCGATGGAGCTTGTTGATTGAATAAGTAGATTGTGGTCAGAGTAGATAGCTAATTTAAGACTGGCTTATGATTGCAGAAGAAGAAACACAACCAGCTAAGAACAATTCTTTGTGGGAGATGTAGGCTTTTATCTCATGGGCATATGATAACTGCTGTTGGTGGGAATGGAGGTTATCCTGGGGGGAAGCAGTTTGTTTCAGCTGATGAGCTTCGCGAAAAGCTCTCTCACTTGCGCCATGAGAAGGCTTTGATTGTTAAATTGGTAAGCTCTATGGTTTTAACTTCCTAACCAAATTAATGAAACTATTTGAGAAATTTTATCATTTATAGTTGTTGATGTGGGCGATATAAATCCTATAATGGACTGATGGTAATCAATGTATGATAAATGCATCGAACTTATAGTCTTGGTTTTAGTTGTGATGAAGTAGCCTGTGTAAGGTAAATACCTGCCTAAAAGGGAAAATTTATCCTATTATGTATCGAAAAACACTGTCCAATTAGTATGCACTCCAGAATACCCTTTATTTTTATGAGAGTTTTTCACCTGTTTATGTCTTAGTAATTTTTTTTAGAACTGCATTTCCTAGTCCACTCATTTTCTATAATAAAAAGTAGCAGAGTGAAATGCTTACAATGATAATAATATGTCAAGTAGTTCAACTTACTATTCTAGATTATCTTCTAGTAAGTGATTACGTATTTTCGATTTTCTCAAACTCTGGCCTCCTTTCACAGGGACGTAATTATGTTATGAATGTTCCACAAAGTGATCAGGATGTTTTTCTGACTCCTTTTGGTCAATTACTTCTAGGTTGATATTGTGGACTTCAATGGCAGCTTTTTATCTCGTGTGCGCGATCTTGCTGGTTCAAATCCTATAATACTAGTTGTGACTAAGGTAATAATCTGCACTTGGGCTATTGTCCAATCAATAATTATTATGACATATGCTTTTTCTATACTGCTGATGTGTTTGCTTTTCTCTGTCAGGTTGATCTCCTTCCGAAAGGGACTGATTTTAATTGTGTGGGTGATTGGGTTGTGGAGGCCACTACAAAGAAGAAGCTTAAGTAAGATATGATTCACTGGAAATTTTATAGAAATGTTGGTCCATTTCGTTTAAGGCTTTAACTAGATTTCACTCCTTTAGATATCTGAGTCCTATAATGTAACTTAAAAGCTTGGGTTAGCATGTTTCTTATACAATGTGCGCTGCTTTGCAGTGTCTTGAGTGTTCATCTTACTAGCTCAAAGTCCTTGGTAGGGATTGCTGGAGTTGCAGCAGAAATCCAAAAGGAGAAGAAGGTTAGTTACTTGTCCATATATTCATACATTGTTCATATATAAGATTTGCAACAGTTTGATGATATTTTTTGCTTAAAGTAAATGCTTGAAAAAACATATTCAAATTGGAGTCACCTGAACCAGATATGAAATAATTGTTGACGTGTGCCTATGATTCAGTCCTAAAGTTTTCTTATCTGCATTTGGTTTATAAAATGGTTGGCACTGCATTAGTGCAAGCAAAGACATATAGAACTTCATTAGCTTCTATTCAGTAAATGTTCTGAGGACTTCTTTATAAGCTTACTAAAGAAATAAGCTTAGCCTTTTTTATAATCTGGTCTAATTTATATTACTTAGCATAAGGTGCTTACTTTGACTTTTGTGATGCAGGGGCGGGATGTTTACATTCTGGTTAGTAAGTCCTGAACTGGAAGCTCATTGTAGATGTACAGAGTTGGGTTGCAAAAATTACTTTATTTTGCTAAAATTCGTTTTCCTTTTTATTGTATTATCCATTTTTTTAATTTTTTTATTGCATTGATCATAATTGCAAAATGAATTCCTTACCACTCTTGGCTTCCAATTGATATGCATGTACTCTGCTGCTAGCATGTTCAGAGGAAGATGAATTGATATCTTTCTTTTGCCTTTCATTTGTCTTGCTTAAGTTCCTTTATCTGTTTTAATCAAGTAGATTGTTGTTGTGCTTTCATTTGGTCAAAATTTAAATTTTATTCATTATAAGTGGGTGTATATTTTCATTTGAACATTCTTGCAGGGATCTGCAAATGTGGGAAAATCTGCGTTCATAAGTGCTTTACTAAGTAAGTCCATATAATTTTTCTTGAGTTGTCAGTGTGAAGTAACTTTGAATTTCCAAGAAAAGAAAAAGGAAAGGTTAAGTGACTTACGTTGCATTTCAATCATAAAATCATAGATGAACTCGGTTTATAAATTATTATTGAGAGCACAACAATATCATAAACCTGCTCTCTTGACTTTTTATAACTGCAATCTTGTGGGTATGTAATTGGTAAAGGAGTACATCCGCTTTAGTTGGTGAGAAGTAAAGATGCAAAGTGGGTGGGCTTGATGCGGCTCTTATCCATATCCAGATTCAGATCAGCTTTAATATTGTGACTGTGGCTAGGCTAAACGTTGGGAAATCTGGACAAAATAAGTTTTGGCTATGCAAATTCTGTGTTTGAATTTGTATCAGTCCCCTTTTTCCTCAATCTTATATGATAAAATAAATTCTTTATCAGTTTTTCATATACATTAATGGAGTACTAAAATGCCATTCCATCTGGCCCCTGAAATACTAGAACTGATGGCACAAAGGGATCCAGCAGCTGCAGCAGCGCAAAAGTACAAACCAATACAGTCTGCTGTTCCTGGAACTACCTTGGGTTCAATTCAGATTAATGCATTCCTTGGAGGAGGGGTATGCATTATCAGTTCATTGCTGGATTTTATCTTATGTCCTTGCCACAATGCATTTTTAAAGAATTTATTTGGGCACTTTGTTATTCACCTGATTATTTCTAAACAAGATAAAAATATTTTTAGCAGTGCTTGTCTATTAATTTGTTATAATAGCAACCAATCTTTCACTGTAATGTCTTCCTGCAGAAGTTGTATGATACACCGGGGGTTCATCTTCACCATAGGCAAGCTGCAGTAGTTCACTCAGAAGATTTACCTGTCCTTGCTCCTCAAAGTCGGCTCAGAGGTCAATCATTCCCTGTATGTTTCATTTGAAAATTCCTTGAAGCTTAAACTTTTAATTCCTCTATCTGCTTTCTTCTTACTGTCTTCCCCGAGGATTGCTAGGTGGCCTCCAAAAATGGGATAGTGGATAAGTTCAACTCCAATGGCTTAAATGGATTTTCAATATTTTGGGGTGGTCTTGTTAGGATTGATATCTTGAAGGTACTGATAATGTAGTTTCATGTATATTCAGTTGTGAGATTTATTGTGGTTGATCTGTATTGTTTTCTGAATCTAATAAATGTTCGTTCTCGATACTTTAAGGTTTTCCCTGAGACGTGTTTGACATTTTATGGGCCGAAGAGGTTGCAGATTCATGCTGTACCCACTGATGAAGCAGATGAATTTTACAAGGTAATCAAGCCACTGCTTAACAATCATGAGTTCTGGTAACTGCTTTCCTATGGTACACTCTCCACTTAGACCAAATACGCTACAATTATGAGATAGTTTGCGGTAATCAATTTTTTTCTTAGATAACTGCATAGTTTGTGGTAATCAATTTTTTTCTTAGATAACTGCATCAAGTGTTGTGAACACTAATTGCATTTGCAAATTCTCTCATAAGCTGTGATACAAAAAAGGCCATCTTGAATTGATTGGCTAATAAGGTTTATCTGAGGCATCTGGGCAGTAAAGTTTCATCTTAACAACTTTTTATGAGCCATGTGTTAGAGTAGTTGATTTACGTAATTGCTGCAGAAAGAACTTGGAGTTCTGTTGACACCGCCGACTGGAAAAGACAGAGCAGATGAATGGAGAGGACTGGAGACAGTGCAGCAATTGCAAATAAAATTTGAGGATGCAGAAAGGTGCAATTCTAGTTTATTTTTCATGGTTATATTGCATTCGACATATTGAATCGAGCTGCTGTTAGAAACATTTTGAGTTTCTGTTATTCATATTTTTCACCTCTCTCGTCTTAATTTACTTTTGGCTTAAAAATGCTACTTCTGTTTATAACTAGTCACATGGTTAATTTGATGTCTCTCAAATTTCTTGCCTGGACAGACCTGTGAGTGATGTGGCTATTTCAGGGTTGGGTTGGATCACCATTGAACCGAGACGCAAGTCTCTTGGAATTTCCGATAATAATTTTGCTGAAACCATCGAAGAATTGCATTTGGCTGTCCACGTACCCAGGCCAGTAGAGATTTTTGTCCGGCCTCCAATACCCGTCGGCAAGACTGGAGCAGAATGGTACCAATACCGTGAGCTAACAGAAAAGGAAGAAGAAACTAGACCGAAGTGGTATTTTTGACTTATGAAGATTTTTCATTTGTATGGTTGTAAAGTTAACTTTATACATGCTGTATACACATATAGTGGAACTGTGAATTTGGACCAGTAGAAATGTAAAACTGAGAGGTGGGAGCTTGTTCCAGAAATTTTGTACTTAGAAATCAAGGCAGAAAGTTGAGAGTTGCAGTACATTAACATGTTATGGCATTAAACACTAGATCAAGCTAATGATCAAATTAAAACTATATGAATTTTGATATTAAATTTTTATATTTTATGTGATACAAATATAAATAATAATTTAAAATTTAAATAATCGTGCTTGTGCATATTTTTGAGATGCGAAAGTTTTGTAGGTCATACGTATTGCAAAATCATCAGATTAATGTTGCTAAATTTGTAAGATCTAAGACTTTTGTTGAAATGCCAAAATTTTTAAGATTTTGAAACAATATTTTAGCCTTGTTAATTGTCATAATGATTTTAATCTTAAGAACCGAATGTTTTACTTAATAAGTTTCTAAAACAATTTTTACAGTTGGGCCATTGTTTGAGCTCATTGTCTCGACTGAGCGAGCCCATAAGCTCCTACCCCACCGCAGTATTTCGAAAATGATTCCCATATCCATTTCCCGCTCTTCCCTTTTTCTTTTTTCATCTACACCGCCAAAAGCAAGCCTGCCTCTCACGAACCCTCCAAAATTCTTACATTTTCTGAACCACGGTGTCGATCTCCGACACCGTATCCGTTACCGATTCCGGCGTCTACAAACTCAGAACCCCTCGTTTAAACTAACTACTCGTTTTTCCCACTTAAAATTGATATTATAGCTTCTAATCTCCCACTCGACGATTTAAAAACTCCAAAAGAAACCCCTATTTGGCAGCGAAGGTAAAGCTATTTGCACTCTCTACAGTTTCTTTCTTGACAATTCCATGCGATTGATCTCCATTCCTAGCATTTTCCTTGATTCCGTATGATTCGTTCTTACAGTTCTAGGGTTTTCCTTCTCTGAGTTCTGTAATTCAGGCGCGATGTACATCAAGGAGATCTGTTTGGAAGGTTTCAAATCCTACGCGACGAGGACGGTGGTCCCTGGTTTCGATCCATTCTTCAATGCCATAACGGGTTTAAACGGCTCGGGCAAATCGAACATTCTGGACTCGATTTGCTTTGTTTTAGGAATCACCAATTTGCAGCAAGTTCGCGCTGCCAATCTGCAAGAGCTCGTTTACAAGCAAGGTCAAGCTGGAATTACCAAGGCCACGGTTTCAATTATCTTCGATAACTCGGATAGATCCCGGAGTCCACTCGGTTACCAGGATCACTCCGAGATTACTGTAACTCGACAGGTTGGTGATGAATAATTGTCATTTTTTCTTTACTTCAATTATCATTTTATTTTAATTTGTGTTATTGTTCCAAAATTCGCTTTTCTTTAGTTTTTATTAAAATGCTTTTATGGAACTATATCTTTTTAAATTGAAAATGCATTTGAAACCTCTGCAGATTGTGGTTGGTGGAAGGAACAAATATTTGATCAATGGAAAACTCGCGCAGCCGAGTCAAGTACAGAACCTTTTCCATTCTGTTCAACTTAATGTTAATAATCCGCATTTTCTCATTATGCAAGGTCGGATCACCAAGGTTTTAAATATGAAACCTCCCGAGATTTTATCTATGCTAGAAGAGGCTGCTGGGACAAGAATGTATGAAACAAAGAAAGAGTTTGCGTTGAAAACACTTGAAAAGAAACAGAGTAAGGTTGATGAGATTAATAAGCTTCTTGATCAGGAAATACTGCCCGCTTTGGAGAGGCTAAGAAAAGAACGAACACAGTATATGCAATGGGCTAATGGGAATGCTGAGCTGGATAGACTTAAACGGTTTTGTGTTGCTTATGAGTATGTTCAAGCAGAGAGGATTAGAGATAGCGCGGTTGGTGAAGGAGAAAGAGTAAGGGCAAAGATTACAGAAATCGATAATGATACAGAAAGGACGAAGGTGGAAATTCAGGATATGGAGACAAACATATCGAAGTTGACTGCTCAAAAGGAAGCTACTATGGGTGGGGAAGTCAAAACTAAGTCAGATGAAGTAGATTCGCTATCTAAAAGTCTTGTGCAGGAAGTGGCTGTGTTGAATAGTAAAGAGGACACTCTCAAGGTTGAGAAAGAGAGTGCTGAAAAGGTTATTAATTGATTGCCACAAATTCAACTGTTTCTTTAGCATCAGTTCAAGCATTTATTTATGTAGCATATAGACTATCTGTTTAGCTTCTGTTCTATTTGTTTCATCTTTATCCTCCTCTGCTTTCTAGTATTTTGTTCTCTCTATTTTCTAATTTTCATGTGTAAAATTTGGATTTCACATTTGGTGTTTCAGATTATTCACAATATTGAAGATTTGAGGCAGTCTATAGAAGAGAAGGCTATTGCAGTGCAAAAGTCTGAAGAAGGAGCAGCTGATCTGAAAAAGAGAGTTGAAAATCTTTCTAAGACTTTGGAAGAGCATGAAAAGGAATACCAGGTAAGCACCTGCATATTTCATTATTCTTAATCATAAACATCTTATTTCTTGCATTCATTTGTAAACCAAGTGTTTTGAGGAAGTTTCTGCGATTAACATGGCAGGCTATCCTAGCCGGCAAGAGCAGTGGCAATGAGGAGAAATGCCTAGAGGATCAACTAAGTGATGCCAAGGTTGCCGTTGGAGCTGCTGAAACAGAATTGAAACAGCTGAAAACAAAAATTAGCCATTGTGAAAAGGAGCTTGGAGAGAAAACACGTCAATTAATGTCGAAGCGTGAAGAAGCGGTTGAGGTGGAGAATGAGCTTAATTTTAGGAAAAAAGGTGTGGAAAAAGTTAAAATCGAGTTGGATTCTCTCCCATACAGGGAAGGCCAGATGGAAGCGTTGCAAAAGGTTCCAGTGCTCTCCCTTCTATGTTTCTTGTCCAACGTGGGCTTGTATATGAATTTTCTTTTAGCTAAATCATTTTTAAACAACAAATTTGTCTAGGATCGTGCATCTGAGTTGGAGCTCATCCAGAAGTTGAAAGATGGAGTACGGGATCTTTCAGCACAGTTAGCAAATGTTCAGTTCAATTATCGTGATCCTGTAAAAAATTTTGATAGGTCAAAAGTGAAAGGAGTGGTAGCAAAACTAATAAAAGTGAAGGATAGCTCAACAATGACAGCCTTAGAGGTTGGCAACATGTAAATGATATTATTTGTTGCCTACCATCAACTTATATGGTAACCCTTTAAATCATTTTGTAGGTTACTGCAGGTGGAAAGTTATTTAATGTGGTTGTTGACACTGAAAATACTGGGAAAGAACTGCTTCAGAATGGAGATCTACGAAGAAGAGTAACAATTATACCTTTAAACAAAATCCAACCTAATACTGTTCCCTCTAGGGTTCAGCAGGCTGCTATTAGATTGGTTAGTTGCTGCTTTTGCCTTTATTCATTTTTTTTAATATACTATTATTATTTTTGAGCCTCAATCCCTTTTTTGTGTTTTGATTTCGTCATTATATTTGCAGGTTGGCAAGGAGAATGCAAAGCTGGCACTTTCTTTGGTTGGTTATGATGAGGAATTGGAGGTATGCTTTCGTTATCTTAAACTTTATGCTGCAATGCCTATTTGCTATTTGTTTGTAGTGCTTATAATCATAGAAATTAGTTTAGTTGAGCTACATATACCTTTGAGGGTAATCAGAATGCAAATTTTGGTAATTTTTATTTCATTTTATTCTAATAATTTTGATTGATATTGCAGACTGCTATGGAATATGTATTTGGTGCTACTTTTGTTTGTAAAACTACTGATGCTGCAAAGGAGGTATGCCCATCTGAATGCATTCATCTGTGTGTTCTTTGAACAATGTGAAACACTTTAATTTCTCTTCTTTTTCTTCTTGCCTTGGCCACAGCTCATGTCAAAATTTTGCCTTTATCTTCTGTCTCCTGCAAACCTCATGTGCTGTAAAATTCATATATGGTTTCTTCTCTTTCATCTCAACAGATTTTTTTTTTAAAAAATTTTTTTGTAGGTTGCTTTTAATCGGGATGTTCGAACTCCTAGTGTCACCCTTGAAGGTGATATATTTCAACCTAGTGGTCTTTTGACTGGTGGAAGCCGCAGGTAAATCACTACGCCGTTAGCATTTCGCAGTTGTCAATCCTCATAGAATATATTTGATGTTATCCTTTCTTCCCTCTTCTTCGTTTTGAAACTTAAGGTTATTTTGCTTTTTCATGGGGTTAGTAGGAGTAATTGTTTTCTCTTGGATGGTTAAAAAATTTAAGTAAGTGGTTATTTTTCTCCTTTTAACTTCTGTCGTTCCCGAACAAATTGTTTCCTAGTAGTTTCATTTTTCTTGTAATATTAGAGATGTTTGAAAATTGATATCTTTTTTTTTTTTCCACAGGGGTGGTGGTGATCTGCTAAGGCAACTTCATGATTTGGCTGAGGCTGAATCAAAACTTGCAGTGCATCAGAAGAGGTTATCTGAAATTGAAACAAAGGTAATCTTTTAACATCCTCATGTCTTTCCCAAGTATAATTGTAAGGGCTAAATGAGAAAATTTTGCTTACTGAATGATTTTTTTTTTTGTTTGTATTTTGTACTTTAGTGGTGCATTTATGTGTCTATCAGATTCATGTATGAGTTTTCTGAATTATTCTTGATGTAAGGATATGGTCACTGCTATCTCAGTTAAATCTGATTTTATTTTAGTAAGAAAATATTTCTTATTTCTTTTGCATTATTTTTGTGAATAGCCTGTAGAGGAATGATTCTCTTATGTGATTGAATCTAAGATATGACTAGTTGGTTTAATTATGTAAGAGTCAAATTTATATGTGATACTAGATATTTACTAGTTATACTTGAACTAAAATTATATCTAATCCAATCCTCCAAACAATAATCAGCTTGAAAAACTCTTTTTGTGATCCTACTAATGGAATTTTTGGGATATCTTCATATAACCATGTCTTCTAGAGAAAGAATTGTATGTATCAGTTGCTTCACATTAGGAAATATCACTTCCATAATTCCATTAAAAATTCCAACATGTAGTTGTTCTTTAGTACAGCAGCTTATATCTTGAACATCATTAATAACCCTCACTAAAGAATATTTCTCCATTTAATGACCCTAGTGTTTAGTAAAAAGTAGCTTGTTAAAAGAAGACTTTAGTGTCAGAATTTGAATGGAAAGTGATATATGCTAGCATGGAATAACCATTTCTACAATCTTTTCTGTATCTTATATCACCTCCTTTTTATCCTTTTCTTTTTGTTCCTGTCTTTCTGGTTTCCTGGAAAGAAAGAATATCAATACTTTGTACTCTTGCTTTTATGGATCATCTGAATCATGAAGTCAGTTGCATTTCATATTTTCATGGAGATTTCTTTTTATGCAGTGTTATTGAGTTAATACCCTATTAGTACTTAGTAGCTATTGTCACTATTTTAATCCATTCTTGAAAATATTGTCGCAGAGTCATTAACAGCACATGCCAGAACCCACAAGCTTTCAATTTCCCAGTGCATAATCAATGTTTATTATCTTATTGGATCTTTGATTCAAAACTTGATGTAAAGGGTCCAGTATTTGTATTTTCTGATTTCCGAAAACTTATTTTTCTGTCAATACTTTTTCCTACTTGTTACCAGGCTCCTTTGATTTTTCTTTATTGTAGATTAGCTACTTAAGTGCCTGTTCGTATGTTGGAGACTTTAAGGCACATGCAATAAATAAACTTTCTGATGTTTACAATTTTTTATTATCTTCGTTTTTCTGGACTTGTAGATTGCAAACCTTCTGCCTCTTCAGAAAAAGTTCATCGACCTTAAAGCACAGTTAGAACTTAAAATGCACGACCTTTCCTTATTTCAGAACAGAGCAGAGAAAAACGAGCATCATAAGGTTTTGCACTTCTCTCTTTTTGATTTTGTATTCAACCAATCAATTTCACTCATTTAAGTAATGACGCTGCCTCTTTTGGCTCCTTTTTTTGTTTAATTTCTCTTTTTTTCTTATTTTTTTGATGCAACTAGCTTGCAGAAATGGTAAAGAGCATTGAACAAGAACTTGAAGTAGCAAAATTAGATATTAAAGAAAAACAGATTTTGTATGAAAAGCATGTCAGTACAGTTTTGGAACTTGAGAAATCAATTAGGGATCATGATGACAATAGAGAGGGCAAACTTAAAGATTTGGAGAGAAAGATCAAGACTACAAAAGCTCAAATGCAGTCAGCTTCAAAGGATCTCAAGGTGAATTCTGATACTGTTTTTGGTAGTGCCTGTAATGATTTTGAGGAAACAAAGAGTTAAGTTATTTGAATTTTTGTACAATGTTTCTAAATTTAGCTTGATATCTCAGGTCGAAAGTGGTTATGGTGAATTTATGTCCATAGATATTTTTGGATTTTAGTTAATGTGGTTACAGTTATTGACACTACCAATCTTTCTTTTATCCATTTCCAAATATCACTTATCTCTAGTACCTAAATCCCCTCCCCCCTCCTTTTTTTTTTTTTTTTTGTTTGGGGTGGGGGGTTGTGGTTGGGGGTAGGTTTGAAAGTCCAAAGTACCCCCTTAGTGGTCATTATGTGTCGATAAATGATTTTCCTCTCTAAAGCTTTGATTTTTGTTTTAGTTCTGTATCCAGAATTAGAATAGTTTAATTTGGCTCATTTATTTCTTGGGACTTGCTATTGTATGCTTTTAGGGGCATGAAAATGAAAAAGAGAGGCTTGTTATGGAACGGGAAGCAGTCATACAAGAACAATCATCTTTAGAGAGTCAATTGGCTTCTTTGAGAACACAAATTAACAATCTCGATTTGGAAGTGGCACAACAAAAGGCCAAGGTGATAGGCAAATTCCTGTCTTGTTTAATTCTATGGTATAAAAATCACTTCCTCATGCTCCGTGGTGCAGGTTGATTCCGTAAAAAAGAATCGTGATCAATTGCAATCTGAGTTGGATTCTATTCGTTTAAAGATGAAGGAGTGTGATTCTCAAATTAGCAGCATTCTTAAGGAGCAGCAAAAACTTCAGCATAAGCTT
Source organism: Firmiana major (assembly GCA_033439115.1). NCBI lineage: Eukaryota > Viridiplantae > Streptophyta > Magnoliopsida > Malvales > Malvaceae > Firmiana > Firmiana major. The sequence goes on along the minus strand of CM065896.1, from coordinate 96,036,986 downwards.
ACTGACATGAAACTTGAGAGGAAAAAATTGGAAAATGAGGTAATTTTATTTACTCAGCTTTATAGGTGTCCTATAACTTGAGGCAGTGAAATAAAACTTCGAACTTTGTATTTTAGATCAAGCAAATGGAGATGGAGCAGAAAGAATGCTCCACAAAAGTAGACAAACTGATTGAGAAGCATGCTTGGATTGCCACTGAAAGGCAACTTTTTGGCAGAGGTGGGACAGATTATGATTTTGCATCCCGTGATCCTCTTAAAGCAAGGGAAGAACTGGACAAGCTTCAAGCTGAACAATCAAGGTATTCAGAGTTAAATAAATCCTGTTTTCAAATCGTTCACAATCATATACTCAAGAACAATGTCATACTTATCGTCTTCCACTAATATGAGAGGTGATTACTCACTTTTCCTTGGTTTGATATGATTTTCATTTTTGTGCCCCCCCCTCTAATGAAGCCTTGAAAAAAGAGTGAATAAGAAAGTGATGGCTATGTTTGAGAAAGCAGAAGATGAGTTTAATGACTTGATGTCCAAGAAAAACACTGTGGAGGTTGGCTACTCTGTCTTAATATATATATATATATATATATATATATTTTTAAATTTGACTTTTCCTTATACTATATTTTCTCTGTCTAGAATGACAAGTCTAAAATTAAGAAGACAATTGAAGAGCTAGATGAAAAGAAGAAAGAAACGCTAAAGGTCACGTGGGTCAAAGTTAACAAGTAAGAATTGCTTTCTTTTGTGTTCCTTGTTTTTTCTGCATTTTATTTTGTTATTGAATCTCATTTTTTAGGTGTTATGTTCCATCTCTGTGATGGTTCTTTTGGTTTTGAGGTTCCTAAATGTTAATTTTGCTTGGTCTTCATAATTCACTATTCTTCAGTGACTTCGGATCCATCTTTTCTACCCTGTTGCCTGGAACCATGGCAAAGCTGGAACCTCCAGAAGGTTGCACCTTCTTAGATGGTCTTGAGGTCCGTGTTGCATTTGGGGGTGTTTGGAAACAATCATTGTCTGAACTGAGCGGAGGACAAAGGTCTCTACTTGCACTTTCTCTAATCTTGGCTCTGCTGCTGTTTAAGCCTGCTCCACTTTATATACTTGACGAGGTATGCTTGTTTTGTTCTTCCCACTTGCCTCAACTTCCAACGCAAACACCTGCATGCATTCCAAATCAATAGTGTTCATTATTTGATTTTTCTTTTCTGGCTAGATAGATTCACTTTGGTGAAAACTGATATATTTGAATTACTTGAATTTGATTGCTTGTAATATAGTTTAAAACTTGTATTCTTTCTACTACTCTTTTTAGTTGATCTTGTTAAGATTTCCAAGTGGCATCTTCATAATTAACCCTTTGCAAGTCCATGGAAGGTTTTTGGTTATTATGTTGGACTTTAATAGATGTGCTTATAGGAGAAAACTTTTGTATTGTTGGTGACTTTAATGGTCACGTAGGTGCTAGTAGATAGGGTTTTGAAAGCGTACATGGAGTTTTAGTTACGATGTAAGAAATGAAGGTGGAGATGCTATTTTAGATCTTGTTTTGTCTTATGATCTAACCCTAATGAATACACTTTTAGGAAGAGAGAAGCTCACCTTATAACCTTCAAGAGTGGATTAAATGCAAGTCAGATAGGTTTTTTGACTAGGAGGAGGGATACATGTAGTTGTCGGACTACAAAGTTATCCTGGTGAGAGTGTTACCGTGCAATAGAGACTGCTAGTCTTAGATTTGAAAATTCATAGACAACATTGTAAGAACCAACAAGGAGTTACAAGAATTCAATAGTGGAAGCTAAAAGAAGATTGTCATATGGTATGTAGAAATAATTGGACCTAGAAAGAAGACTAAACAACAGAGGAGAGCCCAAATACAATGTGGAATAAGATGTTAAAACACATTCGAGAGGTGGGTAAGGTAGGAGTATCATATGGAAAAGCACCGATTGCAAATGATGCAACATAGTGGATTGAATCAGTTAAGGAAGTTATAAAGACTAAGAGAGATTGTTATATGGCTTTGAGGATAAACAATACTGAAAAGAGTTTCACAAAATACAAGTTAGCTAGGAAGAAGGCAAAGAAGGCGATGACAAAAGCTAAGATGAAGGTTGTGAAAGAGATTTATAACAAATTGGACACAAAGGAGATATATATATATATATATATATAGATTGGCGTGAGGAAGAGAGAGGGGGAGTCGAGACTTAGGAGTTGTGAAATGTATCAAGGATGAAAATCAAAGAACTCTAATTAAAAACAATGATATTAAAAAAAGGTGTTGTAATTATTTCAATAAACTATTTAACGATGGATAAAGCTAAATGTGGACAATATCTTGTGCCTTCTAGATTTGAACTAATACTTTATGTGTAGAATCAAAGAGATAGAGGTAAAGGAGTAATTAAAGAGGATGAAGACAAGGAAAGCTGTTGTTCTTGATGATACTCTTTTTGAAGTTTGGAAATGCTTTGAAAATGTAGGAGTTAGGTGGTTGAAAATTTTTTTTAATAAGATTTGACGCACTAGCAAGATAACTGAAGAATGGAGAAAAAGTACGTTGGCACCTCTCTATAAAAATAAGGGAGATATTTAAAGTTTCTCTAATTATTGAGGATAAAACTAATGAGTCACACGATGAAATTATGAGAAAGAGTGATAGAACGAAGATTAAGGAAGATAGTAGAGATATCGGAGAATCAAATTGGTTTTATGTTTGGTCGGTTAATTATGGAAGTAATACACTTGCTTAGACAACATGTGGAGCATTCTCGAGTATAAGGTAATGATGTTCATATGGTCTTTAAAAACTTAGAGAAAGTATATGATAAAATACTTAAGGAGGAGTTATGACAGTCATTAATGAAGAAAAGAATTTTCATAAAATATATTGAAATAATTAAGGATATGTATAGAGATGGAAAGAAACATGTGAGGCTGTGCAAAGAGCAAATAAGTGAATTCTCTATCATAGTAGGGTTACATCAAGGGTCAGCGTTAAATCCATTCTTGTTCGCTACAGTAATGGATGAGTTGACAAAATCCATCAAAGATCAGTTACCTTGGTGTATAATGTTTACAAATGATATTGTCTTGTATGCTGAGATTAGAGCAGAAGTTAATACGAAATTAGAATTGTTGAGACAGATGTTAAAATCAAAAGGATTCAGACTAAACAAAGTAAAGATTGAATACATAGAGTATAAATTCAGTCCAAACAAAGAGGAAGATAGAAGCATAGTGATGGTAGATGGGGTGGTGATCCCTAAGTGGGATCATTTTAGATATTTAGGGTTGATTGTACAGATAGATGGAGAGATTGATGGTGATTTGACTCATAGGATATAGGCTAGTTAGAGCAAGTAGAGAAGCATTATAGATGTATTGTGTGACAAAAGAATTCTTATAGGGTTGAAAAGCAGGTTTTACGATCAGTATTACTCTATGGCAGTGAATGTTAGGCAATTAAAGGATTGTATACACAAAAGATGAGCATAGCAGAAATGCGAATGTTGCTATAGATGTGTGAATATACGAGAAAAGATAGAATGAGTAATGAGGACATTCGCAAAAACGTTGGAGTGATATCTATCGAAGATAAGATGAGTAAAAAGTTGTTTACGTTGGTTTGGAAATATACGACATAGATCTGTGGATGCTTCAATTAAAAGATTGAAGGCTATGATTGATGTAAAAATGGTTAAGGTTAGGAGAAGGTCGAAAAAAACTTGGAAGGAAGTAATCTAGAAAGATATACTAGAACGAGAGTTGGAAGAACTCATTTTTTTAGATAAAAATGAGCGAGGGAAGAGAATTTATGTTGACGACTTAGCATGAGGTCATATATTGGTTTATATAGCCTATCCCAGTATTGAGATAAAGGCTTTGGGCTAAGGGAAGATCGAAAAATACTTAGAAAGAAGTAATCCGAAAAAATATGACGAAATAGGAGTTGGAAGAACACATTGCATTAAATAAGAATGAGTGGAGCAGGAGAATTCACACTGACAACTTAGCTTGAAGTCATATATTGGTTTATTTAGCCTACCCTAATATTGGGATAAAAGCTCTGATGATGAGGATGATATACTTTAGATAATTACTTATAACATAGAAACAACATGAAGGAAGAGAATCAGCAATCGTGACCTGGTATCGAATGATTGGTTAGACAAGCTGGATTTCAAATTGATTTCTATGTTTGATCAATGGATTCTTACTTATTGAACATTTATGTATCTGAAGACACTTGCAAATAAGCAAACTTGCACAATCGTGGTATTCTTCCAGGCCTGAGTTTCCTTTTGGTATTATATTTCTGGTTTTAATTTTTCATATTTCACTTTTATTGTTTTGAGTAAATTATTTTCATGAAAGGACAGTCAAAGTTATTAACTTCTTTCTGAGATGGTTGCAACAGGTTGATGCAGCTCTTGATCTAAGCCACACTCAGAATATAGGGAGAATGATTAAAGCTCACTTTCCACACTCTCAGGTTTGATGATTCTTTATTATTTCCCCTCCCCTTCCTGAAAATTTCAATTTCTGGAATCATAGGTTGCACCAAAAGAATATCAATATTTATAAGGAACTGTGCTCAATATTGCGCATAATATTGGACATAGCTAAGCACCATTTAAAACTTCAACGAAAACATTATAGTTGCTTAGCCATGGAATTAATACAGCATGTCAAGTCATATGGTGCCTTCAATTATATCTGCAGTTGGCACTGTTACTATGAACTCTGAAAACTTCAATTAAAACTTGGGATATATTTATCTTTTAGAAGTATATATTATTGATGATTAACTACCTCTTAGGAAGGCAACCATTTTTTTAGGCGTTGGCTGACAATCATTAGTCTATTTATTTATGAAACTATATAAACATGTGTTTCTGATAAAGATTCATAGAGGTTTTCATTAAGGACCACTTGATGCATGAATGTGATAAGTTAAAGTAACTGGCAGTGCATGCTATGCTGGAAGTATATTGTATTCCTGGTCTGTTTTGACTTATAGGGATGATCGAAACATATCAATCTTATATCAATGTTCAATTTGTTGTAGCCTAATGTGCTATTGATCTCATCTTGAACTTTGTGTTTGCATCTTGCAGTTTATTGTTGTTTCACTGAAAGAGGGCATGTTTAATAATGCTAATGTTCTTTTCCGGACAAAATTCGTCGATGGTGTTTCCACAGTCCAAAGGACCGTTGCATCTAAGCCTACCAGGTGATCACCAGTACGTCCCCCCCCTAATAGAAAAACAAGCGAAACCACTTTACAGTTGGTGGTGGTAAGTGCTTTGCAGTTGACTCTTCAATGAATTCCTGACTACTGAACCTTTTTATGAACTGGAACTGTCTTGTAGTGTTTGTATTTTCATGCCTTTATTGTGTAAATTATTGAGGCTAGTGAGTAGTGGTGATCTAGAAATCCATGACTGGTGTAGTTTCTTATATTTAAGCTGCAGTATCTTGTAGTATCTGTAATGACCTATTGTAAGTTCTAGTTTCGTAAACCACATGCATCTCAATTCTCATCGGATTGATGTAATATAATTGTATGTTAACTTGGTAATGCATATGGCAAAACTGATCATATTTGAGTCATCGAGTGTGATTCGTTCTTTACCGAGCCCTTATATTGGAACAGGTATTGGATACTGTTACAGGTTGGTCGAATCGGCTGTTTCTGGCTTCATATTCCATCTCAATTGCCCATGTACTTTTTCTTAAGTCACAAGGAAGATCGTTTCGTTTCAGAAAGCTTTCTGTTCTGTCCTTGAAGCATACGCCGTCTTTAGTTTGTCATTTATGCGTAGGAAGTAGATTTTGGTTTTTCTTGGGACCGAGTCAAGCCGATTTTTTGGAAGATCTGTGAAGAAGTCGACCAATCGTTTTAGATCCATTTGTCATTCGGCCTTTCTTCAACTGTGCTGGATTTTCAACTTCTCCGGTCTTACCAGTGTAATACGATCACTGATTTTTTAAGAAAGTACACTGATTTAAAGAGTTTGGTTTCGTTTTGCAGGGATGAGTCAACTGTGGTGTTGCTATCTTGATAGGAATTTGTCGCAAATGTCAATCAAACCGAAATCTGTAATCCATATTGACGTTGAATTTTTGGCTTAAGAAACTTCGCCTTCAGCGTGATGGTTGGATGAGATTGAGACGTCAAGATTTCGGATGCTAATCAACTTATAAACCATAACCAAATCATGCCAATGAATGGCAGAACCAGAGGAGAAAAGTAAAGTTCTCGTGAAACAATGCCTAATTACCCAGAAAAGTTTCTCTCTTGGTCTCTTTCTAGCTTTATTGGTATTGCCATCTTTCAGCAATGCCAATTCAGTGCCAAACAGAGAAGCTGAGGCCTTGCTCACATGGAAAGAAAGCCTCGGTAATCAGTCTATTCTCCAGTCATGGATTACCCCAGCTCCTGCCAAAGGTACTGCTCAGGGTGCATGCAGATGGCGTGGAATAGCCTGCAGCAATGCAGGAAATGTAATTGAAATAATCTGCATACACAGGATTGAGAGGTACCATTCCTTCCCAAACCTTCTTCAGCTTGATCTTAGAGTAAACCATCTCACTGGCAAAATTCCATCCAACATTGGCTTGCTTTCAAAACTCCAGTTCCTTGATCTTTCCACAAATTCTTAAAACAGCGAGCTTCCTATCTCTCTTTCCAATCTCACTCAAGTTTATGAGCTCGAAATTTCACGAAACAATGTAACAGGGGAATTTTACTCGTCTTTGTTCCTTGATGGAACTAACCGATCTAACACTGGGCCTCGTTAGCCCTAAAAATTTTCTGCTTCAAGATGCTTTGCTTGGGGCAGAATTCCGAATGAGATAGGGAACTTGAAACATCTCTCTTTGGTAGCTTTCGATGGGAGTCATTTCTATGGGTCTATCCCTCCATCTTTGGGTAATTAGAGCAGGTTAACTGTATTTGCACTTGAACCACTTAACTGGTGTTGTACCGGAAGAGTTGGGAAAGCTTTCATCATTAGTAGTTCTACATCTGGCTGCGAACAGCTTAAGTGGTAACTTGCCATCACAAGTTGGTGGAGGTGGAAAGCTTGTCAATGTCAGAGCGTACTTCAATAACTTCTGTGGTCATATTCCGATGAGCCTAAAGAATTGCAAGACCTCGTATAGAGTTGGGCTTCACCATAATCAACTTACAGGAAACATAGCCCAAGATTTTGGTGTGTACCCAAACCTCACATATATTGACTTGAGTTACAACAAACTGAGTGGTGAACTCTCACCAAATTGGGCAGACTGTCGGAACTTGACAGTGCTGAAAGCTGCCGGTAACATGGTAAGTGGTAAGCTCCCAGATGGGATTAGTCAGTTGAACCAATTAGGGAGCTTCATCTTTCTTCCAACCAAATTTCAGGAATCATTCTTGCACAAGTTGGAAAATTATCGAAAGATTAAAATTATAAATATGGTAAAAAACTCTTTGTGTCACATTGAAAGTCTGTTTAATTTCAAACGGAACTTAAAAATTAAATTAGCTTTATCTGTAGTGCAATCTCATGAAAAGAGAATCTATTTTACACATTTTTATAATATTTAAAAATATTATTAAGATTTAAAGGTTTTTTATTGCACCATCTTTGTGCCATTGTTTATATATATATTATTTAAAAAAATATTTAATAATTGAAAGTGAAGATAAAATTATTTGGATTCGAAAATAAATTTTATATTATATTACAATTTTTTTTTCATTACTCGATTGATAGGTTCTTTAAAATTACCATATGGTTTACACGTTAACATGGATTAAGGTCCACAAATTGTGAGTGATGAAGAACAATTGTCTTCCAGCTAGAAGACATAGGGAGGATTACAATTTTGTAACCAATCACGTATACACTACGAAACGCTGTAATTTGAGCAAGTAGAGTATTAATTCCACTTTGCCAATTATAACAGAAAAAGAGTGAAGAGAGTACTGCAATAAACAAATAAAAAAAAAATACAGAACCAGATAATTAAGAAAAATGTATTGATTGTTGAACGACTCAATCACATCTAACACACAAAGAAATAGGATATACTAACGTCAATCCTCCTAAGATTTTCCACTAATACTAACCAAACACCTATAAAATCTTTACCTCTAACTCTAAAATTGAAACTTGCCTATTGACTTATTTGACTTGTAAACTAAATAAATGCAAGTAAACAGAAAATGTTATTCATAAGATGCACTAATTTTTAATACCAATTAGACATTAACTCAACACTATATATATATATATATATATATATATATATATATATATATATATATATATTTTAGAGTTTAAAGAAAAGTTTGTGGTATGCTTTAAGTTTAAATTCGAATCAAAGAAACCAAAACATATACCCTTAATAATAATAATAAAAAAAACCCTTTGAATGCATAAGCAAATTAAGTTTTTTACTTTAATTCCAAGCTAATCATAAACTTTCCATTACACCGTAGGTGCCTAATATACGACCAAAAAAATAATGGAGTAAGAGTGGTGAGCAAGTTGATGTTCATGATCACAACCTTGGATTGGATCATCAAAGGCATTCCAAGTTACAAGTCACCTAAAGTCAACAGCTTGGACTTGTGTATTGCCTAAAATAATTAAGTTTTCCAAGTCTGGTCTTGTGCAGGACCCCTAAGGTTAGGTGGGAAATTAAATGACACAAAAAATTGGTAGCGTTGGATAGGTTATAAACATTCATTTCTCTACCAATTGACAATGGCTCAGAAGAAGAGTCTTCCAGCCACTCTTGATTGTTAGTATTCACCCTAAATTAAATGACATAAAAATCACTCTCATCTTGTTATTAATTAATGGTTCTAAACTGGCACAAATAAGATGTAAAGTGAAGACCGCAGAAGTTGAAAATCCATCCACTTCTTCACAGCCATCCCATTAAAATTAGATATTTCCAAGGGTTTAGGGATGGCTGTGAAGAAGTGGATTGTTTTTCAACTTCTGCGGTCTTCACTTTACATCTTATTTGTGCCAGTTTAGTACCATTAATTAATAACAAGATACGATAGATTTTTGAAAAAACTATTATATTTTAGTAATACAAATAAGAAATCAATAAATTATATCAAATAGATAAACAATCAATCCTAAAGTACATATATAAACAATTAGTCCTAGAGCTTAAAAGGTTAGAGGTGCAGATTTACATGTTTATATATAAAAGATCTGATTTGCTTGCATATATATAAAGAACTAAAGCCCTATATATATGTGTGTGAGTGTGTGTGTGTGTATAAACCAGAGATCAAAATTGGCTTGCTTGTGTTTGTATGCGTGTGTGTATGTATGTGTGCTATAGTATATATGTGTGTGCGTGAAGGATGAGACACCGAAATTTACCCCTCCCTCTTTCTCTCTATCTATCTATCTATCTATCTATCTATCTATCTATATATATATATATATATATATATATATATATATATATATATATATATATATATAACTAAATGTCTAAATTTGTCTGTATACATATCTAAAGAACCATTGCTCAGATCAGTTTGCCATGTACTATTAAATGCTGTAATCATGTTCTAAATTAGTAGCACTTCTTATGCACCCTATCCCTTCTTTGTTTTCATCCTTTACTAAGTCTACAATACATTATATAGAGAATGACAAAGGTGCACAAGGCAACTTACGCCACAAATATCCTGTGTTAGCGAACTAAATTATTGACCGTATCCCTCAAATATATTAATTTTAATGCTACATCTTGTTTGTCTTCTGTTTTCTAATAAACATTTGGCCAAGAATAATACAACTATGGTTAAATGGGAAAAATTGTACCCCAAAACCAAAAGAAAAAGGAAAAAGACATAACTCCATCAAGAAGAGAAAGTACTGTATAGAACAAGTACAGTACAGGCTTTGCCAGAAGAGGAGGTTGAGAATTTGGTTACCCTGCAATAGATACGTTGTTGGGGAGATGATTTTCTCCGGTAATCCAGTACCCAAGACATTCTGCCCAAATATTTTGATTTCTAAAGTTAAATCGCATAAAGTTCAGTAGCTTAATCACTGGAGTTGCTTTCAGCATCCATAATATCTCATTCCTTCATCCCAGCTCCAAACAGATCATCACGAGAATGGTTCACAAAAGGAAAACAAAAAATACGCTTAAGATCATATAAAACAGCTTAACCAGGAGACGACAGATTTAAGCCGAAACCATGACAAAAATAATATATACACACAAACATAAATGCAAATAAAAATCAGCTTTGGCAAAGAAACAAAGTAACTACCTTTCTAATCGTCCTAAAATTCAGGCAGGTACCAAGGACAGTTAGATTATCTATCTTCTTCCTCATTTCTTATTCTCTTTTACATTTTTTTTTTTTGCTCAGCCTCATATCTTACTCTATATCTATTTAGAATTAACTGAAACAATATTCCAGTTTAGCACAATTTTATATTTAGATACGCTTTAAAAGGCATTATTTTTTATATAGATGCTTCACAAAATTTCAAAATTATTTAAAGTAGCATTCGTACCTGTGATTGCTCAAGCTAACTCCACGTAACCTATTTTTCAGCTGACTGCCTAACATTTTCTTTGGACACGGAGGAAATGCCTTGCTCAATGCACTAGAGAAAGCATTATCAAGAAGAGAGTATAACAAATCAGTTTATGCTGATTAAGAAATATAGAAAGGCAACTAGTGCTAATATGATGCAAGATCATATTGAGATACTATATGACAGGCAACGGTAGTAGCTAGATGCTTGCAAATGACATCAGGTTTTGGAAGAAGGATAAATATGAAATACAAGAAAAAAGCGGTAAGAAAGTGTGAGTTAACAAGACAAATTGCAGGAATTTGGAAGTTCGAAAGCTTGAAGTTCCCCACCTTCCCCCACCCCGACTAGAAAAGTAGGGTAATGACAGCATTCTAACCCGCTCTCATTGGATAATTATGCACATGCCATCTTACAAGCCGAGCATTAATATTAGACCCCACAAACTCCTATAAACTAACAACTATTTCAAACAAAAATGATATACCACCTCACCGAACCACCAAGAATAATACTAGCTATATAGAACAGCAATGAGTGAACAGGAAAATCCCAGCAGTGGATATTTCTAACCAGCCAAGAAACAAGGAAAAGAGGAAAAATAAGTCCCTACAAACAGAGAAAAAGAAAACAAAATATGGAAAAATGTACTGTGAAGCAGCTGCTCCTCAATAAGCAAGATGTTCATGATTCCAATCTACACCCTAATGAAAGTGAATTGAAAAACCCATTCACAGGTTTTCTATCTAAGCCAATTAGAAAGAGCTCTATATAGACCCCTTCTCTGTAATCAAAGAACCACAAAGTATTCCAAAGTAAAAGCCCAACTGGTAGCGCTAATATGCCACCAGCCCACTCCTCTATCCCATAAAAGATATACGATCACACTCCACTAAGACACAACACCTTAATAATTACTTAGCTGTCCTTCAAATAATGGTAGTTGATCCTTGATGTCTGCCATGGGGTGGGAAAAACATCTTGTTATGAAAATAAATTATAAAACAGAAGTTTAGCTGAGATTTAATCTGAACTGTTTCTTTTTGGGATATTTAACTTATTAACAAACTTCACTGTGAAAGTTTATGAATGTTAAACGTTTTAGTTTGTTTTACTGCCACAAACTTAAGAGAATGGCAATTGCTCTATACTGCACTCTTGTCTCAAGTTTTAAAGGTACCAGAATATCTGGCTTATCACTCAACATATATAATGTGTTTTTCACATGAGGAAACTTGGTGCAAAGCAGAAATATACACTATATACAACCTTTTGCACATAGTATCTCACTATCGTTCTAAAGAAGAGAAACAACTTCTAATCTATTTTCATTGCTGAAGAGAAGAACTAAGTTGCATATTTGTCTATTTTCCAACTAAAAATCCTTTAAATCTAGAGCCAAATGAAACATAATGAAGTACCAATAATGTGTTTGAATGCAACTTGGAAAATTATCCATGTTTTCCAGGTTGAAGAAGCTGTCAGAAAACAAGATCAGTTCATGCTTTTACTATTAACAATTAGATAACAAGTATACCTGAAGAAGATATCCATGCAGCCAATCCAATGTCTGTGGAAATGTGGTCGCTGATACATTGACAACTGTTAAACCCTGTTTCAAGAGTCAAAAATGCATTAAAAACAAAAAACCAAAAAGTTCAGCAACACTTCAAAGTAAGGTGACACCTTACTCCACACTCTTCATACAATACTAAAAATTGTAGATACCTAAATGATGCGGCAATCCAAGATATTAGAAGCATAAGCCCACAAAATCAGATGGTACTATCAACAAAGGTAAACCCATCAGATTATCTTGGAGAATGCTAGATAAAACAATCAAGAAGCCCCCTGTATAAATACCAATGGACATCAAGAAGCCCCCTGTATAAATACTGATAGAGGACAAGTTTCACCCAAAAATATAATGCATATAATGTTTATGCCTTCATACCCAGGAAGTCATAATGGACTATCCTTTCCAACTAAAACCGGTTTTATATCAAATCTAAAGATACCTCAATATGCTGTTATATAGCACTAGACTTGCTACATATCAAGTTTTGATAGAAAATGGTATAGAACACAGAAGAGGATTTGAACAAACATTTCACCCTAACAGCCAATAGAAACAAGCATGAAATGGCATACCTGTGACTTGAAAGAGCAAAGATAGTTTTGAATGGTCTTCAAGTTAGTTATTAGACTATCTGTATCCTGTAATAAAAAATAAAAAATAGAATTTGATTTTGTTATATATTCATCACAGAATGAAAAAGAAAAGTCAAGCAAGTAATTAGATGATTAAAGGAATAAAAAATAAAAAACATAACTGCAGAAGAAAGAGAACTGAGAGTGAGGAAAAGAAAAATCAAGGCATCAACATGCCCACTTCCGACAAAAAATGACACAAAAATTTGGCACACATGGACATGGTTGGAAGGCATCAACTGATGCCTCAAGAGTGCCTCGTCAGACAGTCCTACTCGTCAAAGGTATCAACACCACAACACCTCTCCAGTTTAAGAGGATTCTGGACAAATTTGCCATGCGCTTAATATTCAAGTAATTTTTTCATGTGGAATAGAAGGAGGTGCGAGAAACTGCCAATACTGATACAAGGCAACTAATGACTGTACTTGAGATGTCACACTGTTATAGGCAAGCTAAAAGTAAAGCTTTAACAATTCAATGATTCTACTGCAAAGCATCCATTTTCAAAGGAAGAAAGTACATGAATTTGACTGCTTTCAACCAAATTTGCCAGATCCACTTTCCACACACCAAATGAAGCCATTGGTTGCTCTCTATTCATAGAATCATATAATAAAACTCGGTACTTAACCAGAGTCCTTGATTAAAGAACAAATATTAACAATCAAGGAAATACTTCAAATAACATAGCTATCCAAATATTGATTCTTCATAATACCATGCAATGCAACCCCCCCCTCCCCCCCCCCCAACTGAGATTTTTGTCAAATGGTATCATCTTTCTGCCAAGACGTTAGCTACTTGACCTTTATTGAGACCAGTGCAGTTTGTAACGGAATGAGAACCCCAGAAGGTTTTAATACCTGGACTAGACATTTACCACTTAATGTCCGAGTGGTGATCCTCTCCTCTAGTAATGCCTGCATATAGATGAAATTGGTTAGAATTTAAAAAATCATGCAAGTTGAGAAAAGAGACATTAGGAGGGAGATGGTGAAATGCAATCCTAACTAAAGGAGGCCACCTTCATACTATCAAGAATAACTTAAAAAGAACCTGATCACATCTTTTTAACATCAAGAAAAAAAATGCACCAGTATCTTAACTTGGACTAATGCCAGAATATAACTGTCAAAAAAACCCATTTGTTTATAATGACTTCTTCCCAGAACAAGAATAGTGGAAACTACTCTCTATACTCCAGTAAATGATCATCTATATTCTTGAGAACTAATTATCCTTAACAAGGGTTTTCTCTCTGTACAAATAGAGGTTTCTATGAGTACAGGTTCTATCAAAAGAGAAAGATTTAGAAAGAGATATCAGAACCAACACCAACATTTAGATCTTTGCTAAATGTGAATTCCAATTGGTGTCTCCTTCACATGCTCAGTTCAGTGATTTGCACCACATATTATTTACTAAATTTAAATTCACCTACAAGCTTCTCATGTACTTTAATATTTAAAACAGGATGTATGATTGAAAAAAGAAAGCAACGTACTTTATGATCAAATTCAGCCATCTTCAGAACTATGGGTATTATTATTGGTTCAGGGCCGGATTTTTCTTTTCTTGAAATACTTCCATTTACTTCTGGTACCTTAACAGTTTCACCTGCATGGACACAAACACTGTTAATAAACTGTCATATTGCACCTTCACTTAGCCTCTTATACTGACACATAAACATAAAAACAACACATAAAATGGTGATAGATGCTATACCAAATACAAAGAATTTAGGATCTACCTTTATTGTTTGAAGCAGTTGCTAGAGCAATGGATTCTAGAGACTTCGAGACTTTGTTCACCTGGTCAGCAGACACATCTTCACCCAAATGCACAGGAAGGTTTTGGCTATCTTCTGTATTACTTCCAGATATACTTGTGAAATTATTCTCCATTAGCACTGCAGAATTATCATGAGATGCCACAAACAGTGCATTCGATTGATGTCCTTCAGACACAGCAGTTGGAGTTTTATGCTCATCATCCATTAAATAAATGCTTGGGTCCAAATGTATTCCCTATTATTGTCATAAGAAAGAAGGAAAACTCACTAACTTCAAAGTGACACACACTAAAGTGCACAAGAACATGCCAATGCTTCCCAATGTCAAGCAAAACCAGGAGGAGAAAAAAAATGAAATACTTAAGCAGATTATAACATTCCCTCGATGTCTGAAAACTACCAAAAAAAAAACCCACAAATACAAAGGCAGTCTGCATATTACAGAAATAACTGCTATCCGCAGGGTGACATAGTAGCAGATCCAACCTCAAAACTTCCCCCCCATGAACATAGTAAATGTGGACATACATACATGCTCCTATAGAACATCCATTTCGGCCAGATCTTATTTTAACTATTACATCCATCAAATCAAGGACAAGAATAACTGCGAAATATCAGAAACGCAAGGATGGAAGTTCAGATTTGAGCCAAAATAGCTGAAAATACAGCAGATGCAACAGGTAATGACAATTTTTATGCGTACAACCCATGCTCATGGAAAGAAGGCCATAATCTTGTATACTCCATGCTTATTTTGATGTATAAGCTCAGAAATTCATGTGTCACACCCTTTCATGACCAATGCTACAAAAACAGAAAAAACCTGAAACTCTACTTTCCAGCAAAGATATACCACCTCATGAAACCATACAATTTTATTTTCGGGATGGCACCAAAATATATTATTAAAGTAAATGAATTAATGAAAAGAAATAACTAATCGAACACTCAGAATATCACTCTATAAGCATGCACATATCACAGTGTTAATTCTTGCGCCCATAAGGGTGAAATGGCATCATCATTCACCCCAAGATAAAAAAGAGAGAAGAATGAGCAGGAAGGGCTCAAGGATGGAGAGTGAGGGGGATGTTGGGAAAAGAATGTGGTCAGCAATCTAATGTCAAGCCATACCTCGATTATAATAGGCTTTCCATCTTTCATTGCCTTTTTTAGATCCCCATTCAACCCTAGGAGACAAGCAACAGAACACAGCAACAAAATCAATGACGAAGATACCTTTATAATACAATAACAACTCTACGAAGATAGAAAACATATGATATGCTATTAGGATGTTACATATCTCTATGGCAATCTCCTGTTTTTACATGAATAAAAGAAATACAAAAATTTCATAATAGATAAATGGAAGATGTAGAAACTACCTTTACGAACTATCCGGCATTCTCGACAAAATTCAGTAATTAACTCCTCAGAGGAGCTGAAATCCCGTGCCCATACAGGAGTAGATGCCAATGGTGCACTGAAACAAATAAGAGAAGTAAGCATTGTTGTGCACCATCTATATATATATATATATATATATATATATATATATTAAACACCATGCAATCCATTAAAGGTAAGGAATCAGGCCAATTGTCTGGTGTAGCAAATGATTAGGGAAATAAACATCTATCTTGTAACCAATAAATAGCTCAGGTGGCGCTTCTCAATTTTGAAAACCACAATTATCCATTCTGAATCAACATGTCAATACCTTCCTACCATGTATACAACAAGTCCTAACTGATAACATATGACTAGAACAACCAATTACTGATTATGTCAACTGTACTCCTTGGTTGAAGCCAGAAAATGCCTTACTCATAACCATCCTTTTATTGACTTTGAAGCACTGATTTGATCTGATCAGTAAATTTCTATATTGGAATAAAAGCTGTATGATATAAAAGTAGAGAGACTCTAGACGTACTCGGTTGATGTGCGTAGCAATTCATAAACCATATCTGTCTGTAAAAATTGAAAACAAAAACGTAAATGCACCAGCAAACATAAAATCAGAATGAACCATCAAGGAAAAATGACAGAAGAAAATCTAAAAAATTCATAGATAAACAGAAGGCTGAACCTGTAAGACATTTGGCAAGTTCAGCCTCTGTGCAAGTTGTGTAGCTATTGTAGACTTCCCAACACAGGCAGTTCCACAAACAAGAATCACCAAAGGAACCCTTTGATGGTGAAATCTGAAAGTAAGAAACAAGAAAAACAGTATTAGAAAAATGAAGCAACACGTAGAAGTTCCTTATATATTTTTTCTCTCCTACTTCAAGTCAGGAGCAAGTAACAAGTCAATGAAAAATGTTACATGATTAATCAGAATTAAAGCTATTTCAGTATTACTTTTGTCTTTATGATCATTAAAGGATGCATTCGACCTAGACCTGCACTACGAGTAAATTATCTAGCATAAAAAATTCTGATAATTAACACAAAGGGGAAAAAGCAGTTGTAATACAAAATAAGCAACCACCAATATTACACAGTTAGCACACTTTCTGTAGGTGAATTAGCTTTGATGCCACTAAACATGTGATAAAGAAGTTAAAAATGAAAATTTGATTCTGAATCAGCAGCATAAAATTGTTTTGCATCATCTTGAGAAGGTAACTAACCTGGTCATCATCTTGTACCGGTTTATGTACTCTTCCCCATAACCTCGCCGCTCCATTAGCTGCATAAAGAATTTGATTAGAAAGTTCCAAAAAACTAAATTCAATTCCCGAAAAGCCTGAAAATGCTATCCACTCTATTTTTCATCCATATGACAAATTCACAAAAGCAATGAAGAAATACCTTAAAAAGATTAGCTTCCAAATCAGACTGTGAGCTGCATAAGAATTTGATGAACATAACATTAATAACAAATTTTACTACTGATAAAAATCACGAAACTAGAACCAAAATAGAGGGAGAAGGGAATCATACACATCCAAGAGGCTGTTGTCTATAAGCAGCTTCTTGAGCTCGAGAGCGATTTTAATGGCTACATGATTCGGAATCTGAAACCGCCATGTCGTAGCGATAAAAATAAAATTAAATTAAAAAAAAAAAACTTCGAAGATATTATCACTATCAAGTAATAAACACAGAAATATAAAACTGAAGCAAATTAAGCAATTCGAGTCAGCATATCATAAGAAATTTTTAAAAAAGAACTCCGAAAATGAATGGAATAGATACCTTTGTGACGGTCAACATTCTGCTAAGTAAGAACCTGGATAAAACATAATAATGGTCGGCATTATCACCCAACCAGACCTTCACCTACAAGCCACAAAAAATGAAAAATGCATAAAAATTCGAAGATTTTATTTAAAATTCTGTTGTTAAAATGGATTTTCGAGAGAGAAAGAACCTTGACGAAGTCGTATTTGGAGGAAGCGTTACGAGGACTGGATTTGGGGGAGGGAAGGGAGGGATTCGTAACCCTGTCGCCATCTTCGTCTTCGCCACTGTAATTGTCGTTAGCTTTTGTTCGCACTGCAATTCCCTTGCCCTTGTTGATTATCATCTTCTCATATTCTCCCATATTCTTTTTTCTTTTCTTTCTGTTTTTGGATTTCAACTTCCCGACCTTCGATGCCCGTCCCAGTTCCCTCGCCTTAAAATTCCTCACTGTCTATTTCATGGGCATCCCCGCATCTTTGCCACCTCAGCAATCAGCATCCCAGACTTTTCTTTATTTTTTTTCTTTTCAATTAAAATCGGTATAATAATTTTTGTTTCTGAATAATAATATTCTTTTATTTGTTTTTTATTCTCTTATTTACCCACAATACATTTTTTTTTCAAACGACTCAATGAATAATATATTACTACAATTATAAAAACTTTTGAAATTTAAAATGAATAAAATCTAAATTTACCATTATAATTATCCAAGCATCCAAACTTATTAATCTTATTATATTTTAATTTTAAATAAATTTATTTTTCTACTTTTAATTTTGCACAAATAATAAAAAATAAAATACCCAAATTTTTTTTACTAATCCAAAGAAAACACAAATATAAAGCTTAAACTTTAAATCAGTAGAGTTCTCACAAAAATAAATCATGAACTCGAGTTTCAAATCAGTATAATTCTCACATTTTAAAAGTTAAAATAAAGTCATTTTGAATGTATTTTCCCGAACAATTTTCCAAGCAAAAGCAAAATAAATACTCAAATCATTTCCCTGAATTTTTGCTACATTAGATAAAAGGAATAGTGTTAGTGCTCTCTACAGACATTCAAATTCCAGAATGTGGACATATAACAAATATTTTACATAATAAGGTACATCAATATTTGGCAGTCACCTGATGAACCTTTGTCTCTGTTTGCTAACCTAGTTAGTCTCACAGAAAGGGAAGTGACTGAGAAAATATTTCCATGTTAGAAGTACATTACTACATCAACACTGCAGAATCTAATCCTTGATGCTAGAAATTCCAGGCCTCATAGCCTTCTGAAAAATTTACCACCTCTTTTTCCCATGCCAGTTCCCGCAAGAGTTGATGCGAGCAGAGATTTGGCATCCGGCCTCCACCTCAACTCTTTAAGAATAGAGAATAAGGTTGCGAGTGCAGGAGATATGTCACTTTCCTTTATATGCTTGCATGATACCACTATAAGATTTTCAAGGCCCTGCCATGAGAGAATCACGGCTTCCAGACCTTCCGTTGTCAGCAATGAGCATCCTTCTAAAGATAAGAACTTCACTCTCCTGTGAAAAAAGAAATGACTGTTAGATGATTTTCAATCGTGGACGCTGGTGGCTTTTTGAATCCTAGAAACTAGACATTATATTTTTCCAAGTGATAGTAAATTAGTCTATCATCGTCATATTGCTACCTAACAAACAATATGATCACACATTTCTGCTAAGAATCTAACAAAGCCTCGTCAAACATTTCAATAATTAGGTAGCCTGCAGATTGAGTATAAACAGCACATCTACCTGAGGTACGTGATTTAGTAGGTGGAAATTAATAAAAGAGCATTGTAAAGTAGTTAGAACTCATAATTACATTAATCCAGTCTAGCCAAACAAGCCAAATCTACATCTATTTGCACACCTGCACATTACAAATTTACAGTTGACATAGTACTAGACCAATTCCACAATCAATTGAGCTTTTGTCATTTCAAAATCAATGGCCAGAGACTCTCATCATTGCAACAGAAAGTAACTCCTCTTTTCTTTCAGGCCATATCAACGGCACAAAAAGACTGCAGAAGTGAAACATAGAAACTAAATGAATCCCAGACCAACTGAAGATCAGTTCTTAATCTAAAGCATCTTGTTTGAAACCACAAGCTGAGGTAAGGAAAACAAAAAGAAAATTATAAAGGATAAAATGAAAGCAATCCATTACCTGCATAC
Source organism: Firmiana major (assembly GCA_033439115.1). Classification (NCBI taxonomy): domain Eukaryota; kingdom Viridiplantae; phylum Streptophyta; class Magnoliopsida; order Malvales; family Malvaceae; genus Firmiana; species Firmiana major. The sequence goes on along the minus strand of CM065896.1, from coordinate 96,016,984 downwards.
ACTTGTAAATCTGAACATATCATTATCTAATCCCCAGCAGTCCTGAACAACAACCTCTCTCACAGCTTCACACACTCTAAACAATGCTCTCACACTCTTCTTACTCCGCAACTGACACTTGTGCAGATGCAACCGCTCAAGAGCTGGACAAAAACCCAAATACTCATCCGGACCAGGACTCAAATCAATCCTCTTACAAGACAACAATTTCAAAGTCTTCAAATTCTCACAATAAGACAATGCAGCCAACCATCCATCATCCATTCTATGATCACAAATAGTCAATTCTTCAAGCATTAAACAACATTGCCCAATCGCTTTAATCCCATCAAAACTCCCTTCACATCCACTAAGCTCAAGCTTAACTAACCTTTTACACCCCTGAGCTAAGATAGTTAACCCAATGTCGGAAACAAATGAACTATAAAGTCCATCAACGCTTCCAACAAGTTTCAGGATTTGCAAATTCGCACACGCCGCAATCCCGCGTAAGACGTTGTCGTTACACTTGTGTAACTCCAATTCTTGCAATGTCAAACATTCTTCAGCCACCGTTAACAACCCCAACTCACTGGCGTTAATTACCAATAGTCTTCGAAGATTTGGGCAGCCGTTGGCAAGTGCTTGAAGCCCTTTGTCAACAACTTCAACAGGCAACAGGTTGTCTTCCAAAAGCTCCCAATTTGAACAAAACTCAGAACTCATTTGCATCGATAGCATCCGATGAGTTAACAAAATCCCAGAATTTCGCGGCGAAAACAAACAACCGTTGAGCAAATCCACGTGGGTTAAGTTTGGAAACCTCGTGATCAACCGACCTGATAAGAGAAAGTCCCAATCTCGGATCTTCAAAGACCGTACGAGGCGACCTTGGAGATTGAGCCACCGCTTGCAGACGAGGGAGTTAGGGTTTCGTTGCGAAAGGGGTAGCTTTGAGAGGATATTTAAGAGGAGTTCGTCGGATAAGAGAAGGGTCCGGTCGATGTTAGCGAAATTGGGGATTAGGGTTTGGGATTTGGGGTCTTTTGAAGCTAAAGACTGAAGCTGCATAGCGAACACCATCTGCTTTAATGGCTTGGTGTTTTTGAGCCAAATGTCTGACCATCTCTGCGTCCTCTTCTTCAATGGTGAATCTGGGTTTTCCTCCAAGACCGACATTGTGTTAGTCAATCCCTTCTCCTTCTTCTACTCCTTCTCTGCTTCTGCAACTGACTCTTTGAGCTTCTTCCTTTTCTTTTCTTTTTTCCCTACTTAACTAAATCATAGCAAAAAAGAGTGGATTTTCACATTTCTCTGAAAAAATATGAAGATATTGTGATTTTTTTTTTCTCTTCGGACAGAGAAGGATGGGGAGGTTTTTCTCAGCTCAGTTCAGTCTACGTCTATGACTTCGAAGCGGCTAACGGATTTCTTGAAGCGGTGGGGTAGGATTTTTTTTGAATGTAAACAATTTTTTTTGTCCTTTTTGTGGCGCTTTTTGGTTATGACTTTTTGTTTTTATTTGAGATTTTAAAAAATTTTGTTGTTATCCATGTGCCATTCAATAGTAGACTCTACAACTCTACTATTAGGGGGAAAAGCAAAGCTATTTTTGGGCACTACAGTAGTATCATTTTCTTTGATTTTATTTGAATAGGATACCTTTTCCATCTTTTTTTGAACTATTATTAATTGTGTGTTTATGCTGTATCATACATATACTTAATTTATTTTCATTTTTAAAAAAAAATTAAATGTAATTTTATCAGAACTTTGATATTTATCTATTGAGTTGTATTACAATGTTTAAAATGATCATATTTAAAGTAAAACTGTTAAATTACAATCTCTAAGTGAGAAACTTGCACTAAAGTAAAATGTTGATGAATTTCCGTAGGGAGAGTAGGAAAAGCTTTGATTCTCATCTCTTGTGAGGGAGTTTCCATTGTTTTTCGTCCCCTCAAAATAGCCGTTAGATAGCCGTTCCAAACTTCAACATCTTAGTATAGTGCTTTACTTTATCCTAAAATTATGTTGAATTCAAGCCTTGAATATTATCAACTTACCTATAAATTTAACAATTACTTGTTCAAATGATACTAACCTCACCCCGTTAAATCTAGATCTCCCCGCACTCAATTTATCATACCTTTCTTTAATTACACTCTTTCTTAAATCCAAATCTTCTCCCAAATCTATTATACCGATTAACGAAATTTTCTTTTTGGAATCGTCATATTTTAATTAGTTTATTAAGGCTACAGGTTGAAAACCGTTAGATCTGCCATTACTTCCTTGCCTGGATATTATGTCTGCACTGTCAACATAATCAAAGATAAAAATTCATTATGAAGCTTGTCAAAGTCATAACTTCTACTGAGCTGTCCGCCGGAGTGAACCAACGGATCATCTACGTCTATTCTATATTTGCATTATTAACCCAAAAGACAAACTAAGAATAAACAAAACATCCTTCCCTTCTGACTTTCGTCATGGCATATAATTAATTAACTTCACCTGCTAGAAACGCATACTAGAAACTTTTAAGGCGAAGCAGAAGGGGAAGAAATGGATACTTAGAATGATGCATAACAAAACACACAGATTTAGAGGAGAGCTGCCATCGCCGCAATCAAGAACGAGGAGCTGCCATCTGCTGTTTCTTTATCCTCTCACCATGCTTCACCATGCTGTACCAGGAGAAGCAAATGCTAAAGTTTAATTCTCCATCACAACAAATTGAGTATTCATCGTATGAACATTAAAATATAGATGGAAAAAGAAAAAGTGTGAACAATAACCTGATATCATGAGGTGTGATAAATATCCATTGGGATCCTTGCGCCAATGCAAACTCGACTAAAGTGTCCAAGCTGATTTTCCGGCTAACAGCATCCTGGAGAAAAGATCATATGAATTTGCTTAGTCCACGGTTTTATGTTTCTTGATGGACAATCACATTTACCTTAATCCCAAAAATGAGGTTCAGTTACAGAAAAGCCTCACCACCCAACCCAAAAAAAAGGGACAAACAAACAAACAGAACTCACCATAAACACATCAAACTCATCCATAGCTCGAAAGGGGGCCTCAGTCATATCATGTAGGGCCAGCGCAAAGCATAACGTTGAAAAGGAACGCTCTCCTCCTAGTCAAAAAAATATCAAAATACTACTGGAGTTATCATTAACCAATTATGAAAATGCGCGACTTATCTGACCATTAAATTAAATGACTTGGGAGTAAAATATTCCAAATAGAGAAACAAATTTTTGGATTCAACAATAGACATGAAACCACAAAGTAGAGAATTTTATATAGCCACGAACTTATAGTTTAAAAACACATTCTAAAAAGCTATTGAGCGGAGGAAGAAAAAAAAAAAAACCTGAAAGTCCTCTTGTATCACGAACAATGCCGCTTGATGCGTCTTGAGGCATTTTAACCTGTTAAAAGAACAATGGAATCAGGAATAAAAATAGTACTTCAAAAAAAAAAATGAGTAGGACCTCAAGCTGCCCAGGTGACTAGGATAAAGACATAAGTAGTGAATTAAAACTACCCTTAAAAGACCTGGAAGAATTCAGATAGCTTACCTCTACAGAAAGGGTCTTTTCCTCATAACTAACCTTAACGTGTCCGCTGATACCTTTCTTTCCCAAATGGCCATTAAATCTAATTGTGAAGATTAACCAATAAGGGATTAATGAATTGTATAGATGCCTACCCTAAAAAGAAAATTTAAAATATCTTAAAGACCACTTAAGAATTGCAAGAAGCATGATCCATACTGCCAAGTCAACTCGCGTCTCAGAAGAGAAGCATTGCGTTGAAACTTTTTCCATCGCAAGTCCAGAGCTTTCTGACAAGCCTGCAATTAAAAATGAAAACAGAAGGTAAAAGGTAAGAAACTACAAGCAGCCTGAAAAAAGACTTGAGATACACGGCACCAATCATTTCTTTCAGAATTCACAAATTAGAAACAATTACCAAATGCTATATAAGCTACAAAATGGATAAAAAAGTTCAAATCACCATGCTCAATTATGAAAAAAGTTCAATTCACAAGTACATTCAATAACCCTAAAAGTTATCTAAGTTCTACGAAAAAAAACATGCTGATAAGTGCCAACTCAGAATTATATAGCATTACCACTCACTTTATTGTCTTTGTATCACATCAGCAATTACAGCTTTATTGAAAGAAAAGACAAACAACAGATGGCCATCTCCTTTCAGAAGATGTGATACTAATAAGAACTTATGTCAAAGCTAAAACTGAAATGAAATCCAGAAATTCCCTACCGTTTCAGGTACTTTGACATCACAGCAGGTCATCCAACAATCATGGCTTCTTCATCACAGAAATTATACCAACATGTGATGACAGATTTTACAAATATTTATTTATCAAAGTTGTCTTGTTTCTTGGAAAGTACTCCAGTTGCCTTTAAACCACTGCACACCCCTCCCCCCCCCCCCCCCCCCTCCCCCCCAATAAAAAAAGAAGAAGAAGAAGCTTTCCTCCGTTCTTTTTCTCTTTCCAGGACTCTTTTTCTCACTGCCCAAATTGTTCCTTATGTTGCAATCTTACTTCATGATAACAGAGAAGAAAAAGTAATGAACAAAAAAAATTATTAGTATAAGAATGCTTAAAAGCAATTGATCTTCTTAAGATCAAAACCAATGAACCAGCAAACGCTTGCATGGCACTGCCAAACCGCAGTAAAAGCCAGTACCTAATAAAATTTCTTTCTCAAGCAAATGCTTATCCTTTCCGATAGTTTCTTCTTACTTCTTGTTCTCCCCACTCTACAGCTGGGACAGGGAGAACAACCAGTTTATTCTACTCCAAATGAATTTCTAGAACACCTTAGAAGGCAGGAAACTGAATCAACCCTGAGAAACTTTGCTTTGTAATATGAATAATTTCAAAACAAGCAGGGCCAAGGAAAAAGGAGCAAACAGAAGTGTTCACAATGCTCTAGACAGAAATGGCTAACCAAGAAGCAATTAGGAATGATCACCAACTGGAACCTAGAGGTACACCAAGTTGAGTGATGAAAAAAATTGGTAGCAGGGCACCACCTCAATGTATAATAGAGTCCAAATGTCAAAATCAAGAGCAGAGTGAACAAAACTGGAACTTACATCTAATCTTTCTCGAAAAGCTTTATAAGTTTGCAGTTTCCTTGAAATCCTACGTTTTTTCTCCTGATACAACACCCTAAGATCATCAATGGATTCTGAATATCTGCAAAAGGAACATAGAATCTAACCGCAGGCCGATATTTGGGTATTTTAAAAGTGAAATATTGAAAATAAACCACACCCATACCGATGGCTCTCACGCGTAAGTCTCTGATTCAGTATCGTTAAATTGGCACTTAGTTGCTCAGTTGTGCTTTCATCCAAACCTCCTAAAGCTTCAATTTCACTCTCAGGACAAATAACAGAAGCCTTTCTATAACTCTCCTGCAATGTTGCCAAAGCATAACATGGAGTACATAAAGACAATTCGAATCATTGATTGCTATATCTAAGAAGACAAAAATCAACCTTACGACTGTTTTCAAGATCCAGATATTGTGCCTCTGCCTCCTTGATAAGAGGAAGAACCTTGTTATTCATTACATTTTCGTAATGAACCCTACTCTGAAACAGAAATTTTGATTTCTGAATTCAAGTTTCTACAGAGCAGTTACAGAATTGTATTAATAAAAGTTAATTAAAAGAAGGCAGACCGCTGATGCAGTATTTATTTCTTTCTCTATCTCTGTTAGCTCCTCCTCTGCTTTCTGAAAGGCTTCAATCTCCCCCTTTGTTGACTCTATAATTCATATTGGGGTAAGTTAAATGAAAGTGAAACCAGATGCGCACAATTGAACTAAATGTTAAACACAATATTATAGAAATAATACCCCCTAAATTCTCAAATGACGACTTAAGAGTTTTGGCCTTTTCTTCTGCTTCCTTCATCCTCTCTCGAAGTGTTGCTAGCAGTGCTTCCTTCCCCTGGATCCTCATTTTAACATCCTAAAACAATTCAAATGAGGAAGATATCATTTAGAAAAAGGTTTATTAATTGAATTAAAGTAGGAAAAAAAATAGTATTTAACTCAAGACAGTCATGGAACAAACTGAAATTTCTTGAAGAAGTTCATTAGTAGTTGACTCAGGAACCACACTAGCATCAACAACACGTAAATTCTGCAAATCCCGCAGTTTCAAGCTCTTAACCATGAAATCACGCTCCACACCCAAGCGCCTTCTCTACAAGACACAAAGAAAGGAGTGAAGCATCCAACATAGGACATACTCGCACATATGGACCCCAAAAAAGATAAGAGAGAAGAGACAACAGAGAAAGCTTAAAAGGTATCACTAGGGTAGATGAAGACAATTCTTGGAATTAGTAATAATTGCACCCAAAAGCCTAGGCAAAACACACTTGAATCGGGCGACAACACATTTATTTTTTGAGACAGGAAAACATAATGTATAAAGTTGAGAATCCATGAAAAAGAACACTGACATTTTTATCTTATTAGAAGTAATAGACATAACATTTGTGCAAACATTTAATGATCACAGACAAATCGTTCAAATGCTACTTACATGTCTCAAATTACATGGAATTGAATGAGACTGTAACCTTGAAGAAATGCACATGCATAAATCAATAACATCATCAAGAAGCCAAAAAGCACGGAAATCTGTTTGGCTTCAAGGGTGCATATGAGTGGAACAAGCACAAGAACACAAGTCAGACTCATTGTAGAAGTGTCAATAATGCAAAGGAAAGGCTTCTAATACACAATGTCAAACTATTAATAAGCTCCAAAAAATTAAAAAGAAAAATATATCAATTTCAGAGAAGAGGGGAAAAAAAGGAAGAGGAACAAGAAAGGGCCTGCACCCAATTTTAGCACACTATTGTTACTTTGACATTATCTAGCCTGCTGCCAAACTCCTGAAGCTTTTTATCTGACTCCCTCTTTCTACTCTTGCACTGTTCAATATCTTGTTGAACAATTGACGCATGTCTTTCAAACTCCATAATTTGATCAACAAAAGAACCACAAAGGCGACCAATACCAAGCTTTTTATTTGGGGGAAGAATTGTCTGGACTGCACCACGTGAAAACCTGAGAACTCAGTAACACATCCAACTCAGTGACTCAAAACAGAAATTTAGCTGGTCAGGAAATACAGCACAAAATAGCATCCAATTACAACAGCCAAAAGCTCCACAAACACAAGCATTCCTGTGCAAACCAGTCTTACATAACAAACGTTGAAGTAACATGATGGCTCATTCAACGACCCAAAATATTGAAATATTGATACGACTCAATATTAAGTACAGCCAGGTTCGTAGAAAAATGGCAACATGACATCTATGAAAAACCACTAGCCAGTACATTCAAAGTAGTGTTAACCCATAGAGACCATTATCCTAGGGCTTATTTTGCAACCCCATGGAACAATTAATAGAACCTACTTCACTTCAAACAAAGAAATCGCTCATTCTTTATTGTCTTGTAAACCATTCCTATAGACAAATTTGTAAAGTCAAATTTAAAAACTCTCACTCCTAACCATTGTTTTTGACATTTTGACAGCTAATGGAAAAAGAAGCCTGCAATTCTTCCTGGCGATCAACTTCAGTAATCAAGCACACATTTGGCCATTCCAGTAATCATTTGTACAGATTGTTTTTGGGGAATTAGATTTTAAAATTTCGAATTCCAAGTTTTTTATTTAAAATTCATAAATTTGAAATAGGTTTTGGGATAAATCAAAGATTTGAATTGAAGATTTAGAACAACCTTAGATTTGAGAAGGGAACGGAGTTTCTTTAGGTATAATTTGACAAACAACAACATCAAAAAATAATTTGAAAACTTAGATTTGGCATTTTAGAATTAGTAGTGGATTTGACCCAAATTCAAAATCAGCTACTTCAAATTCTTCCAAACCATTTATTTAGAACTAAATCCAAATTTACTTCTCATTCACCTAAATGTTAGTTCCCAAAAGGACCAATAAAGAACCGTGAGAAAATAAAAAGATAATCGAGACAGGAAACGAGATATAAATTAATTTTTTACTTACATTCTATGCCCCTCTAAGGTGTAAACCTCCAACAAATTCGGTATTCTTTGATCAAATGCGACTGCTTTTCCAGTTTTGTAATCTTTAACAAGAACTTGCCTCTCAGCTTTACCCTGAAAACATATAAAAAGTTATTGCAAAACATTAAGCGGCAGCAATAGCTCCCTAAAACAAATATGAAAAAGACGTAAGAACCAAAGCCCACACCCCCTGCCAAACTGTCCAACCCACCTCATTGGAAATAAGATAGCGCAAAATTCTAAAAGAAAGAAAGAAAAAAATTGGCAGAGAGGGTTGTTAAAAGGGAAAAATATGCAAAACAGCAGATTTAGATTAGAAAATTATGATAAGAAATGTAAAATTACCAAATCTACCAGAACATTAAAAACAGTAGGATTATCAGAATGTAAAACAGATAGCGTTGTTGGGTGGTTCGTCTGGGGAAGCAAGTGATTTGGTATAATCAACCTAAAACAAAAGCAGTATCAAGAGGGAAACTATAGTCAAATATCAGTGCTATTAACTGAGGTTTAAAAAAAAAAAAATTAGAGTTCACATCGTTTCACCTTGGTCTTGAAAACTTTTGTATGACAACGGGAAAGTAGTTATATCTTGCCTCCTTTCCACATTCTCTAAGAACAGAAACATCCTTAGAATTCGTCACAATGAATGCATTGAGCAACTTCCCAATGGCTTGTTCAACAGCAGGAGCCCATATATCACCATTGACCATTGTCTGCGAGGCATAATCATAGAACTAATACTGTTGCCAGATGTCCACAATTTATCATAGATTATGGAGAGCAGTGATACCCACATTTCTACTAATAGCAAAAACCAAAATACGGAGAAACTTTCAAAGGAAAAAGCCTCCAAATTCCAAAAAGACGGGGTCTAGATCAGATCAAAAATGAGTTTAAGTAATATTCAACAAAACCTTCAATTCATTTAACTTTAAAAAAACAAATTATGCCATCCCACAAGCAATTGTTATTTCAAAATGTCCCCCACTTGCCTATACCATTACCGTGGCAAAGGAAAAGTTTAAATATTGCAAAGGTATTCACAGAGATATCTTCGAGATAGGAAAACTTAAAAAAAGTTCCAGCATTCTACAACCAACCCAAGTGAACTAGCAGATCTTATACTATTATTTAAAGCTCTAGTTGTTTAGTCATTTAGCACAAGAAAAGCGTTCACAAACTCCCTGGAGAAGTTCTCCATCACTCACCACATGAGCACCAATTGGACCAATAGGCGGCATACTGAATCGGCGATGATGCCTCTCAATTGCACGCAGAAGACGAAGCACTCCATCCCCTCCAAAAGCTGTAACCTGTCAAAGAAACATGGAATAAAATCACAGTTCACAAACGTCAATAAAATGTTCAGGGAGAAAACAAGCAGTAATAACAATTACTTTCATCTAAGAGCAATAAAAGAAAAGAGTTGCACGGACCCTGTTTGTTTGATGTAAACGAAGCTCACAAATCTGATGATCAATCTCCTGCTGCTTCTTTTCATAGCATTTAATCTATACAATAGAAAACCAAATCAGTTATATGTAGGTCTTGAAGAAGAAAGGAAGAATACAATAAAAGCAATTTGCACATGTCAAAACTAATTTTTCTCCGAATAGTTGAACACGTAAAAAGTTTAAAGAATCACACAGTAAAAAGTAATCATATCTAGAATATTTTGAAGCAATAAATTAACTTCAGAATGTTCCATAACCTTCACTAAGTATGAGATAATGCTGAACCTTTATACATTCCATGATCACTTATCCACTAAAACCTTTACCATCTAATGGCACTATAATACTTAGCAGACTTCTAGCTCTCAAACATAACATGAGCGATATCACCATAAAATAAAAGATTTCATTTTTAAACCCATTTAATCATTTCACTTGCCTACATTGGAGCACTACTATTTAAACTCCATGTCATTCCTTCAGCTTGCTCAGGAAGTAAGACTAGAGTAGACCTGGCAATCCTAGATACGATAAGAAAGCAACATGAAAAAAAGACAAAGGTGACATGGATTAAAATTTGATAAAATTGTATGAATTTGCCAAAAACTAAAAACATTGTTGTGTTTGGCTTGTCGACACGATTTTTGATACGGCAATTTGCATGTTTTACACAACAGAACATAATTTAACATGAAACAAACACGAAATACATACGCGGATAGCTAGGTCCAGACTAGAGTGAGATTGAAAGAAAATGAAGGAAATAGATTAAAGAGAATATCAAACGTACATCATGATATTTGAAAAAAGCATCATAATCCTCTTCTAGGGTCATATTCTACAATCATAATTGAACTGCAAGATAACCATTTAAAGTAAAGAATGTAAAAAAGAGTCAAAATGGAACAGAAAATTCTCATCCATATTCAAGCTAAAAAAATCTAACATTCCTTGTACCTCATCAATAATCTTCTTCATTGCATCTGTTTCTGCTGAAACATGTTCTGACAAAGTAATCTCATCATCCTTCAACCTGAGAGGTAATAGATTCTAACATCAAGATAGATCTAGAAAAACAAAATGGCAAGAGGAGCACAAACAATAAGGAAACGAAATAATGAATAACCTAGAGAGCATTGATTTGACATGATCAATAGCATTTTCGAGTTCCATAATCTGTTCCTCTATTTCTGATTCTTCAGCCTGCAGAACAATAAAAGTATAAAGGTAAATCCTCTCTATCAATGATGTATATCAAAATCAAACATTCAATTCACCTGCCACTCTATTGTCAGACCAAACTGCTTGTCAAACAATTAATAGAAAATAATCAAAACAAAGATGGTATAGCCATTTTCAGTTGGATGGGAGGGTATGACTGCAATAGACAAAAGACAACCCAGGCATAACTATATAATGATATAGGACATCAAGAAGCAACATTTCTCAAACAAAACACCTTTCATACTTACAATGGTTTGATATAAGAACAAAATCTTTGATAGCCACAAAACTTAAAATTGCTAGCAATGAGAAAGAGATTAACATGAATAGGAACCACCAAAGATTTTTAACAATCTTGAAATACATGTCAAAGTTCAAAAATGTCATCAGATAGAAGAACCTGGCTCTTGGATTTATATATTACATGACTAAGCCCTACCAGGGTCCAGTCTTTAGAAGATATAAACAAGATCTTATTCATCTTTCTACTAATATATATAAAAATGCCCCATCTTTATTCTTATGAATGTTATGGTCCAAGGCATCTCGTACTTAAAACAAAGAATACAAATATCCTTCACAGCATATCAAATTCCAAGAAGAAGGAAAAGGAACACATAATGCATGAATATTATGATAGCAAAAGCAAAAACTATATACATAAATTAATTTAAAAAGAATGTACCTCAACACTAGTAACAGTCAAAAACAAATAAACAAGTTAAATGACAGAAAAACTATTAACTCAAGACAAGGAAAGACCTGCGTATTTCTAATATGTTTCTCCTCAATATCATGGGCTTGTTCTTCAAGCATCCTGACATCATTCAGCATCTTATGAATTTGCTTACTGTTGCGCCCATGCTCTTCTTCAAGCTCAAGCTTTTCTTTTGTTGCCTAAGGTGAAAAAGAGATGTGAACTCAGAAATAAAAATAACAAGAAAAGGAACAAAACCTGAACATAAAACTACAAATCCTATGATCAGATGAATGATTACACAACTTATAAACATAAAAGCTCATACAGATTATAAGATGCAATAACAGATTCAACGAACAGACAAGAAATAATAAGGAAAGAGTTCTTTATGGAAGCTCAAAATTCAGCTTTCTTATTCATAGTCAATCATGACTAAACCATTTGTAATGGAGCGTTGTACAGCATTCATCTCAGCTAGTTACAAAAAATATTAAGAAAACTAAATTGATACATGTTACTTTACTAGTTAAACTGATAACAAACCTAGAAGCAAAGTAAAGATAATTCAGGTAATTCAAGCAGGAAATTCAAGCAAAGGATAAAAGCACTTGAAATGGCAAACAATGTAAGATAAATGATTCAACCCGTCTTCTGAAACAACAAAGATAGGAAAATGTTAATGTACCAAGCAAAATGCATCCCACAACTCATTTTTCCTTTTCCTCACTTCAGATGTTTTTTCTACCAAAGATGCAACTTGATCTTTCTTCTGTAAAAAGCATTCCTGCAACTTCTCCAACTTATCCTGCAAATAATCAAAATTTCCAAAGTCAATAAATAAGAGCTAAACTTTTAGTATTCCTGAAAAAATGAAAAGAAAATCGACAACAGTAAGCCTTAATTATCATAACTCGGGCTGAAATTATCAGTCTAACCAACCAATAGGAAATGCAAAGCTGTCCCTTCGCTTTATATTTAAAGACTCACAGACTTCTAACAACAGAGCAACTAGGATGAATTGTTATGACATGTTTTAAGCAAGACATTATCACTCACTAATGCTGAATCAATTTTAGCTTGGCAAGTGGGTATGCGGTCTCTCAGCTTTTCAAGCTTCTCCCTTTGCTTCTGCAATTGCCTGTCCACATCATACACCCAGGACCAAGCAAGCTTTTTCTTTATTAGCTGCACCTCCTGCGATATCTGTTCTACACGCTTTATGTTTTCAATCTTTTCTTGCAGCTCACTAAGTTCAAGCTCTATGGGTCTTATCAACTTCTCCAACTCGTCAACAAGAGCATATGCATCCTTCAATTGTTTGATAATACTTTGTAGAAGCTCATCAACTTGTTGAAGAAGCGTAGCCTTGAAAAAGAACTGACAGATAAAGAATGTCAGCATGATGCCCTATGGTTCTTTTCAGAATAAAAAGTTGTAAGTTGGTAAGCGTTACCTTGAATTTATCTTTGTCATTCCCAGAATGCAGAAACTCCCTGCTTTTGTCTTGACTCATAATAACACATGGATTCTCAACATCAATCTACAGGTGGTAGAGTGCAAATTTGCAATATCCAATTGTAATTAAGCTCCGAGAAAGTATAATTTTCAATAGAAATAGGGAGAAATTGAAAGCTAAATGGTAGTCAGTACTTGTCAAACAAGGAAAACGATATTAAAAATAAAAACACAATCAAAGGACTTCAGATGGTAAGGTGTTCTACACCATCAAAGATTTTCATCAATGTGACGTGATCCCATGCGACAATTAGATTTTAGATGTCACATCTTAGATCAAAAGCAATAAATGATGAAAGGTGAGTGAAAATGTTACTACATGATTAGAAAACAGATTTACACTACTGGAAAACACATGCTGACTTTCATAAGTGACTTTCACACATCAATACAGCCACAAGTTAGAACTGCCAGTCTAAGAGACAAGGAAAGAAAAATCAGAAGAAAGGGAAAGCGAACTAGTATAATGAGTAGTTATCAGCATCTTGAGTAGAAAGAAGAACCAGGTAAAGAAAGGGTAAAGGCAATCATCACAAGCCAATGTCACAAAGTAGATATGGACAGTCTCCACAAGTAAGGAACACAAACATGTTAGAGTTGAGTGAGTAAAAAAAAAAAAAAATTCTATTTATTTATACTTGCTTACAACAGACACACTTTACACTCTAATTTATCACTTACTCTCACTTCGCTCACCAGAGACTTCACTCACGTCACTCGCCTTCACACACCTTCACACACCACTCACAAATCATTTCTTCACCACTTCACTCACTCACACTACTCACACTTGACACGTCACACATACATCACTCTTCACTTCTTTTTACTCTCCCTTACACACATTATGCCTCAAGCAACACCTATTTATAGGTGTTAATGTTGGTTACTAAACCGACTTAAGAAACTTCTACTATGTCGATTTACTAACCGACTTACAAGTTTTCTAAATGTTTAGTAATAGAACATGTAAGCTTAGTCGCAAGTAGAGGAAGCAAGAATAATCTAGAGATGGTGAGAATAGTCGTTGCAACTTCAACACTCCCCCTTAATGACTATTCTCTCTTCATGTTGGTTTGGTAGTCATGCCAGTTACCTTTTGAATTAATAAAACTTCGCATAGCTAAGCTTGTTGGTAAACACATCAACTATTTGGTCTTCGGGCTCAAAATACTTCAATTCTCCTTGAAGTACTTTTTCACATATTATTGCTACATTTGCAAATTTAGGATTTGGCTTACACTGTCGTGATGACCCTCGTAGGAGCGACTAAGAATTACTTTCTTCTAACTCTTCTTCTCTTCCTTCATTAGAAGTCGTTTTTGAAATCTGGTCGCTTGGCTCTTGTCTCGACTGATCCTTTTCAAGCTCGATTTTTTCATCTCTATCTTAAAGCTTTTCTTCGACTTCTTTTGAGTTTGGCAAGAAAACTGCTTGCGGTGACCACCATGAAGATGCTTCTTCAAACAAAATGTTTTTGGATACATAGCATCTCCTAGTTGTTGGACCTCAACCCACAAATATGCAGTGGATTGCCTTTTTATCGGACTTGCAGCGCAAATGGTCAGGCACGAATACATAGCAGATACAACCAAATACTTGAAAGTGACTCACCGTGGGTTTCATGTTCCATAGCTTCTCAAAGGGCGAGATAAAACCAAGCCTTGCTTGTGGAAGCCTGTTTATCACGTGCACTGCAATCTTCATGCATTCTGCCCAAAATTGTGATGGCACATTCTTTGAATGTAGTATGCTTCTACATATCTCAACCAAGTGTATGTTCTTTCTCTCTACAACTCCGCTTTGTTGCAATGTGTTCAGACATGTCAACTGTCGATGCATGTGACACTCTCATAGGTAGTCTGAAAACTCCTTTGATGTATATTCCCCATCCCACCCCCCGGTTGTCTGTACGTAGACATCGTATCTTTCTACCAAATTCTTTTTCCACCTTTTCTTTGAACTCTTTGAATTTAGTAAGTGACTCCAATTTCTCTTTCATGAAATCAATTCAGACGTACCTCGAAAAGTCATCAATAAAAGTTATAATGTATTGTTAGCCGCTGATAGAAGGTTGCTTCACCTTACCAAACACGTCTGAGTGAACCAACAAAAGAGGCTCTTTAGCTCTAAACTTTGGCTCCTTGTACGGCAACTGATGAGCTTTCCTGTATTAACACTTGGCACAAACCATGTCTTCTTGGATGTCTTGCTAAGGAAGACATTTGAGCATTGACTTCTTCATCATTACCTCTAACTTCTTGTAGCTCACATGCCCAAGCCTAGGCGTGCCACAAATCAACTGTTTCATTCTTCTGTGCCTTATCCACGTATGTGGTTTGAGCAGACGTGACTTATACAGACTCCAATCACCTTCCTTCCGTCATTGGTGTACTTGTCGATTTTAAACTTAGATAAACTTTTACGTCATTTAGGCCAAACACCACATAGTTCCTTGAGGCTGCGTTGTGAAACCAACAAGATTTTTCTTCATACCTAGAACATGGAAGACATTTTGCAACTAAACTTGATATGGGCTGAAACATGGCACTATAGTTGTCTGACCTATGTGAGTGATCGGTAACTTCGAATTATATGCTGAAACGAACTCGTTCTCCTTTGTAAGCTGCCATATTTTTCAGTTTCTCCATATCTCCTGTCATATGATTAGAACATCCGGAGTCTACTATCCAATCTTTTTTATAGTCAATTAATTTACTCATCGAGGCAAGTGCATGCTCCTTTTCTGTGTGATGCATGCGACTGCAAGTTCTTCACTTTCTTCAATAGCCACTAATGCCTGAAAACTCCACTCTTCTTCTCGTGCAGAGGTTGTAGTATTAACTTGTACTTGCTGGAATCGGCAATCTCGAGCAAAGTGACCAACCTTACCATGTTGTGACATTGATTGGTTTTACGACGATACTTATCATGTCGAGCTCCCCCTTGCTAAAAACTCCTTCCTCCTTGCTTCGAACACGCTTCTTGAAACCTTTCTTCTCTTTTTTTATTACTAAAGAGAGCTTTCTCCTTATCATTTATTGAGGCTTTAGACATTTGTCCATCTAAAGTCTCTTGATTGATCAAGATATTTTCCAACTCGACTAAAGTTGGTTCTTTTCCCCAACCTTGAGTTGCAGTAACAATCCTGTTGTACTCGGGTTGCAAACCATGAATGATAATTCTCCTCATCCTCGTCTCAGTGATTGCATTTTCTGGATCTAACTTTGAAATTTCATCACAGAGAAATTTAACTTTAGAGAAGTGCTCACTTACCGACATATTTTGTTGCGAGACTGAAACGAGCTCGTTCTCTAACTGTTGAAGCTTTGCATCATTCGTCTTCACGAACAACATTGCAAGTGTGTGCTAGTGCATCCTTCGGTGTCTTCACGTCCTTGATGCATTGGAGCAAGCTATCTTCAATAGTGACTGATAGCACATACATCACCTTTCCAACTTTGACCTTCCATTTCTTTAATTCTTTATCATCAGTGGGTGGTGTCGAACGTTCACCACCAACAATCTCCCACAAATCTTACCCGAGCAAATAATGTTGCATACGAATGCGCCATGTATTATAATTATTTTCATTGAGCATTTCGATATAACTAGCGGAGCTTGAAATATCCGCCATTATATTTTGAGAGTGCCCAGCACTTACCCCAAGTTTGATTCTCAATAAATTTCGCAGTCGATGACTGTGCACAAACAATATCTTTGCATCTTCACGAATTACAATCCCCGATCATTTTGCTCGGATCCTCTACGGTCCGTGAACGTTGGCTCCAATACCACTTCATAAGAGTTGAGTGAGTATAAAAAAACTTTTACTTGTTTATACTTGCTTACAATAGACACACTTTACACTCTAATTTATCACTTACTCTCACTTTGCTCACTACACACTTCACTCACGTCACTCACTTTCACACACCACTCATTAATCAATCCTTCACCACTTCAATCACTCACGCTATCACACTCGGCACACTCACACACACTTCACTCTTCACTTACATCTATGCCTCAAGCAGCACCTATTTATAGGAGTTAATGTCGGTTACTAAATCGACTTAAGAAACTTCTACTATGTCTGTTTACAAACCGACTTAAGAAACTTCTACTATGTCTGTTTACAAACCAACTTACAAGGTTTCTAGATGTTTAGTAATCAAACATGTAAGCTTAGTAACAAGTAAAGAAAGCAAGAATAATCTAGACATGGTGAGAATAGTCGGTGCAACTTCAACAAAACATCCACTAAGAAAATTCAAAAGAAAGTTATCCAAAAAAAGAAAAGAAATAAGAGATTACAAATAAAATATTCAGATTATCACATTCAGAAGGAAGAAGATTACTAGTTTAAGAATAAACAGGTAGAAAACTACATCAACATATTAGTAACATGCCATTACATTTTTTTAACTTGGAAATACCATATGTAATACACACCTACCACGGAAAAAATAAGCAATATTTCAAATGCCTAATGACAGACCATATAGTATCGAGAAACAACAAAATGCTGCAGGCAAGAAAGTAAAGCATACTTGTAAGACCAAAAACTCACATTGAAATGTTCAACCATCTCACGAAGGTCCTCTTTGCGACTAGCAACTTTTTTACCTGTCCATGCCTCAGATGTAAAAGAAGATCAAGCAAAAATGATAACAACTTTAGCACCACATTTGCAACTAAAGCAAAAAGAAATAACATGAAACAAAGCAAAAGATACTCACCACACATAATTTATACTCCAATACATGCACAACATTGGAAATTAAAGAAAATCTTGGGTTACTAATATTAAAGCAAAATGATAACACAGATACACAAGTAAATGACTCAAACCTTGATGATCCTTCAAAACAGTGGAGCTCGTAGAGTCAGAAATCCTTCGTTCTACAATTATGGTGTCACCGTATATTTCTGGCTTAAAAGCATCCACTCCTTCGTTTTTAATTTCCACTTGAACAACAGCATAACTGGGAATTAAAAATTTATCAGATTATCCATAATTTTTCAAAAAAAAAAAAAAAAAGCTAAATCAATGAAAACTTAAAAGCAACAATAACAATAAACGAGAACCTGCAACCAGTTTTTATAAATTCGTTCAATTTAGACGCCCTTTGTGTATCTTTAGCGCGGCATCCAAACGCAATACATAAAGCGGTCAGTATCGCACTCTTACCGCCTACAAGCACATAAAACCAAACAACATGTCGTTCACAACAAAAATCAAACATGCAAAATAGAGAGTGAGAGAGAAGAGACGCACTTCCATTTTGACCGGTGATAAAATTGACCCACTCGCCGAGTTCAATTTCAAGACTGCTATGGCACATGAAGTTCTCTAACCGGATCCTCCTAATGGTACCCGCCCCGGATCGTTGGCCGTAGATTAGATCGGATGAAATCCTAGAACTACTCATCGTTGTCTCCTAATTATTTCCGCAGCGTGAAAACCCTAGAATTTTGAAAGACGGAGATATGGAGAGAAACAGAAAATTGAAAGCTGTGAAAGGAAAGAAGCGGGCAGTACAGATACTCGGGAGTGTTCAAGGCGGGAAGGGGATTAATAGCGGGCGACATAACAATGCAAGATATTTTATGGTGGATTCAGATTAAATCGTGACCGTCCGTTTTTAAGCCGGTTTAGGAAAGTTGGGCCGGAAATTGAACCATTACATTTTACAGTCTGGGCCCAAATCGGGTCGGATATGTCCAGCCCGATTTCTTAATTAATGTGAATTATCAATTTTGAGAAAATTTATTGAAAAGACTAGAAAACTCATATTTTATTAATTAAAATTTATTAAACTTGAAATATCATAAGTACTTATTTTTAGTATTTTATTTTGGCTCAAAAAAATAAATAATTAATTAAAAATCAACTGGATTTGGTTTCGATACTATAATTATCTCAAATATGAACACAAAAAGATAAAACATTTTAAAAAACTTTCGGATTGAAGGCAAAAAATCTATAAAAATAATTAAATAAATAATCAATCTCAATATTCAATTCTGCCACTCAACTTTAAACTATTCCATTGTATTGAATAATAAAACTTAGATAAAAAATTCATTAACATAAAAATTTGTATCTTCTCAGTTTCTCACATTGTAAAAATAATAAGAAAAGTAATACAAAATTATTATTAGTGTATTAATATTTAATAAAAATGATTTTTACAATCCAATTCCGTATTGGATTTTATTTTCAATTTTTTCATGGGTATAATTATTTGTAAAATATATTTTATACATTTTAAAATATAACAAATTTTATTAATTAAAAACTAAAATTATCATTTAATTGGATGCCATTGAAAATTTCAAAATATAAAATATAATTCACATATATTATATATAACCACGTCATCCAAAGGTTAAGAGCAGGTTATCTTCACAGTTCACACAAATAAAGTAAGTAAATAATTCTCTAGATTTTGGCCCAAAAAAATAATTCTCTAGATTCCAGATGATCCGTGCGTATCCAATATCTTAAATAATGATCAAATTTAAAAAACTTACGAATTGTTTTGTATAGATAAAAATATATATAGATAACTCACAAATTAACTTTAACCAATTCATTTTTTAAAATTAATTTTTTTAGTAAATTTATAAAGAACAATTGTTTCTGTTAATTGGTTGAATCCAATTATAGAAAAATATATATTTTTGGTTATTTCTTAAATTTAGGAATTATATATTTAAACATGTTTATAATTATAAGAGTTCGTTTTTAATATATTAACAATAAGATTTTTTTTAAGTAAAAGAACATGATGTATTCCACCTTTTTATTAATGTTTCAATATAAAACTATGAATATTTTTTTAAAAATAAATTGTATATTTAAGATATATTTGATTCAAAATCTAACCATTTTTAAATAATAAAATTTATCTATTTATCTACAGATTTATGTACTATAAACTATTAAATTCATAATCTTTTTACGTAATTTTCTTATATCTTGAATTATGCCACATTCATGAACATTAACATAACCACATTATGTACTATAATATGCATTTTCCCTTAATTTTTTTTTATGTTAAAACTTAAAACATTTACGTATCTCATTGCATCCATGCATTGACACACTATAAAATCACGAAGATAATTATTATTTAAAAATTAAAAATAAATTGGAAAAAATATATATTTATGTAGAGAATTATACATATATATATATATATATATATATATATATATATGGCAAGATTGCCGTCGCCCTGGACCTTCTGGTTTTGGTTCCCATTTGCCAAACGAATGCTTCTTACCTACTCTTCTTGCTTAAGTTCCCGCACTTGCTCAGTCTCTTTTCCAAATATATATATCAGCCTCTCTTTGGCCCTGTTTGCTTCTCGTGAGAGTTTATCTCCTTGTTCTTCTTCTTTTGCTTGTTGTTTTCTGTTTAATTTGTCGATCATCTGAGCTATTGCTGTTGTTGCTGCCATGGAGAAGAAACACAGAATATGTAAGATCTGCAACAGAAGGTTCGCCAATGGCAAAGCCATGGGTGGGCACATGAGATCTCACTTAGTTAAACTCCCGATTCCTCCTAAACTTACCATCCCATCTTCTTCTTCAACCCTACCATCACTCAACAATATTATTAAATCGCCATCTCCTACTCCTTCTGTGGTTAGTTGCCCTTCCAGCGAAGTTAATCACATGCAGCCTTATACATCTGCGAAGCATGAACTTTCCAGCGAAGCTACAACTGGTGGAAGATCCAAACGTCTTCGTAAGATGATGGTGTGCTCATCTTCTGAATCGGTAAGTTCGGCTGTTGTTCCAGTCTCTGATGAATTTGATGAAATTATATCTAGCGAAGATGCTGCTCTGTGTCTTCTAACACTTTCCAAAGATAAATGGAGTCCAGAACAAAAGCAAAAAGGAGTAGATTGTGAGGTTTTTGATGATTATGGTGATGATGAGGACATGAATTTAGAAGAAGAAGAAAATAATGATAGTTTGTTTTGCGTTACCAAAGCTCAGCCGAAGTATAAGTGCGAGACATGCAACAAAGTTTTTAATTCTCACCAGGCTTTGGGTGGGCATAGAGCTAGTCACAAGAACAAACAAATTATTAGAGCTTCTACAACTATGGCAACTATGGCAACTATGGCTGAAGGAAGAAAGAGTAATCAGATTTATGAACAAAGAGTTTTTATGTGCCCATTTTGTGACAAAGTGTTTCAGTCCGGTCAAGCACTTGGTGGGCACAAAAAAATTCATTTTTCATACTTACCTGTCGCTCATGCATCTTCATCTACTATCCAAGTATTCGATCTTAACTTACCGGCTACTGAAGACGAAGAAATTATCTTGGTTGAGAATTCAATGGCGTCCAACAATGGCTGGTAAATAAAAGTTTAGATTAGTATTGAACTGTATATATTAAAGCTGCTTGGATATTTTTGCTAGATCTGTTTGAGAATTGATACAATGATACAATGTTTATTTAGACATGGTTAATTTATTTGAAGATTAAAGTTTCTAGTTAGTTTGTAGTTTATTTTATGTTTGCATGATTTTGATGTTATTAGCACATCATTTTTTTTTTTTTTGGTGTAAAAGGTTTTCACCAAAAATGTTTTTGAACAATTATGAATGAGCTGCCGTACTTGTCTTGTTATATTGAACAGCACCATGTTGTTTTAGCTCAATATAATTTTCCGAATTTCTCAAAAACCCATTTTTGTTTTTGGATACTAAAAATTAGTTCAAATCAAATAAACCATCAAATTACTTATCAAATTAAGTAATGTCATATCATAATTAAAAAGCAGAATTTGATATGCACTTTTTTCTTTCTTATAAGAGTTTAAAACCACAATTTTTGATTGAATAATTAAAGAGTATAAAGTTTAGTTTCAAATTTAAATGTTTTCAATTCAACAAGCGGAATAAAAAATATAATTAACTTAGAGGTTAGTTTTTCGATTTTTACTTTTATGACACAACAATCTCACCCTATAAATCATCTGAATTTTCCATTGTCAATGAAAAATTCTAAATACAACTCACACCCAATTCTTTTGTAATTAAACAGTAAGTCATGAAAGAAAATAGGGTGTGTAGAGTAAAAAATCGATTATATTTAAGAATTTTCGGTGCCTATTGATCTTATGTAAGTAGGTCTCTTGTAAATTGCATATTGCCTATTCTTATGTAAGTTGGTTTCGCTCAGACCTTGTAGATCAAGAATATTTATTAATTGATTCTCAATTCAGAATGTTATAATTCCTAATCCAGAATGTTGAATTTGAAGAAGTCGAAAACTTTTAGTCTTCAACAAATCAAACGTTTCATCAGAGATGTTATTTTGATTTAACAACATTTCATGTCTTTAAATAAAATAAAATAAAAAAGAATGGTGATGTTATTATACTCTTTCTACCCTTAAATCTCACGTTAATGACGATAGGATTTGTTACCAAATTTTTCTAGAGATACAGGTCTTCTTTTTTTTTAATTCTCTATTATGGTTGTATTTGTATAGAAGTGTAAGGTGTATTTGTAGATAAGTGTACATGTAAAAGTATGACTTGTATGTATTTGTATACAAGTCTATATGTAAAAATATGACTTTTTAATATTATATAAAATATTCTTAAATTTTGTTCAATAGTTTTTTTAAAATTGATTAATCTAAAAGTCTTATTTAAGTTATATATAAATTTAGGAAAAATTATTTTTTTATATTATTTTAACGGATTTCATATACTTAAATCAATTAGGATAAAAACAAATTTTCTCGATACTTAAAATTTAAATCAACATCCTTTAATTCCAAAAATTTTTATTGAATACTACCTAATAAAAAATTTATAAATATTCTTGTATGCATTGAATATAATAATCCAAAATCAATAAGTAACTCCTTTTTACTCCCTGAGGATTTTATTAAATACTACCTCATAAAAATTTATGAATATTGTTGTGTGCATTGAATATCATAAATCCAAAATCAGTAAGTAAAACACACATGGTCTTCACTGGTGTTATTAGATTTTGTTTTATAGTGAAAAGCAAAATGGTATGGATACCATTATGAAATTGGTTAATGAATAAAGAAACATTAGACAACATGAAGAGAATGCATTATTTGATTGTTGTTGTAAATTATAATTGTGATATTATACGCAACTTTAATGGAAATAGAATTATCTATGATCAATTTGAAATGAAAAAGATTATACATACTAACTATATAAATTTTCTACATATACATAAAATTTGATAATAAAAATTAAATTGAAAAAGTAATACATATGCGTGTACCATTTATTTACATGTATAAGCTATGTGCACATAATCTTATTTATTTGAAATTAATGCGGTGGGTGGGACTACTACTGGTACTTGTTTTGAGAACAATTTTCTTCTAATTTATATTACATTTTAGCTAATTAGTATGCTTTTTAAGTTGAAAATCACTTGCTTCTAAGCCATGAATGCTCTTATATGTATTTGCAGGACGGGGGCACTGAGTGGTTCCGTAGGGGCATAGAAATCAATTCTGCCTATCATGGGGCTAGTGGGCGAGTGGAGGTTTTATACTTGGTAAACCTATGTTCTCAACCATGGGCTCTTGAGCCCAAGTTAGCTTCTTAACTGGATTTACCCACGTTTGCTCATCAGGCCAGTTTGGAAATGCAAACACCCTATTAATATGGGCTTTCAAATAGGAAGCCCGTGCACCTAATGCAGCCTTTCTTGAATGAGCTTAAGTCATTTAATTTCCATTGAGAGTTGGGCGTGTTAATCTTATTAGTTTGTATGAGTTTGTTTGAATAAAATTAAAAATAATAAAATAATATTTAAAATATATATTTTTTAATAAAATAATAAAAATTAAAAAAATGAAAAGGAGAAAGGAGATTTTACTTTTTCAAAATTTTGTCTTATGACGATTTCCACTGCGGTGGACCCCTTCACAAGGGATTCAATCTAGGCCTTAGTGGTTTGAAATAGTTATTGAATAATCTATTTATTTGTGTGATATTTGTTGTGTTAAGTCATATAAAATATGAATATTATTATATTACAATTTAGGTTAACATATTAAATATCAAATTGATGTTTTAATTTTTATCAAATTTATATATAATTTTTGTTAAAGCATTAAATTTTATAATTTCGCTTTTTTTTAGAGTATACTTATTATGTTATTATACATATTGAGTCTAAAATTATCAAATTTATATTATGTAAAAATTTTACCTATCAAGATATTTTTAGATTATTAATTTCCTTGTAAGTTTGTTAATAACCTATTTAGCTTTTTTTTTTCCCCCTCGTCAAAGTCGATGCAATTTTGTTTGGTATCATGGAAAACTATAAATCATAAAAATGTGTGTTTTACTGTTTGTTAACAATGAGATGAACAGGATACATCAACCTTGCTTTTATCAATTTTACCATGGTTTTTTCACTTTAATGTTGTTGTCATTTCACATTTTGGTCCAAAAACTTGTCTTTGAATTCATTTGATGGGTCCTTTGGTTAGTGGTAAACATCATTAAAATTAGATTTAATAATCATGAATAATGATATGCTGATACGATAAAAAAACATTATAAAAAATAAAAGTGGTACATAATAAAATTTATAAAATTTATATGAAATTAAGAAAAATTAAAAAAAATATTTTATATTTAATATGTCAACATAAATTTTGATATAAAATTTTTATATTTTAAATAATATAAACACAATATAATATAAAGCGACAGCAAATTATATACAAGATTTATCGATTTATTTTTAAACGATTAATATCCTTATAAATATGTTAATAATCTTTCTTTTTTTATTTTTATTGTTTCCTCTTCAAAGTCGATGCAATTTGTTTGTGTTGTTGCCATGTACAACAATGATGTATTGTTGACGTCTCTACCTCAATTTTCGTGTCACGTGCTTTAGAATATTCTGCAAGAAAGGAAATAATCAGAGGGATGCAGGGCTTGTTCCCTGCATTTGCATTCCGATACTTAAGTCAAAAAATAATTTTGACAGAGTTTTATTAAGTAATTGTGTTCTGCCCTGAAAAATCATACATGACTCCTATTTATAGGGAATTTCTCTGTTTCATAATTACATTTTTATATTTTTATAAAAATGTCTCGATACATTTAATGTGACTCTTATCTATTTAATTATCTCGTGCATAAGTTCATGCGCAAATATATCACATGGCACATTATGATTGACCGAAATAACATCAAAATTATTATCAACAGTTTATATCGTGGAAACTATAAAATCATAAAATGTGCGTTTTTGCATCAATTTTACCATGGTATTTCACTTTTAAGCATTTCACATTCTGGTCCACTAACATATCTTTTGAATTCATTTTATGAGTCCTTTGGTTAGTGATTAACATCATTATATTTATCGATGATATGGTAAACAAATAATATGAAAAAAAAATCAAAGTAATATAAATTAAAAATTTTATGTTAAAATTTATATTAATACATCAAATACAAATATTTTTTAATTTTTTTAAAATTTATATACTATTTTTAAAAAAAATTAATTTATATTACTTTGATTTTCGAATATAATTTATATTAATTTTATGTTAAAATTTATATTAATACATCAAATACAAATATTTTTAACATAATTAAACATAATGCAAATATAAATTAGATGTATATAAATTGTCTGATGTAATTAAAACTTTCGAATATAATAATTCAAATGTCACTCGGAGAAATTAGAGCAAGAACACATGAAATTCCATTGAAATTGAAAGTTGAAAAGAAAAAGAAAAAGAAAATTACTTCTCCTATACCAATCCCCCGTCATTTTGAAAATAAAAATAAAAAACCTGTAAAATTATCATATATATTAACATTCCATTGTGGGCTTTTGTGCTAAAGCATCGTCACTACCATCACCACCAACACGAACCACGTTGCCACCATTAACCACACTCCCCGGTAGTTTCCTCTTGGGCTTGGCTTCTTGCAGCATCAACACGACGTCCCTCATTGACGGCCGATCCGCCGGGTTGCGACTGGTGCATAGCAATGCTATTCTAAGCATTTGCATCATTTCTTCCCTCACTGATGCACACGATGCTCCGGCATTTTTATCCAGAATGTCGATAGTTCCGTCTTTAATCTTAATTTTAGACCTTACCCAATCCACAATGCTGTTCCCATCACCAAACTCCGAATCCACCGATCGTTTTCCGCATAAAATCTCCATTAACACCACCCCAAAGCTGTAGATATCACTCTTTTCATCAACTTGTAAAGTATAAGCATATTCTGCAAAAAAAACCAAATGAACAGTGTAAAAAATTACTTACGGGTAAGACAGAAAAATCCAAATGAACCCTAAAAGTCAAACATGTAATGAATCAAAGGCTTTGACAAAAGTCTCTCTGGGTCCCATCGTAAATCTTACAAGGATTCAAAAGCGGAGAAAAAGGTTTGAGAAAAAGAAGAAAAAGCAAGCAGTGTTCACGCGCAGACGCAGTAGTGCGCCATCAGCCACGTAGCAGTTACAAAAACCTAGCGGTGCGAAAAGCAGCAAAGCTTAAAAGACTTTGGCTGGTTTGGGTTGGTCGCTCTGCGGCAGTGTGCACCACGGAAATGTCCATTAATTTAAGCCTGTCTGAAATGGAAAACTAACAATCCATGGTGTTTCCAGTCTAAAGCATTTGCTTTATTGTTCTTGAATTGTAAAAGGAAGTGCTAGCTATCAAGTGTTTAAACGACAAAGAAAGCAAATCAAAGGGGAGAGAAACAGTGAAGATATCAGAGTAAGAAAAGTAAAGTTAATACCACTTTTGGACCGATAAAATAATAGTACTAAGTGGTAAACCCACCATCGAACATGACAAATTGTGTCAATGTCAATTTTAATTCTATTCTTTAACTAATAGAATCACTAAACATGTCAAATCATCTAGAGTCAATGATAAAATCATAATCTTTTACATTAATCTGTTTGGCAGATATAGGATGAGAATTAAAAAGAATTAATTTAATTATTGAACTATATATAATGCATATGCTATTTTGTACTTTAATTTTTAGATTAAAAACATTTTTATTTTTTTCCCTTATCAAAAGGGTTAAACACATTAAAAGTCTGATTTTTTTATTTTTTATTTTTTATTTTTTACAATAAAGGTCTTTGGACTAAAGAAAAAAATTACAAGTGTTAGATATTGGAATTTTATTCTTGCATACCTCCCAAATCTGAAAACATGATATTTGAACTAATTATCATATTCTAATTAAATTTAATTATTTATGGTGTATGAATTGTGTATTTCCATTTATATACTAATTATCAATTGATTTAAGTAATTTATAAAATATTTGTTTATTAGTACCTATAAAAAAATTTTCATTATTAATCAACTAAAACTAAAGTTTGACTCTTTAAGAAGAATGACGAGATGGACCCATTTTTATGGTAAATCAAACAAAAGTGAAGAATAAAATAGATTCACCAACCTAGCTTGCTGAAAAGTTGTTTGTAATTGTCCTAATTAAATCTACCTTATCCTACATCTTTAATGTACACACAAGCAAAAAGTTACCAAGCAAACAAACAAAACTTATATAAGGATTAATAATCTTGCTAACGTGCACCAAATAATACGCGCAGGATAGCAAGATACAATATTCCCAAACTAAAATGAACCCAAAACTAACCTGGAGCGATGTAGCCGTAGGAACCAGCAATCACCGACATGGACTCGTCACTCTGGATCAGCTTCGCCACCCCAAAATCTGCCACTCTGGCCTCCATTTCACCGTCCAATAAAATATTACTTGGCTTGAGATCACGGTGGACAATAACCGGATCACAGTCGTGGTGAAGGTAACAGATGCCTTGAGCCACCCCGAGAGCAATTTTGTACCTCGTCACCCAATCGGCCACCAGATTCCCGCCCTTGTTCTTGCCATGCAACAAATCATCCAAGTTCCCGTTAGGCATGTATTCGTACAGCAGCATCGTGCACTCCCTGTTGCTGCAACAACCGAGCAATCTCACTATGTTCCGGTGTCTGACATTCCCCAACACGTCCACCTCCGCCAACACCCCTCGCCTCCGTCGGATGTTGTCTTTGTGCTTACCCCACAACTTCTTCACCGCTATGATCTCGCCGCCTGGCATCTCAGCTTTGTACACTGTCCCCGTGGAACCCATCCCTATGATCTTATCCGTCATCGATAGGCACTCTAGCACATCTTCAGCCGAGAAATTCAACCGCTGGAAGGCGGTCAATTTCCATGGTCCGATCTCACGATCATCACTAAACCTGCGGCTGTAGTTCGCGTGGAAACAACGGGTCCCAGCCACGAGAACAAACAAACCAATACCAAAAGCCGCTGCCATAATCCAAATGATAGCTCCAGCCGTTTTCTTGGGCTGCTGCTGCTTGTTACCACCTTCCGCGTCTCCTGTATCCAACGCCTCAGCTGGGCACGGTTTCGCTAAAATTCTGCCGCAAAGTCCGTCGTTGCCAGAAAACGAAGACGGGTGTAAATTAGGAAATATTGAACCCGACGATGGGATTGGCCCGGTTAGCAAATTGTAGGAAACATTGAAATTTTCCAAAGTGCTACAATTTTCGAAGTCTGAAGGGATAGTTCCGGTTAGAAAATTATGGGAAAGATCAACTGCAGTTATTGAAGAAAGCGTTGATAATTCCGATGGAATTATTCCAGTAAGCAAATTGCGGCTTAAATTCAATGACAAGAGCTTCTCACAACGATCAATGTCCCTGGGAATGTTTCCGTTTAGAAAATTACCTTGGAGTTCGATTTTGTACACGTTATTACAGCCCGCAAAATCTGGGATTTTGCCAGTGAGTTTGGATGAACTGGCTGAGAAAATTTGCAAGCTTGGTGCACTCCAAATGTTGCTTGGTAATGAGGCATTGAAGGAGTTCTCGGAGATGTTTAGGAACTGCAAAGTTTGTGCGTAGCCAAGATCCTGAGGAATATCGCCTGTGAAGTTGTTCTTACTCACGTCAACAAATGTCAAGTTTGTTAGATGTCCAAAGCCGTACGGAATGGTGCCATTGAGAAGATTGTTTTGGATTCGGAATCTTGAAAGGGATGTGCAGTTTACAAGGCTTCCTGGAAGCTCATGAGTGAACAGGTTGTTAAAAAGGATGAGTTTGAAAAGCCTGTTTCCATAGCAAAGATTTGGAGGGATTGGACCAGTGAGGGAGTTTGATGAGACATCAAGAGACAGCAACTTCCCATTTGAACCTAGTTTCTGTGGGAGAATGCCGCTAAGGTTGTTGTTCCAGAGAAGTAAAGTGTTGAGATTTGGTAACTCACCGATGCCTGCTGGAATTGTACCAGAAAGGTTGTTGCCAATTAAGCTTAACCAGGTTAGCTCTGTTAAAGAAGCTAACCCTTCTGGGATTGTACCGGTGAGTTGGTTATCGGATAAATCAAGAGCCCTGAGAACTTTCAACTTTGTGTAACTTACGGGGATTTCACCTGTAAAGCTGTTCTTGAAAAAGTACAAAGACTCTAGCTTGGTTAAATTGCCAAGTTCTTCCGGAAGTGGACCTGAAAGGGTACAATTTGAGATGTCCAAGTACTTGAGATTGGATAACAGTGCAAATTCTACTGGTACTGTGCCTGAGAAGGCATTGTAGCCAATCTCTATGCGCTCAAGCTGGGTCAAGAATCGCAGTTGAGGTGGTAAGGTCCCTACCAATGCATTTCCTGCCAAGTGAAGCAGCTTTAATCTGGTAAAGCTTCCATAACCAACTGGTATTTCACCTTCAAAGTAGCTGCCCCCGAGATTGAGCTGCTCCAAGAACCGTAAGCGTATAAACTCTTGCGGTAATGGCCCCCTGAAATTGTTGCTGTATGCATTGAAATTCTTCAAAAACTTAAGCTTGGAAACCCCTGGTGGGAATGTTGAATTGAAGGAGTTGTGGCTTATATCAAGAGTTCTAAGCTGACTTATTTCGAAAATAGCCGGTTGGAGAGGCCCATCGAAGTAATTTCCGCTCAAATTCAAGCTAACTAAGCTTGTCAAATATCTGATTTCCGGTGGAATAGTCCCAAAGAGATTGCGACGAGAGAGATCAAGAGATGTGACTTGAGCTGTTTTAGGATTGCACTTGATACCCGACCATGCACACCAAACCGGCTCTTCAAAATTAGGCTTGGAAAACGATGGTGTAGGGTCCCAATCTTTGAAAGTGGAGTGAGGGTCTTTGAGGGAGGATTTTATGGAGAGAAGAGAGACCAGAGGGAGAGGGGGTGCAGAAGCAGAGAAGACTAAGAGAGATGATTTTAGGATGTAGAAGGAGAATGTGAGAAAGAGAAGAAAACGAGGTTTCATGGTTATGGGGAAGTGGGGAATTTGGTTGAGAGAGGCTTGGTCTTTACAGAGGTAAATTTAAGGGAAGGGAGGTTTTGATGAAGAGAATTGCTTTTTGAGAGTGCTGGCTGCGGAGGGTGTTTCATCATTATCATTATTTTTACTTCTGTTGGGTTGGTAATGGCAAAGGAATGAGAAAGAAAAGGAAATAAACTACCACTACAACTTCTAATTCCGTGTATAAACCTCTTGCCCTTTTACTTTTCTTACCAGGCTACGACCTTTCCATCATTTCTTGTTTTCTTTATCTTTGGCTAACACTTTCATAATTTCCCGTAACAGTAACACTGTCTCTTGCAGGATCCAAGAATGTCCTTTCATTTTCCCACCATATTCCCAGTTTGATTTTTTTTTTTTTAATTTAATGGTTTCTTAGCTTTAATTAATTTATTGTTCCCACAAGAGATATTTCAACTGTAGTAGCCCTCTGTCTGGTCATGGTTGGGAGATTGGACCACATTCTTTGATGGGCATTTGCCATGCCTTTGGATATTACATCTAAACATACACTGTCTGTTATCTGCAAAATCATTGGAAGCAATACCATAATGGATGGATTTTTGGGACCAAAATCTGGAAGCCTGTACAATGAACATCACTATGTAATTTGTAGTGGAAATTTCAGCATTTTCAATGATAGTTTTCTGAATAACGATAAACTAAAATCAAAGTGTATTTTTGTTAAGACCAAACAATTAACACTACAGTCAGCAAATGAAGAATAATATTGTTTTCAATTATCGCCATCGTTGAACAATATTTAATATGAGAGATAGTAGCACATGAGACACTATAAAAGTATAGAAGCCATAAGTAAACAATGAAAAAGGGATTAAGATATTTCAATTCGATCTTTAAATTTTCAATTTAAGTGTCTTATGACATTTTAAAATTTTATTTTCGTGGTTCATTTAATCAAATCAACTCATAACAAAATATGCATAAAAAAATCATTTTCACGGCATAAAAAAGACATCAACAAAATATATCAATGAATTTAAATGTGGGAAAGTGACGTATAATCGACATATATGATTAAATGTGTTGGGAACGCAATTACTCTTCTTTTACTATACTATTATATGATTGCCCATAATTTTGATTGTATTTTGAATCATATACTTTAACAACTATAAGCCTAATTATTTCTTCTTAACTTGCAAGTAAAAGAACAAATTGTTATCTTCAAACCCAACTCCAAGCAACCTGCAATTCTCCAAAAATAATTTTCATCTTAACTATATATATATATATATATATATATATATATATATATATATTCACTTCCTAAATTAAACATTTAATACAAAATTCATACATGCAATAATAAATTACGCGGAAATTTCATTTGACATAAATAAAATAAATACCATGTTTCATTTACATAAGACAAAAAAGAGTGATCCAACAATCAAATTCTGTGAAAGCATAAATTGGCATTACACATCTGAAAGATGGAAGAAGCACTATCAGTGGGTTCTCATGATTCATCCCTGTCAGTCATACCATGTATGATGCCTTTTTCCATGGAATATCACGATCACACTACTCTTTCAACCAAATTGGGGATTTGGCGCGGGCTCTTTGAAATCCAATATTTGCTCCAAGTTTAAATTTCCCATATATTTCATTCATCAGTTCAAGTTTGTCTTTAAAATTTAAAAATTCGACAAATCTGAAATTATTACTCAAATCATTAATTAAACTCTCCAACCAAAATTCTATACATTGACATTGTTAATGTACATAGGATGTATACACCTTTGCTTTATTTATTTTTCTCTGCTAAGTTTGACATCGGTGAAGCTTTTCCATGATGGCCATTTACTTCGTATAATTAATGTTGGTAAAGCATTTCTTAAGATTAAGAACACAATCATGAATCATCCCTTCTGTTCTTCAATATTCAGGTTAATATGGATTTTTGCAAAACTCCAGCAAACATCTTTTTCTTCAATATCGATGCAAAAATATTTTTTATTGTAAAAAGGGAACCCATCCATCAACACATCCGGGCTCAGTATAGTTTAATTATACATGATTAGGAGAGGATTGTGATTCTAAATTAGGTAAAAAATGTTTTTCATAGTAGTAAAGAGATATTTCACTCGTTTCCAAAATAACCAAGAGAAAAGAATATTTATACGATCACAATTTAATTTGTCAAATGAAACTCCTTTTAAACACTACAAGAAATTGTATTTTTAGCGTTGAAATTTGTGACGAAATTTTCAAATTTCATTATTGATGCTTTGGATTTGTAATGGAATTTTTCATCGCAAATTTCATCTGTAAATTTGAAATAGCTCAAAGTTACTACGTTTGTAAATTTAAAGTAGAATCGTGTCGATGCAAGTGAAATGATTTAATTTTAAAAAAAAAATTCATGTTTCGACTTTCAAATTGATATTTGAAAAAAAATATTCTCAGGACTGCTAAATTTATAAGATCATAGGGTCAATAGTATTTGGGACTAACAAAATTATTACTAACTGAAAATGGTAAATTTATGTTAGAAAACCGAAAATTTGGCGAACATTTGATCACTGGAACGATGTTAATGCAGAACAAAAGACAAATGTTTAAGGAAACATGGCATAGATTTTGCAACACAGCAAAAACAAGAAGGAAAGTTCGACAGTTTCGAGAACAACAAGCAAAAGAAAAAGGAAAAGCAAAGCAAAGCTTTCGTCACCCACAACAGGACCAGCATTGATGTTCTAATTTCCCAACAGGATAATGTTCGGTTTAAAATTAAAAAATGCCAATTTTTAATCGAGATAAAGGAAACCCAAGAAGTGTGTAGAGTTGTGTAGTGGATTTGATTCCGGTGTGAGTGAGGAAGAATATTAACGTACGTAGTAGTCGCCTTCTGTGTAGGAATTTAAATTTATGATTTTTTTTTTTCTTCTTTGCATTGCGCATGCATGCCTTCCTCCATGCCAATTGCTTTGTTTTTTATATGGTCCACGCTTCTATCATTTTTTTTTTTATCTTTAATTTTAAATCAAAATTTACCCTTTGCAAAACGTTGATGGCTAATTGTTTGGTACTGGGGGACCGTGAATCCCTCACATTCACTAGCTGCACTCGAAGAAAAAAAGAAAAAAAGTGATTAGGAGATGTTCAAGTTTGAAATACAAAACGTGTTTCAACGTTTAAATCAATACGGATAAATTATCGAGGATTTGTCTTTTATACTTGTAAAATGAGAACTGTTAAGAGTATCCCATCTCACTGGGTTCATGGAATTTTACATGTCAACAACTAATTTTTTTCACTTATGTAATAACACTAATAATAAATGGAGTATAAGTTGTGATTGATAATATCCTTTCATTTTATACATAGATTTTGAAATGTTGGCATGCAACTTTGTAAGGCTGGCTAGCTTATACAATTCTATCTCCATATTCAAATTATTAAGGAGTTTTGTTTGTGGCTACCCATGATCCCAACCAAAAGAAAAATGTCAAATGGCAAGTCAAAAGTACAAAAACACCCATTAGAAGACTGAAAAAAATACAATCACACAAAAACATTTAAACAAGTGAAAATCAAAAAGAAGAAACATACACAAAGAAAGCAACATTAGACTGATGATTGCTGATGGGCACAACACAGCAACAAAGGGGTCCAAAACGGCAGAGCTGAGGGCTGTGACCGAGACTAAGAGAGCAGCAACATTGCATAGGCGGGCTGGTTAGTGGCCAGGCCAGGGAATGGTGGGTGGGGTCCAAAATTCTTTTCCACTTTGTCCCCCTCATAGTCATACCCTTCCACTTGCAAAAGGAAGGCTATGGATGGATGGCACTGGCATTATACGGTGGGGGTCACGTGCCTGTCGTGTGGCAGAGCTAGTTGTGAAATCTAATCATTTATGTTGTATCATATAAAATTATATTTTTATTATTTAAAATATAAAAAATTTATGTTCAAATTCAAATTTATATGTTAAACATAATTTTTTTATATTTATATATAAATTTTATTAAATTTTAATTTATATCATGTCGTATCATTTTTTATATCATATTATTATGTTGTATTTAAAATTATATGATTTAAAAGGGTTTGGTCTGAAAGGCACGAGCATACCAGCAAATGATGCAATATTGTCATGGCATGATGAGGATCGGGCATGCCTTGCCACCCTAACGGTTGCTCAAAGATCTTCAGACCTTAGCTTGTCTGCTTTTTTTTTTTTTTCCTGCACGGTTTTCTTCCTCAATCATACTCTTTGCTTTCCTTTTTGAAAAAAATTGTCAAATATAGCACTGTACTTACTATATCAGAAATTTCATAGTATCACATTGCTATATTAATTCTATCAATGGATTTTTTTATGCTGGTATAAATAAAGTAAGAAATCATTTGATCCGCTTTAAAGTAGGCAGCTAAACAGCATGCTGATGAAAACACTTGCATGAGAATGAGCATGAGCATTGCAGATTCATAAATGGGGAAAAAGGAATCCAAAGTTTATATACTAATATAATAGCCAATAGGTGGTGCCTTTGCCATGCATGCTGCTCTCCCATACCTAGCTATTTCTGGAGTTTACTTTACTAGTTTCTTCCCTTACATCAGCAAGTTTCAAGTTTCGAGCCCCTTTTCAAGGCATTTGGCATTTTCAATTTTTGAAGGGAGGCTTTATTTCTGAAGAAAGAAAATGTAAATGTGAGATTCGGATTTAAGAAGAGTATCAATATTTTAAAAAAATAAATAAATTAAAATTTGCTTACTCCCAAGGTATAGTATGAATATGACATAATGCTTGTGTTTGCTTCAAAATTCAACAGATACATTGAGATAATACTTAAGACTCTCCATTCTCTTAACCTCAAAGAGGTAAGATACTAAATGTTCCATAAACATTAGTTTAAATAATTATATTTTTTTTTATATTTAAAGTGTGAGAATCGAGTTTCAACGTATGTATTTTGATGGTGTTATAGGTTTATAGATAATTTAACACATCCCTAACTCCATTAAAAGGATGTGATGACCTAGCAAGCTAGCTCCCCATCTTTGCTCAATGTTTGAACAATTTTGGATAATTTATTACTCTTTCCCATTTTCCACTTTATGCACAAAGTTGTGCACAAAGTGGAATAACCTACATTTGCAGCTGATTGGCTCATGAGAAAATTTGAAAGCTCCTTCTAGACCAACGCATTCACCACTTACAACTGTACTTACTAATTTAGCACATTATGGCTTTTAGCAACTATTTGTCTGCCCAAAAATTTTCCAAATGGTTCCTCCTTCGGATGATAAAACTTGGTGCCTATGCCCCATTCTCATCTAAAGTTTTGACAATGAAATGCATCTCTGATCCTCAAAACCAAGTAATTTCATAACTTCCTGTGATTCTATGTGAACCATTAGTGAGTGTATACGTGGAAATTCTGGAAATGGGGTCACATTAACTCGAATAATGCGCTTGATGAACTTGATTTATAATCTCTTTTTTCTTTGCTTTACACTGAAAATGATTTGTAATAGCTACGTTTATGCAATTATTCAAGCTTTTGATCAGCTCTATCTTTCGTTTTTTTCCTCATCGACCACCCTTTCAATATTGCAGGGCTGACATTACAGCAAAGTTAAGCTGATTGCTTAATCGAACATCTATGTTTTTGGCAAAGAACAGAAGAGCATTAAGTTTAGAGCAGCCAATTGAGGAAAGGTGTTCAATCTATCGATCTCTATATATATATATAGATATATATTGTCAACAATTCCATGCAACAAAACCTTATATACGTATAAATCATGGGCCACTCACCAGTCAGCAGTCACGACTGTGAATGTTCAAAGCAAACTTAAGTTTTTTCACTTTAAGCTTGCTCAATTGCCACCTTAATTAGTTTTATATGAACTATATAGTATATGTTATCACACAAAGTTATAGTTGTCAAGCAAGGAATTAATCTAGACTGCTGAAGTGATCAAGGCCTAAGGCAAAGGACAAAGATTAGCATGCAGAGAGATCCGAAATGCTGTAATGAAAAGAAAATAAAAAGGAAGGGGGCTAAGAGCCAAGAGGGTTCCACAAGAGAATGATGAAAAATTGAACATACTCGAGAATAAGGTTTTGGGTGTGCAAAAAAGGAGAAAATGACCCACTAATTCTCATTTTTTCTGCAAAAAACACAGTAGCTTTGCCACGCTTTTGAATTTGACTAGCTAATCCACAGTTCCCTTGCTTGGATTGGATAGGTCGACCTTTATTTTCCAAATCCAACATCATTAACAATATTTCTCATATCCCTAAGTGGAGAACAGAATTATGAGGGTTTGAAGATGAGCGAAACTTGGCATGTGAGACCTCTCCAAGTCAAGACTTTACTTTCTCTTAATTTCTTCCTAATCTCAAACGTTTCCCCTCACTCTCCATTAAGAGAGGCTGTGGCACACCTGCTTGCCAGATGCTATTTTGGATTTGGTCAATTACAACGGGCAATAAGCCTGAAAAACTAGGATTTTGGAATGTTGAGAGGGTGCAATTCTCACTTGCTTTGCAGGCGTGTGAGGAATGGCATTTAGCTATCTACAGTTTGACCAAATTCAACTTCTTGATGTCTCAATGAAATGAACTAATATTTGTTCCACTTGGGAAGGAATCTTATGGTTTCAATTGCATCAGCAAATGCTGCTGCCAATGCCTCCATATGCCATAAATTCTGCTGATCATCAGTTGCTAAAATGTTTACTGATGGTACTTTATTTTCATGTTATTCTTCTGGTTCTTTAATCTTGCCGCAAGTTATTATAGGGTTAACATCAGCATCTTTTGACAATTTGTGAAAGAAATGAATAAGCCCTGGAAAGTTGATTCAATGACAATCTCAGTCTTACTTAAGTCATTGTGTCTTTGATATCTTTGTAAAGATTAGGAGGAATTATCGAATATATTGTGGAGACAATTTTACATTTCACAATACTTTTTTTTTTTTTGTGACAATTTTTTTTAATTTTACATGTGAAATTGAGATTTTCGACTCAAAGATTATTACTAACATAGAAAACAAAATTTTAGACGAAAAAAGAGCCAAAACTGTGTTGTTTTATAACGAGAACACACAAAATTAACCCAACTTTTGAGGGGAAATCAATTGGAAAGTTAAAAGAAGATAATTGAGACACATTTGAAAGCTTTTAGTGATGGATAGATATGTTTTGAGAGCAAAGAGGATTTTAAAAGGGAGGGGTCCCATAAATTATCATTGCATGTCATGTTCTCTCATTTGGTTTTTTTGTTTTAAAGGAAAAAAGATGCTTAAATTGAAGATATGCGCATGTGAGATGGAGAGGGCACCGCCACTTATTTTGAGAGTATGTGAGTGACGAGACAACCTAATGATTTAGACCTTCCAAAGGAATAAAAAAAGGAAACAATGGAAAATAAGAAAAATGAAAAAGAGAACAATTTCAATTTCCAACCCTTTTTTTTTTTTTTTATCTTTTTAAATTACATTACGTAACACGATTTTAAGAATTCTAAAATTGTTTACACTGACATTGAATATTGATTTATATGACATCTAAGATATGAAAATTTAGTTGATTTAAAATTTAAATTTTAATAATTACACTTTTTTTTTTAATTTAAAATCCCTCGTTGTACGAAAAAAAAGAGTCTATTCCTTTGTTTTTCCAAAGAATAATGCAAATATAATGGTAGTCAAACTGGCACTTGGAGTTGAAGGTAGATTATTTTATTAACTACTAGGGTGGGGGACTAGAGGAGCTCAAGTGTGGTATCATTGTGAGAGGACTTTTGTTTTGTATACTCTGCCAAATTATAGGACATATGATCTAGACAAAGGGCATCTAATATTGTCACACCCAACCACATGGGTTTGGTATATAATGTTGCATTTTTATGTTTGTGCTTTTCCAACCAAGATTCACTCTTTGAATTTTAGTTTTAGTTAATGTCATACTAAATATTTTTGTCAAGGAGATGTAAACATCAATCTTCTTGATTTGTATTACAAAGAAATTTCTCAGACTTTCTTCTAAATTTTAACAAAAATCGATTTTCGTGTCAAGTTACTTGCACTCACTCACTAAGCCCTTTATTTTATGGTGGAAGAAGAAGTGCTGAGGCACTCGTGCATTTGCATCACTGCATGCTGAAGCAAAGGGACTTTTAGCATGGGAATCCACTAGGAATCCAACCTCCTAAGCAAAACTCAAAAACCTAATCATTTTGCTTTAGAAGATGGAATTCTTGGAATGGAAAAGCCAACTACTTGTATTGATTTTGTTTGTTGGATACTTGTCCATACTCCGAAATCCCTAGTCTACTTCTTAATCATTAATTTCTATTTGCTCCCACTTTTTCTTACTGTCCAATTTTGTTTGTTGGCTGGCTCAAGCTTTCAAAGCTTATAATTGCAATTTACAAGGTGCCCTTATTGCTGGTCTCTTAAGATTAAGATTGCAGGACAGTTCAAGAAATTCACCCGTGGGCGTCCTATGAATCATCACTTTAAATCCCATAATTCGATTTATATCGGACAAAAACGTGTAAAATATCATAATTAAACTGATTCATTGAATATAAAATAGATCT
The DNA here is from genome assembly GCA_033439115.1 of Firmiana major. Classification (NCBI taxonomy): domain Eukaryota; kingdom Viridiplantae; phylum Streptophyta; class Magnoliopsida; order Malvales; family Malvaceae; genus Firmiana; species Firmiana major. Next base: position 95,977,966 of record CM065896.1, on the reverse strand, counting down.
TTTTTTCCCATTGAATTTATCATCCTATTGTGTCTTCTTGGTGACCCTCAGCCGTAACACTCACTCACCACCCAGTTGGTTTGATTTTCATTTGCCAAGAGTTTTAAATTATGAAAAATGTGACATAAGCATTGTATAAGTAATTGAATCGAGACATCAGAACAAGCAAGTAAATAATCATAACAAAATTACCTTTGCTTGGGACATTGGGGCCATTGGCTCATGCCATGATAATGGTTAATTATGGTGGCTTAAACGTTTATCACCTTTTCCTATTACTATCATTATCATTTATTTTGGTTGCATATATTTATACCATTTGATGTAAAAGTGATGAAAAATGGTCATTGACGTTCAATTGACAGAAAAAAATTGCACTTTGATTACTTTTATATGAAATTATGTTAAAATAATATAATACCAACCTCTTAAAAACTTGAAAATTAACTACATCTTTCAAAATTCAAATTCAACTCAACCAGACAAAACATTCACTAACCCAAACTTGATTTAATAAACTAAATTTATCATTTTTAATCAGAGTGAAAATATAGTGAAAATATTGTGCATTGAGCTGCGAATTTTATATAATAAAATAAAATAATAATTAAATATCAAAAATATATTTAAAAAATTGAATAGACTCGTAAACTACTTAAATTAAATATTAAAATACTCATACCCAACTCGATTCATTATTTATATAATTTTAACTCATCTCGAAAATAAACCCTTCAAACTCTAACATCTCATGAATAATTTGATTTATTTATTTTTTTGGATTATATTTTTTAAAAAATGATAATTAAAAAAGAAAAGAAAGACAAACTAAAGTGAAAGCTATCTATTTTTGAAAACCAAAAAGATTCCAAGCATAAATGGAAACAGTAGAAAGCAATTTTTGAACACATTATATCATATTGTCCTATTATAGTAAACCATTGGTGTCCCAATCCATCAGAAATTGAATGATCCAGTTTTAAAGTCTTCGTAGCAGATATGAATCTTATTTTTCAGAACAGCTTCGGTGATTCCCTGGAAGAGGGCAGATTTAAATACGGAGAAAAGGAGTACGACCACCCTTCAAACCGCACAAATTTCTAACCTTTCCTTCACATGTATTCTACAGACTTCATCCTTCCTGCTTTATAAGCGTTCATGGCTCATCGAAATTGTCACTGACCTTCGGGACAAGCAGTGACATGAATAGGAATTGTCAGGAAAAATAATGGCTTAAAAGTTTAGACCTTTTCGGGCGGAATAGATCTATGGACCAAAGCGTCAAAAGCTAAGTCAAATCTACAATATCCAGGCCGCCCCAAAGAAACTGTAATTGCTGTACCTATAACATCAACTTTCCCAAAAGGACACAGCTATCCTGAGAGGATATTCAAAAATACAATATTCTAGAAGAACTTATCTACTAGTATGTGCTACAATTTCTCTTTCTAACAAGTCTATTCTATAATGCTACAGAAGATTTCGTTTACATTCTTTGATACAATTAATTTAAATCTTTAACTATCCCAATAATATCTCATTTAGTAAATGATAAGTTAGGGGAATATGATAAGTTAAGAGAAATAATCCCACCTTCAATTTCAAGGGGCAGTTGTGACAGTTCTTAATTTCAGTCCAAGTGGTCGCGGAAACGGATAATTTTGTTGATGAAAGGCCTCTCGCGCCGATAGCTATTCATGAAGATAGTAATCATAAGTTAATGAATATATTTTTCAAGTCAAAATATTATAAATAACATGCATGCAGGCGTGGATGGTATAAACCAGCAGTATTATGTTGGTAACCGTTTTAATAAGTTTAGAAAACTTGGAGCACAGGAAGATACTTACATGACAAAGGCTGAGATGCAGAAGAAAGTGAACCCTATGGAAAAATGAATCAAAAAGGATGGCCAGAACTTTTCACGATCCAGAAATACTTTTTCAGAAATAAGAGTAGCTACACCCGATAATAAAAGAATTGTCCAGCCTGAAGGCAAACAGCTGTAGAAAGAAAATGAAGGAGAATCCTGTAGGAAAAGAATGAAAAGAGATCCAATATAAGGTTGACATTAGTAGCAAAAGAAGATAAATTTACACAAAGCAAAGCATACCTTGAAAAAATGTTTGATGAAAATTGCAGAGTAAATAATCCGCAAAATCATATCTGTTTAATTGTCAAAGTAAACAGAAGGTAATCCTTTTAATCTAACACAATCTGCTTTTACTAGAAATGCACTTATTTAACAGTCCAGTATGGAAAAGCTTATATCATCAATTGCTGAAAAGAGAACTATTGAAAAAAAAAAAAAAAACCATTTTTTTCCTTGACGGTAATGTCACTGAACTGCTATAGTTTAAAAGTTATAATCTCACCCAGATGTGTGCACATGGATAAGGAGTTTTCCAAATCTCGAAATGCCACCAGACAAACAAATTTCTTTTAGCAATTTAGAAAGGATAGCATTATTGATGGAAGATATATGTCACAAGAAAAATTAATAAAGGATGTGGAACTTAAGTAAAAAAGCAATCATTCATCTCTTTCTTGTTAAATGCCCAGTGCCAATATGTTCAATGCAGTAACACATAACTCTTCTTTTTTGAGCTCACAATAGGACTATTCAAATTTTGAAATGCTTCTGTGACACATGATTGATTTAATTCACTGAAAACAAAAGCTTATGGGAAGAAAAAAAAAAGATTCGATATGATAAGGATACTCAAAGAATTTGCAAAAATCAAACCAACAGCACCAGCAGACCGTATCAGCAGGATATTCAATGCTACATATATCAATGAAAATACAAGCAATGAATCATTTGAACGTTTGAGTTGGTTCTCTGTTGCAACTGCATGAAGAAATGCTTCAGAAGTCCCTGATGCAAAAACAAATATAAGAATAATACCCAGCATCAACAACTCAAGCAGCAGTAAGACGTATATCCATAATGTAACAGCCAAGTATATAATATCCATCCAGTAAAATCAGATATGTTGTATAGTTGATAACAAGAGGAATCCAGATTTCTGCCACTTAAGCATGATATCATATCACCTTTTGCAAATATACCAGGTTTTGAGAGAGAGAGAGAGAGAGAGAGAGAGAAGCCCAAGTACAATATGATTTACTAACCGTTCATAGCCAAGACAATGATATAAAGACAATAACAACGGAGGGCTGTTGAAGCTTCTCCATCACTCCATTTCTGACCATACAACAGTCTGATGAGAGAATAGGAGTAACTTGGGCCAAATGCCAAAAATATGAGACCTACAAAATAAGTAGTATTTTGATGAAACATATATAAAGAGCATTTTAAAAAATATCTTCAAGCATGTAACGGCTGCTAAGGGCATCTAAAACTGAAAGGAATGAAGCAAGTTGTTTTGACATGAAGTTATATTATAAGAAAAAATAAGAACAGGCATTGAATAATTTTGTATTATTTACTAACATATCACCTCTAACGCTTAGCAAGCATTGAAAATCAGCCAACAGAAATGATATTTCCACTTCCAATGCTATGTTTAAGTCCCAAATTATGATATTATTCATATATTACTTCCAGAATGGATTAAGAATTTCATTATATTACAATCTTGTCAACAACACCAATGAAATCCATCCCAGGTAAAAAGGAAAATAACAAAAATTACAAAAAAAGTAAACAATATAAAAGATCAATTAAGAACATACCAATTAGTAAAACAAGCTTCAGGGCCTCAGTAAGATATCTTCCTAAGTTCTTGCTTCTATGTGGAGACTGTCCTGTCAAGAGATATTTATCAATATGATACAACTTATGAAGCACCATCTTAATAAAAGCAAACGGGCTTTATAAAATCTAGCATTTAGAAAGTTAAGTCTTCATAGAAGTATGAAGTAGCTTGTTTATAAAAATAAAAAATAGAGAGAGAGAGAGAGAGAGAGAGAGAGAGAGAGAGAAAAAGAAAAGAAGCATAGTTGTAGTGTGCATAAGAACTTTTTCCACATCACAATAAACAAATCTAAGATCATCAATTAGTTTAGGCCTTAAAGTGCAAGATGTAGAAATCCATGGAACATGGACAGGAAGGTAGATTAATAGGCCAAGTAAGATTCACCATAAAGTGCTAGCTTCGTGCCGACTCCATGAAACAACTTCAAATAGATGGACCAGTAACATAAGAAGTTGATCAAATTTCTAATATGGTATTCATTTCATGCACATTATAGAGATAGACCACCAAGCCACTGGAAAGAATCTAAGTTATCAACATGCTACATCTGTAATCTAATGTGCCAGCAGTAACTAAATTAAACCAAGCTCCCAAACACATACAATCGTAGTCATTGTACAAATGAAAAACAAATAGAAGTTTTCTCGTATTTTATGGACACTGGAAGTGATTCATTCTTTTCCTCGTCCTAACATCCACCAGTTCTCTCTCTCTCTCTCTCTCCCCCCGCAAAAGTAAAAGTGCTTATTTAATTGAAGCACAACCTACAGCAATCCAACTTCATTCGCTTTACATCAGTGCAATTACTTGACGGAAAATAAAAATATGTGCATAATTCTGACAGTCAGGACAGCATAGACAAAGCAACTAGTCAAAAATTAAAGTTAGCCAGATACCTGATCTTAAGGAACAAGTTGGGAAAGCTAATTCATTTATTGATGATGAAATAGTAGTTATAGAACAGAATGAAGTACGTATTGGAAAGGCAATAATAGAATCTAAAAACAAAAGAATGCAAGAGATACACCTCAGAGAATAACTAAGGAAAAAGGACAGTAATAAACCTGTTGCAGACCTGGCGAATGTAGCATATGAACTTTCTTCAAAAGGAAGAAACACCAACCTGACCACCAAGCTCCCTAAATTCAACAAAATGGATAGCTTAGTTTTGCTCTTTAAAGGAAAAACATTTGAAATTAATCACATTTTCTCAATTGTAGTAGCTAAAGATCAGATAAATTGCTTTATACCAACTAAGAGTCTCATGTCATGAACCTACCAGCTAAAACTTTGTAAAGCATGCAGAAATTGGACTGACTACTCACCTAGTTTGTCTACAAGTCCGTATACAGCTTGGTTATATGGTGTATCCAACCATACAAGGACCATCTTTTCTCCTTCTTGAAGGATCAACTTTCGAAAGGATTGAAGGGTAAACAACATACACATGTTTGAGAGCTGCTTATCAAAATTCATCATATGTCCTAGTCTGCAAAAATAGCGCATTATTCATGGATAATTCAAGTCTTCTTTTAGCCACAAATAAGGGCAAGTAGGACTAACAAGTCAAGCATATTTATTGCCACAGAGAGAACGAGGTCAAGCATAGAAGCACAAGTACCTGAAAGGAAAAAGATCGGAACTTCTAAATGCATGAAAAATAAGAAAATAACTCCAATAGCCCAGAAACAAGCAGGCCCCATATGCTGCTTGAGACAATGCAAAGACAATTCCTTTCTCCTGTAAGAATCAGGTTCAAGCGTGTTCATGGATCTTAGGAAACAAGATCTCACAACAAAGCCACATAAATCAAACGAAAAATGAAAAAGTTCTATCAGAACCAGAATTAAGTTATAGATGTCCATAAGACAAGCAAAGAAAGATAAGAGAAACAGAAGAGGATGAATCATAATATTGGTATTCGAATATAAAAGTTCTTCTAGATCAAGTGCCCAAGGTTCATGCTCAGGGCCCTAACGATCCACCATAAACCTCATAAACAGTACAACTAATGCATCACAAGCAGAAACAGCACTTTAACTGCCAACCATCATTCCCTAAAACACCGAAGCTTGGTAAAATTAGAACATGAAAACACAACAATATATTTCATCCAAGAAAATTAACTCAAGATTCATTTACGTAAATGCAACCATTAACACAGATACAAAACACACTTTGCCAATAGGCAGTTCCACATGTATATATTCAGGCTAAAACATAATCACTTTAAAAGCTTTACCATGTCAGTGAGGTTCACAATTAGAATGTAAATTGTTATGCAGCGTGAAAAGGTAGCAGCAGTTTCAACCACTAAGCGCAGTTTGAGTAGAAACAATGTCTGAGAAAGGATATACAGAGGTTCCGCCAAGAGCTCTAATATACATGCACAACCTGCGAAGAAAAAAAAAAAACTAATCTAGTGAATCAAATTGCTCTGAAAGGAAAATTGCCAATAATAAAGTAATAGTTAGCTGATCACAGTTAAGTTGGTCTCAGCAAAAGACTCAAGATAAAATTCCTTGATTAATTTTTAAACATGTAATAACCAGACTTTCAGATGGATTTGGTCAATAATAACCAGAAGTGTGATTATATAGAACAGAAATGTTTTCACTTTTTTGAACAAAATCCATGTAATGGGTTTATGTTTAAAGTAACTAGATGTGGCAACATGGAGTACATTGCAAGATCTGACATTAACAACTGGAGGGCTAGTTTTACAGTGTCTATATCTGAACATGCCAAAAACCCAAAACTGAAGGCCATCAACTGAATAAACTTGGCAAAAAACAGAAACCTCACAAGTAATAAAAGTGAGAAGCAAGTGAAAAGGATTGACAAATTTTTCACAATGAATAGCAATTTGAAAGACACAAGAATAGTAGGAAGGTTTGGAAGCAGTTATAAGCAATACCATTAATTAAAATTGCTTGAGCATATGGATCAGAAAGATGTAATCCTTGCCACCAGAAGACAAAGACGCATGCTACAGTCGTGATAACCACTCCAAGTGGGAATGTCATCCAGGCCACTTTCAACAATGTTGCAGCATTATCTTTTGTTGAAGAACTTTCACTGTAGCACAAGACATGAAATCTGGATGTCAAATAAAAGCTAGAATACATAGAGCTAAAAGGTCCACAACTGAAGTTCTCAAGGTATCCGAAGGATGGGACCCAAGAACTTATCTCTTCTGAACCTAATATATGATGATATTTAAATTTGAAATTTAAACAACAAATTAGAAGAAATAACTTTGATATTTAAACAACAAATACAAAATCCAAATTAGAGAACTAGCATTGACCTTAGTAATTCTTTCTTATATAACACCTGCTAAACCCAAGTTACAGCCTATTGCGTACTTATGAAGCATTATCAGGCAAGAAATAAAACAAACAAGCACATTATTATAATGAAGCAAATTAACAGAGAAAAGAATACGAAGGAATCCGTGAAAAGGAGATAGAAATCACAATTTAATATCTGCTCGCATGCAGGCTCGCCGGAACCCCTCCCGACTAAGAAACAACACGCATGTCACAAACAGATGGAACTGAACTGCATAAACCTACAAAAAAGAAGAAGAAATCAATCTATAACGAATTGAAAGTGAAAGTTAAGAACTGAGAACTTAAGGTAAATGATAGTTGCCGTTACCGCATAGTCCTCTGTAGTGAGGTGCCTCACTATCCAGGAATTGAATATGAACGGGATTCCTCTTGACAAGAACTGTGTAGCTATATATCCCAAACGAAAATGAAAATCAAATCAAACAGAACTGACGAGTGAGAATAACGAATAAAAGGGGAGAGGGGAGGATTAAAAGAACTAACTAACCCAATAGGTATTTGAAAGTGCGAGATAGACTTGCACGGTCACTGCCTTTGGGCGTTTCAGATGAAACTGTCGAAGAAGCTTTAGTCATTTTGAATCCGATCTTACTATATTAGGCTTGTCCTGCTTTGGTTCATGGACAAATTCAAGCGAAAAGAAGGTGGAATTCCTTGAATTTTACTTTCCTGTATTCGGTGAAGCTGAAATCTATGGGAGAAAGTATTTGGAAAACTTTAGAAGAATAATTATTATCTATAACTTTCTATTGAAAAAGTTGAGGTAAATTAAGGAAATGAGAGCTCCACGGCCGCTAGCCTCGCCCAGAGATAGCTCTAGCGGTAGGTGGAGACGCGACAACAAGTAAAGAGAGAGATGACTTGAGGAGGGAAATCCGAAATCTGTAACACGAGACGAGAAGGAAACGAATCAGCTGCAAATAAAGAACTACAGTGAGTCAGTGACCAAGTCGATAACGAACATGCTTAGTGGCAACCCGCTTTCGTATTGCTTAGCCCAACCCAAATGGTAAAAGGCTTGAATCGTGTTTTGATATTTCGTTCAGTTGTATCATGTCTGTTTAGTCCTAGTCCGAACCGAACCCAAATGGTAAAAAGCTTTGTATCCTATTTTGATATTTCATTTATTTTTATTTATATCATGTTGTTTTGGTATTTCGTTTATTTTTGTTTGGCTTTAATATTTCATGTATCTACATCATGTTTTGTGCTAAACAGGTATACAATACAAATATTTTCAGGTTGCATTTTTTTTTTCATCAAAGTTTTAACCCTAATTAAATCTCATCAAAATTTTAACCCATATTAAACTTCAACTTAATTTTTCTTCCTTTCTTAATTTAAATAGGGCTGTATGAACTGTATATTATGTAACAAATGAACCAATGTTTCATTAGGTAAACAAAGCCGAGATTTACCTTGCAGTTGGTGGCCGAAAGAAGTACAGCAGAGACATTCGCATCTTGAAACAAACACAGTATGATAATGTATTAGACAAACTTTAACAAGTGATGAAATATCCCATACATGTTCAGCTAGCACATATCTCAATGGCCTCAGCATAGATGATTTAGACATGTCCAAACTCTCAAAATTCTCATCCTACAACAGAATCAACCGTACGGCAGCAACAAAAACACCAAATATGGTCCGAAGGATCATCGGTAGCGGCGAAGAGAGAGAGTGTTGTTTCTCTTCCAGTTTGCCCTTCTTGAAGGTCGGGCCTTGTGGTGCAAGTGTCCCTTGCCTCGAAGTCCTCTGTATTTCTTGCCGGCAGAGGTGAGTCCACGTAGTTCCCTGTGCTTGTGAACCGGATTACAAATCCAGTTGATTCTTGGGTCGTTGCGGATGGCATTGTGGGCAGCGTCAACCAAGATGACCTCAAAGTATTTGTATGTTGAATCCTGCAAAGGCAAAATTTTGGAACATTAACAATCAAACTAAAGGAGTGCCTAGGTAAAATTGGCATCTATTTCTAGATGAAAATCGATATAATCTATAGACTACAAAGATGCAAAATTTACAATTGATTGGTGTTAATTCTTTCACTAGGAGAATAAAATGTCAGTCACAATGACTCAATCAAGAATAACTAAAAAGTTCATTAAAAATAAACCTTCTGCCTGTAAGTGGAACTCACCTCATTGATCCAATAAGAATTCACAACCCTAAGGCCACCAAGCTTCCGACCAGCTCGTTCCTCAGCAACTGATCGCTTGCTGCGCTGGAATTTCAGCTGGGTGACACCCTGGTTTGTGGGTTTCCCATAAACAATACCCTTAGGAACTGGTCTCTTCCTTCCACCACGTCTTACACGGACACGATAGACAACATAACCCTATTAAAAAGAACACTTAGTCACTAGAAATAACACAGCGGCAGAAAATAAATTAACAGACGGAAAATGTCCTTAATGCAGAAATGAAGACTCATCGTAACAGTAAATTACATGAACTATGAAAGAAAATGTACCAACTTATATATGTAGGGCAAAAAGATATTACAGGACTAATGAGGTATCAGATAATAATCAGTTAGAAACATGATTTCCCAGTTTATTCCAGAAGCAGAAAATGCTTAGACGAAATAAGTGATTAAAAATAAATCAAGCGAAATGCCGTCGTTGCATCCATCAATAATGACCAAAACACTTGATTAAATTAAAAATATTCAATACTAAGCCAAGAAAGGCATAAGCTGGAACTCTAGTCACAATGCAGTTCTGATTTTCAAATCTCTATAAATAAAACTTTCCTACCCAGAGTTTCCATTTCCTGTTTAATTCCTTCCCATGTGACCTTTAAGTAGATAACAATTCTAAAGTGAGACAGAGGAAAACACGGTGTAAGGCTAATAGCAGGATAAGAGCATTTCTTAACCAACGACTGAATTGATATAACAACACAGAACACACGGAAAGTTTAATCAACATTACAGATATGCAGTTTTCAAAACAAAGGATAATCATATAACTTAAACAAGTTACAACTATGATAAAACAAATTCGACAGAAAGCAATATCAAAGAAACAATGAATCAGTTTACCTGCTTGGCTTTGTAACCCAAGCGACGAGCCTTGTCAGGGCGAGTTGGGTGGTTAACTCGCACAATGGAAGGGTGCTGACGGTACTCCCAGCACCTGACCCTCTGCAAGAACCTCATCACATCGGATTGCTTCTTCCTCCATAGCTCTGACACGTACTTGTAAGCCCCTAGTTTCGCAAAATCCAAACAAAAACAGAATCAGAACCCAACAATGCCAAAACAAATATCTATCTATATATGTAAAAAGGCTATCGAATTTAACCATTTCCCATTCTATAATTTAGCATCAAATCTTTGAATCCAAAAAAATAACAAAAATAAACAAAAGGAACTAATTCAAAATAAACGACAATAAATCATGCTAAGAAAAACCTCACGTTAAAAATCATCTTATTAACTTCAAAGAGAGAAACCAAACGAAGAGCTAAAGGAGCTGTTTTTAAAGAGAAATGGCGTACCCATGGCTGCTTGCGCTCCTGCAGTCCCTCCGGTTTCGGCTAAGGAGCTACCAAACGCGAGATATATTCAACTCGCAGTCTCGTTAGGGTTTTAGAACGCATCATCAAGGGATTTGATCATATACCGGGCCAAGATTGAACAGGGTCCAGACGAAAATGGTCCGACAGTTTAATTTTATTATAAAAAGGTCTGACCCATTGGAGTCCTAGTGGGCTAAAAATCCTACGTAGGCTTGAAATAGTTTGAGCCAAACCCAATTTTGCCTTCAAATGTATGAATTTCCATATAAAAATTATTACAGAATAAATTAAGAATAAATTATGTAGTATTCTAAACACTAAATCGACTTTTCACTTTTTTAATATAAAATTTTGTCAAAAATTGAACTCTTTTATTTTTATACCGTTTTTTATCTTATTATTATTATATTTCGTTTACAATTACTAAGTTTCACTCTACTTTTAAGATAAATAAATTACAATTATAAATATATTAAAATATATTTTATTATATGATGTTCAATTAACTGGTGACACTAGCAAGGTAAAAAATTTTAATGGTAGCATAAATAAATAGGTCTTATTGGATAAGGTTTTTACTTCAACAAGAGAAAGATAAAGACATTGCGATCAATCATATTTTAATCTCTGGAATTAAAATTAAAAAAAAAAAAACCATTGGTGTAAGGAAAAACAAAAGTATTTAATTAATCGAAGGAACAATGAAAGGAAGATTAATTAGTTGGGATAAAACCAAAAAAAAAAAAAAAAATTAAGGACCATTTGTGTTTTCGTGGCAGAGATGCAACGTTGCTGTAAATGTGAACGAGAGTTGAACACGATTCTATTACAAAGCCTTTTGTCTTCGTTTCATCCATCATTAATTCTTAATTTTGTCGATGACACAAATTTAAAATATCTTCTCTCAAGATAAGAAAACGTTACCTTATTTTAAAATCGGTTAATATCAATAGTTCATCACTAAACTTTAATTTTTTTATTTCATTATGGACTTATTCCCATTCATATATTTGGTTTAGGGTTTTTCTTTTTCTTTTTTTAAGTTAGCTAAATGATACAAAATTTAGGTCTTAAAATACTTTAATAATTCTTTAAGTATACAATTCACAATCAATAAATGAAAATATTCTGAATTTAAAGTTTAATTTAAATATTTTATGTAATTATTTTTAAAATGTGATATTTAACAAGTTTAAAATTTAAATTTTAATACTTACTATTTATATTTTATTTTCAAATTTTGATTTATTTTGTAACCCTAATTTCAAGATCGATACAAACTTTGTCAAGTTGTAAGACAAAACAAAAACCCTTGTTCCTTAACTATCTCGACAAAGCCCTACTCTCATGAGCTTCCTCGAATAAGATGTTGCTACCCCATCAACATTCAACTTCAGGAAATTCATCAGATGCTCTACCCAACGCAATCAAGCACTAGGGCTACTTTATCTGTTTGTTACTAATCATGATCTTATGATCATATAATCATACAAGTTATGGACAATAATATTTTGTTCTTTTCGAGTAATTATCGGATTTAAATTACTTGAATTTTAAATTAAAAAATTTAAAAATATTATAAAAAATATTTGATTAAAAAGTTTTTTAAATTAAATTAATAAGTTTACTAACTAAACAAATAAATTTACAAAATACTTTATTAAATTAAAAATAAATATACAAATTTACCTTTTTTTTTTCTTAAATGAGAGCTTTGAGTTAAAAAAAAAAAAAAAAACTTTGCCTATCATTTTGTAATCTATAAATTTTGCCTTTAAGAAAAAAAAAACTAATCTTCTGCTTCTAAACAAGAGGCAGGTTCGAAGAAAGAGAAAGAACCCCACAAAATCTATTTGGTCTTTATTATTTATTATTAAATTACACATAGATAAGGATAACAAGCTAACAACTGACACAAGGACAACCTCGACAAATATAAACGCATGTTATGATGTTTGGTTGGGGCAAAGGAATGGGAGGCGGTGCAAACATGTTGAGAACAGTTGGGAGAGCAGCAGTTACCAGGGCTGGTGTTACCACTGGTAACCCTACAACTTTCCATGAACCACTTCCTTCTGCTCCTTCTTCTCCAACGTCTGCTTCCCAGAGGCAAAATAGTAGTAATAGTTGTCTCTCTATATCTTCTGGGAGTTCTGGTTTTGGTTCATGCAACAGTGGTGTGCCAGTCAGTGCCAATTCTGGGTTGCCGAGTAACAGGAATGCCTTTGCTGCTTCTTGCTGTGATGAGTTTGAGTGGGTGTCTGTGGATGGGAGTGAAGAGGATAAGCCACCTGGGGTTTTAGATGACTTTGCTTTAGGACCTGTTCCGTCTGTTGGTGAAGTCCAGAATGTTGTCTCTGCTCTTCAAAGGTCAGGTTTTTTTGGTTCATTTTCAGTAGTGTATTTATTTATTTATTCATTTATTGTTTGGGTTTGATTTGTGAATCGAGGGAAATGAAGGGAAGACATGTTTTCCTTTTGTTCTTCTATGCTCATGAATTACTTTGCTACTGTTCCATTATTACAAATTGAACTGCTGCACATTGGAATGATGAAATTAATACGTCATTTCTTTTATTGCTTGCTGCCGCCATTTTTGTTTTGATTTGCACTTGGAAAGCTTGTTGTCTTAGCCAATAGCGTTACTGCTTGTACTGCATGGTGGGTTTTGCCTAATCTAAAGTTCAGGATTTTCTTAGCATTATCTTCTCTGTTTTTCACTGAGGGTGGTTGTGCTGTGGTGGTGGCAGCAGCAGCGCCGTGAGGGCAGGGTAAATTAGTAAATGTTAAAAATTGATTCGTAACTTGGTGTTACACGGCCTCAGATTGCCCTCACAAGTAAAGTATTTCTTTTTAAAAGATGTTATGCCAAAAGTCAATTGCTTAATTATCAAATCAAGTTTAATCTCATAATCAATAGTATTATAATCAACATGATCGATTGAGATAGTGATAGCGATGGGGAGTCAATGGCATACAAAACCAATTAAGAGAAAATTTTGTGCAAGTCTGCAAGGATGAGAATGGTTTGAAACCTAAATGTTTTTTTACTATATGAAAAGAATGTTTGGAATGCGAAATAAACAAAATAGTTTAATTGAACTAAGCAAAGAATGATTTGAAAACGAAATAATCTATTTAGGAAATAGTTGCTTTTGAAACACTGCCTAATCAACGAAAAATATGTTAGTTGTTTATTTAATTATTACTTTAGTTTTGGCTATAGTGAAGCTTCTAAAATATGGATGATGATGACTATGGCTTCTGCTAAAATAGTTGTTTAATATTCCTCAAACATGAGTGTATGTACTTTGTGCTTTTCTTTTCAATTGACTGCCTTGAAAAGGAAAATGAAAAAGAAAAAAGAAAATCCAAGAAGAAAAGCCAAATAACCGGGAAAACGAAGAAAAAAGTCTACAAGATGGCAGTGCTCATGGTTGAATGAATGTTTAAACCTTAAACTGTAGTACAGAACAAGAACAACCTGCTGTCATTAGAATAGTTGTAACTTACAACTAATGTTTGATCATTGCCTTCTGTCACAATTTATGGGGTCTCAGGTAAGAAGGATTTCTAAAACCAAGTAGAATAATCAACATGTCCAATGGGTTCTTCAACAGTTTAATTAAGACTTGTTTGGTAAAGTTTTTTACTTGATAACTTGGGAACTTTGTATTAAGTTTGTTCAGGACATTCTTTTTTTGCTAAAAGAACAGTCGACTTCGTACCTTTTACCCTTGTTGAACAAGTTAACTCCTACAAACTCTACTTTGGCAGTCATTGCTGTTAAATGGCTTTTTGTAATTATAGGGTTTTTGATGCAAGCTCTTGTCCCCAGCTTATCAGGGATAAATTCTCTTATAATGCTGGCAAGGATATAGCTTATCAAATTCCAAGCCCAACTGGCTCGATGCGGCAGGCTCACTCTGCTGGGTCGGAGTTAGATTGGAAGGAGCCTTCTCTGCATCTCTATAACACGGGAGCGTTGCAGCCTCATGGATCAAACAGAGTTTATGATGCTTTCCATTTATTGCAGACAGAGCCAATGGTTCAAGTATGTTCTTTACCAACTTTTTGATTCCTGCACATGACTAGTGCATTGCCTTCAGTTCAGTAGCCATATAAGAATTTTGTGGATTTTCTTAGAGTCTAGTGCACTTCTACCATAATGTGCATTTGCAAATCAGTAGATATTGGTGCAATATTTTATAGAATCATCGTAAGTTGTTAGTAAGTAGGTCCTTGTGTTTTCAGTCTGCAGATTATAAGATTTTCTAAGCAGTTAGAATACTGGTTGTAAGTTATTGTCATCTCAAAGGAATGTAACAAAATATTTGACTATATTGAGCTCGGCTTTTTTTCTTTTTTCCTTTAAATTATTTCACATATAACAGTGAAGTCTTTACTTTTTGGCAGAAAATGGTCTTTTCATTGTCTTCTGACGAAGCTGTTTGGAATGCTGTTTTGAACAATGAGGTGGTGAGGGAACTGAGAGCATCATACTATGCAGGTAGGTTGGAGTTCTATGAATGTATTTAATTAAACTTATCCAGTCACTGTTTAGTGCATATTAATCTCATATTGATACATCTAGAATGATTAATTTTGGGAAAACATTAGTGCATGTTTCAATGATCATTCACCAAACCCTTGGTTTTTTATCTTGACATATTTAGTAATGCTTTTTGAATCTAGTCTTCGAACTTCCCTCGAGACTGCAGATACTATGGCTTTGCTTAGATAATAAATGGTAATTTACACTTCAGTAATTGGAAAGCATTTTCCATTTCCGAATATACTTTGATATACCACAGAAATAACACCGGTTTGCAAAGCATCTGAATGTTAGATGGACCATGACTAATATTCTATATCATATACGCAAAATGCATGCTAAAACAAGAAGGTACCAGTAGTTTTATTGCTATCTTTTCCCTCTTTATATGTTTGATTATGTACTGTATCTGATACGGGGCATTTCTCAGCCTATTGCTTTAGCATTTGGCATATTCGGCCTTTTGTCATGGTGTGCATGTGAGTTTGAGTGTGGTACAGAGAGAGAGAGAGAGAGTTTCTATCAGAGAGTAAAATTTCCTCATTTTGAAATTATGCATATATGGATCCACTAATTTGGTGGCCAGTAAAGATTCTTCCCTACTCTTAAAGACATGGGGTCGAAGTCAACTTATGAAACAAGAAATTTTCAATCTATTTTCTTGTTTGACTCTTTCCCCCAATGTTTTATCAATGATATTACATGCATCCAAAAAAGAAACTTGCAAAAAACTTTATTACCATCTAGTGACATTTTCACATGAAATTTCCTTGACCATGCAGCTGAAGACAAAAATCTACTGAGTTCTGATGAGAGTTCAGATGAGAATTCCAATGAATCGAACAAGGCAACAAATATCGTGAAGTGGATTTTTGACAACACCAAAGCAAAGGTCATGGATATACTTGAGAAAATAACGATGCTCGTGAATGGTTTATTCAAGCCTCCTCTTGATAATGAGACGACAACAACATCAACAGCAGGAACCCCAGATCCATTTGAGGAAAGGCTAAGAACCTCATTCTTGCTATCTGTTGTAGTCCTGTTGGTTGTGGTTGTGACTCGAGCTCACGGTGCTTGAATATAATTTGACGACATGACAGGTTGGATCATTCAATTTGGTTCTGTTAGCTGAACATGTTGTAAGATAATGGATATTGGAACATCTTTAAGTTTTTATGTTATGCTTGAATGAAAACCAGGGCATTTTGTTTCAGGTTATGATTGTTAAGATGCTTGTGTTCATCAGGAAAACACGAAGGGTGGATAGTTATCTTCCTAACATGAAAATTATATAGTCATTACGTGGAGTACGAAATTGAGTTTAAACTCGAGTTTTAAAAATTAAATTCAATCAAATAAAAGTTTGAATCAAATTTCAAATTTAACCTCAAATCATTTCGATTCAATTCAATTATATACTAATTATAATGCTGTCATGAATTAATTTGTAGAGACAAGTTTTTCTACAAGAACAGAAAGTTGTCTTTTTCTTTTCGGGTCCAATATTAACCTACTATTAGGGAAAATTATAGGTCAAGAATTACAGCCTGAGCACATCTACAGGAGTTTGATATGGTACCCTGTTGGCACCGCTATACACTTCTAGATGCCTATTTTAGAAACATGCTTCTGAAACTTACCTTTTAGGTACAACTCCAACGTGCTACAAGGTTTGTTTACATCAGTTAAACCAGGTCAATCAGTGAATCTAGGACAGAACTAATATCCGGAGTGACAACTGCCCGTTTACCAATCTCTCCGACAACACAACACTGTTTTTCTGTTGTGTTTACCGCTGCAACATTCTCTGCCATTGTACAATCTGAACCAGGCGATACCTGCGTATAATTTCTAACTTATGACACGAATAACCAAATAAGACAATGGCAAAGACAAAGAAGACAAAATCGAATTTAAGCAAGCATAACTCAGTTAACTTGTGGTACAGTGGTGCTAACAGAAGGTTTTCTTATGCATGTGTTCCGGTAACGAGCAAAGTTAATGTATGACTTACATCGAGTAGTGTTTCTCCCAGCTTCAACTTAACTGCTCCACTCTTGTAAACTAGCATTTTCCCCATGTATCCTGCTGGAAAGTCTTCCAACTGGCAGCCTTTCTCTGATGATACCGAGTCCTCAGCTTTCTCTTTCCCCTTTGTGCTAGCCGATTGCTTAGGTGTGGGAAGTTTACTAGGAAGCTGAAAGAAAAACAGCTTTTCTTTCTGCCCTTCCTCCTGTCACCGATAATCATTGTTTCAGAAAATTTTCTAATATATATATATATATATATATATATATTTAAATTACGAGGCTGGAACATTAATCTAATCACCAACCAGTAGCCCAAGATCTGAAGCAGGATTAATAGTGTTCTCATCATACTCTTTTTTAGCAGCCTCTACAAATTCTTCCTGATCAAGAAGTTCTACAAGCAAAACAAGAAATCATTCTCAACAAATAGTTCAAACGAGCAAAAAAGGTATGACTAATGATTATATGTAGTCGCTATACAAATTTTGCACCTTAGAGATTGAATCATACACCAAGCATAGGTTTCATTCGTGCAAAGAATTATATCTCAAATTTCAAGGGTTGTCTCAGCCATTTTTATCCTTGTTACTATTATTTTTGAACGAATAACTTTTATAGTTTATATTTTTGGTTCTTATAAGGACTAACATTGCCATTGCCACCAGAAAGATAAATGACTAATAATATCTTTCTAAAGGAGAAAAGTAAGTATCCCTCTAACCTAGGATTACTCATTTTAGATGCAGAAAGCATACCAGGGTCACCCGAGTGGGGTCTCCTCAGAGGGAGGGTAACAGGATAGTAGGTGTGGTGGTAATCCTGCAATGACATGGAACGTCATAGTGTCAGTCGGACAATGGCAAATGCAGGCATGAGCATATACTTATTCAACAACACAAAGAGCAAACTTTTACCCATGGTTCACTGTATTCTCTCTTGATTTTTGGCGTTAATGCTTCAATAGCATCTGAAGAACGTAAATCAGTCCTATTCTCTTCGGAAGTTGAAGGCAAAGATTTACCAACGATTTGCCCATTGTTATCATCAGGACTCTTCCTCGAGGAAGTGCTTTTACTAGAGGTCCCACCCCTTTGAGCACCATATGTCCTCAATAAAGTGGATGATGGGGCTCCAGGACCAAATGCAATTTGCACTGAAGCTGTAAGTTCAGAATTTGAACATTAGTAGCAGCAAATTTAGTGCAAATAATTAATCTAATTTAAAATTGCTAATTAATTTAAAGTTAGAACTATTGATAGTCCCTCAGTACGCAAATTTATCTAAACCGAAACAATAAGTTAGGAATTTCTAACCACATAGGGTTGGTTTAATAGATCATACCTAAACTACATTTTCTTTTAAGTTAGCTTAGCAAGAATCTTCCTTGCATTCTTCTAACCTCACAACTGTAGTCCTTTCTCTCACCTTCTACAAAAAGCTTGTTAATGTTCTGCTGGAAACTTTCATAATCTATCTTCATAAATTTTGTTCTACTTAGCTCAAGTAGGGAAGGGAGGATTTAAACTTGGCAACCAGGTTTTTGGAGGAAAGACCTAGCCACCAATTAGGCAAGACCTTGATTACCTAGCACAAAATACCTACGGAAACTATATACAACAGGTCATATGCATCTAAGAAGATATGCGGCTTAATCACTAGCAGTTTATATGGTATATAAGCCCCACTGCCATCAAACTGTACTATGATTCTGGTTTAATTCACATTATGATAGGATAAGTGATAATATACCGTTGGTACCCTATAACTTGTGCTATAAAAAGGATGGCCTAATGGCTCAACAAGACACAAGCTCCCTATACGTAGAACCCAGCAATAGAAAAGCCTAGGAAACACACCTGGACCGTAGGACAGTCAAACTTGGCCCTTTAAGATGTGAGACATGGATCGAGCATCCACAACAGCCACAACCCCATTAACAGAACATGCTGTTGTCATAGTTGCCAGAAGTGGCGCACACTTCTGCAAATAACCACTCACATCTTGCTTGCAAGGTATTGAAGGTTTTTCACTATAAAAGGAAACCCCTTGTAGCTGCAAAAGCATTAACTCTCTTTTACATATACTCCCTCAATCTATATATCGAAAATTTCTTGAGATCCTCATTAACTTAAGCATTGGAACAAGTTCCATTGATTCAATGGACATTTTTGTTTTGTAGGTTGATCTAAGAAGAAAAAGGCAAAGAGATTATTCAAAAGCCAATTACTCTTTTAGTATCAACACATATCAATCCAAAAAAATAAAAGAAAAGCTAATGAGAGATTACATTTCTTTTCAACTTTAGGCCTTTGTCGTCGTAGATTCTCCTGCCAAATGCAATAACAAACAAATGAGTTTTTGATCCAAGAAAATATACAAATTGGGTTCAATAGCAGAAGCTTATCTACTTCAAAATAGATTAAAAGAGAAATCAAAAGCCAACAAAAAACCATCGAATGAATATCTTGACTTTCAATATTAAATAAACAAGGGAAATTATGCAATCTAGGAAAGTTATATCCTGGCCACTATTCGACAATACATGCATAAAACTAAATGTATAAAATTACAATAAAATGTTCATAATGAGTAAAAAAACCCAGATATTAAAACTCACATTTGAGTCTAATTAAATGTGAGTCTTAGTTTAGTCAAATTATTTACTAATTTAATTAGTTATAGTTATTTAGTAGTTTACCTACTTTGAGTAAAGTCATTTTCATAGTTACTTATTTATGAAATGTGATATGCCGAATGTGATTGTAACTTTTAATGAAAATGTATTACTCAAAAAAAAAAATTATTGATTCAATATATTACAGTGCACATTCAATTTGAAAGTTCCAATTTGTACACTTCTTCAAAGTTCATATATCAATATATATATTCAAAAAATAAAAATAAAAACATTTCCAATCCAACCAGTACGGCCCACAATGGTATTAGGCCATGGGTCTTTGTTGGTGCTACCACTTTACTTTGGGCGTACTTTAAAAAAAAAAAAAAAAAATCCTTTTACTTTGCCATCCCAACTAAGTTCAATCCATTTAAAATAAAAACTTATACTTTTTTTTTGTTATAAAAAACTTTTCACTTTACCGTCCAAACAAAGTGCAATGCTCAAAGTTAAGATGATATCAAATTTAAATTTGGCACAGTAAAATAAATAAATCTTTTGATTTGATTCAATAAATTTAATTTATTATTTTTAATTTATTATTATAAAAATAAATTAATAAATTAATAAAAAATATTAAAAAAATACATTATGAAATTCGATTAACCTCACGTTCCCACTTTTACTTAAAATAATAATAATAATAATAAAATTTAACATTTATATGACACCACATTAATATTATTGATTTATTGCTCCCTTAGCCCTCCCTCAAAAAATATTACGAGGAAATGGATCAATAAATAATAATAATAATAATAATAATAATAATAATAAAATTTAACAAACGCTTCATATTCATTATTCAGTAATGCTATAGAGAGAAGAAAACTCTGTCTACAAAGATTCAAGAAGCTATCAATATTCAGTAAGAATTTGTACGTACATTGAAACGCCCAAGAAGATTCTGCGCTTGAGCAGCTTCTCCATCTTCATCACTCGATTCACTGCATCTTTTAACAAAGAAAAATCATTAACAACAAAAAATTTAAAAGTAGTAAGAAAAAGAAAAAGAGAGGAAGTAGAAGCGGGAAGAATACGATTTGGCGAGAATGAGTTTAGGCCTTCTTGAAGATTGAGGAGCTTTAGGAGCGAATCGAACCTGCGGAAGAAGGTCAAACCATCAAAAAGATTTATGTAAGATACAAAGGTGGACTCAAATCTGGAGATCTCGAAATTTGACGGAATTAAAAATCGTCAGAAGCCAATTGATAAATATATTTCAGTATTCTTACCTTTCGCCGGCCAGAAGAAGGCCCGTCCTGATCCATAGCGGGTTACAGTTTCAGGTCGAAGACGAAAAAGGAAAAGCAAATTTTTTTTCGGAAAACTGAAAAAGGAAAGTTTCGAACCCCAGATCTCTTACTCCAAGAAAGAATACTTTTCCAACCAGGATATAATCATCTTTGAGTTAGGATTTGCAATTTTAATTATATAAAAAATTTAAGTTGTTTCCCTTGCTCCCAAATTTTTTATCTCTTAATAATGTTAATGTTGAGTCTGTAACATAATCCAATGCAATTTTTAAAGATGTAATTTCAAAATCTGTAATAAATTTAAAATTTAATATTATAATTTTCATTAATCTTAAAGTTCAAATTTCAACAATCCTTTTAATATTAAGATCAAGTCCTTACCCAACCAACTCTTGAAATGATCTTTTTATCGTCTATTTAACCTTTTTCTCTCGCATCTTTTAAGGCGATTGCCTCTTTAACTTCCTTGGTCTCTACCTCTTTCTATTTGGGTCAATTAGAAAAATTAACATCATGGTATTTTCACCGCTTTTAGTTTTATAGGCTTGTGTGAGCTAGATGGTAAATCGGTAATCTCATCAGGCTCATGTGGCTTAGGCACGGTTTAGCGTTGTGCTAAAATGAAAGTGGAGGCACAAGTCTAACAACAGGTTAAACCAAATTAGTTCTTAGTACTAAATTAGTATTCGCCTTTCAGGCACACTACAACAGTCAAGTTCAAAAACAAGACTAAAATGAACACTACTGCAATAGCCTTCGCCTTTCACCCCTTTGATCGAAGGGGTGAATAACGAACAAGAACCAAACAGAAGGGGTGATTAACGAACAAGAACCAAACCATCTCAGTCCCCATCTTCCAATTATAAAAATAGAAACAACAAAAGACAAATGTCAAAAATCAAATAACAATCACCTAAGCAGCAAAAGATTGTTATGCTTTGAGCTAAAAAATTTTCTCGAACCCCAACAAATGCCCACTACCAAACACCAGCCCTCTGACTCATTCCTCACATACAAAATGGAAGCAAAGCAGCATTAAATCTTAGGACTAGTAAAGGCTAGTAGCCGATGCACCAAAGAACTTTGATTGGAGTCCACAAATGCTTGTGACAGCAACATATACCTTGCAGAACATCTCATCATATCGAAAGATGAAAACCCTGACCAGCTTATTCAGAACAAGGTCAGATAAGGTTGGAAAAGAAAATTACCAAAAAAAAAAAGGGTAAATTCTATATGCAACCAAATTTTTGCTCAATTCAACCATTTTACTTATACAACCATACTTTACTTCTTTAAAATTATTGTATCGAGCGAAAATGTGATTGCAAATAGAACTTCTCATTCTTTAGAAAGTCAACTAGATTAGACAATAGTTTTCACCTTTTCATAAACATAACATACCAATTTCATCCTTAAAAATCAGGCTTGTATTCCAAAGAGAAAATAAGATCCAATAAAGCATCACCAATTAAATTATTAAAAGCCGGGGAAGGAGCTTAGCAATACTCTGTTCCAGTAATACAAAACTGCAGCAGCCAGTCAAGGCAATGTATGATTTTAAATGCAACATTGACCCTTGGATTAGGTTGCACCAAACACAGTTTAAACCAAATCTATGAAGCACAATAACTGACAAAATTGGTAAGTGCACATTAGTTTCGGTGGAGACTATATCCAGTTTGAAAAGAATAGAAAGCATAACTCGAATAAGGGGCAAAAAAAGGAAATGAAATGAATTCTTCCATCAAAAAGTCTAAATAAATGATCTATGATATACTAGTTATAATCCAATTAGCACAAAACAACCCTAAGAAGCAAGTGGCTATAGATCTAGAAGAAAGATTTATAGTCAAAGTTCTAAGTGAACTTATTAAGGTTACCTATATAGTGGATCATATAAATGGGAAACCAACAAAGTTTTGTAATCATCATTTCAGTTCTAAGAAGGATCAAACTAAGTTATACGGGCTCCAAACATCAATTTGCTATGACTAAGGTCCTAATAGCTATTGAGAGTGAATAGTTTCTAAATTAAGCAGGCAAGTGGAACGATCAAAACCTATTAAAGAAGTATTACTAGCTCAAATCATTGCTCTTTTTCTAACCAGCTCAGCTATGCATGAATGAATGAATGCCGCGCGATACTCAAATGGCCTAAACCAAACATCTCTTTAAACTTACAACTATCCTATCAACTTTAAGTTGAACCACATACAACCTCAATTGATGAATCAAACACCTCCCATTCATTTCCCATAATAACTGCAAGCATGGGAGCTATTTTATCAGTTCAAGACCCAGAAAAACAATGTTGAAAACCCAGTGGCTAGAGAGACATATGGTTTCTTTCACCTGCCAAATCTGAACTTAGAAGATACATCAGTGCAACATAAAGACAAGGGAATAGCAGAAAGCGCTCATACAGATATATATATATATATATATATATATATATAATAGAGAGAACATACCCCATCAGCCTTCGTATTAAAGGAATTAACTCAACAAAAGGAAACGAGAAATGGATGCCAGGGAAGCTTCCAGGTAAGGCAACTTGGCAAATTTAATATCCTTACAAATGAAAGGGCATCATAACAAGGAAATAGAATAGTATGCTAGGCTAATTAACAAAGCCATTAAACAATGAAGTTAATGTAATAACAATTGTCAGGAACCAGCTGTTAAAAAAAGCTTGGCAAGGAACCATAGTAAACATTAGCAATCAGAAATAAAACAGAAGCCAATATGAATTCATAGAAAATAAAACGAAGTCCTACAGGTGCACTGAATATTTAAGATTAATAAAATTTGAATAGCCTTTCCAGGATGCAACTTCATGAACTGGGCTTTCATCCAAATCTCTGCAAATTTCATAACAGTACAGGAAGGTTAAAGATGTGAGTCCCAAACTTCCAACAAAGTCATGGCAAGAAGTAAGAAATCAGGTTCACAAGAGCTCCAAAGAAACATCAGTCCTGTAAAATTATAAAATAATAACACGGGAAAGAGTTAAGAAATGAAAGCATAATATAATAGCAAACTCGGAATATAAGTTGGTAAGCATTGAATGAGAAACCCAAAACAGAAGGCATTTTCTCGTGGGAAAATATGTGGATACCATGAGGTCCAAGCATCGTCAAATCCATCACTGCACTATAATGTTAAATTATAACATTAAACATGAAAAAGATAGTCATATATTTGTGATTATTTCACATTTTTTTAACAGCAAAATGAAGCATTAAAAAAGCAAACACTTGAAATCCTTTCATACTAAGAAGTCCAATAATTGTACATCATTAGAAGAGGACATACTTGAACACTTCTTTCCTTTTCATATATATAAGAAGTCATGTAAGATTACCAAGATAAATAGCAAAGATGGTAAAAAACAATGTTAAACCCTGAAAGATATAAAGTTTAGAAACAATCCAGTTGAAAACTCCTATACTCACCCTGATCATGTAATTCTTTATTTTAGATCAGTTTCTTACTTAATAGAAACTATATATATGCGTGTGTGTGTGTGTATATAAAAGAAAAGTACTCTCCATCATAACATAAACTTTTACCCTCTTCAAGCTCTTGAATCTACATAAGACATATCATATATGTGCATTTATATTCCTTTCACATAAAGATCAATATTAGAAATGGCAGTGGGCCTCTAACTTTTTTAATAGTAACCAATATCTCACAACAGGCAGCAACCAAAAAAATACCAATGTAAGTACAAATAAGCAGTTGGCTCTTCTGGTAATACAAACTAGAACCTATTGCACTGCTAAGGATCTTCAGATGGTTAAGTCGCGGTTTATAAAAAATGATACCAAAATCAGAAAACAAAACATGACTATAAAAGAAGCAAACAGATTTATCAAACATTACCTCTCAGCATATAACTATCAACGTGGTGTATTTTGCATCACTTCATCTCTGCCATGAACTTCTCATACTCAGCATCTGCACCATAGGTTGTTTTCTCTCCGGAGGAGACAGTGGGAGGCAAAGGAGGATTTGGTGCCCAAGGCACATTATTATTGCTCTGGGCATTTTCAGTGGAAGATGCAGGTAGTGGAGGAGGGGGAGGGGGAGGAACTGCATTGTAATAAGACGAGTAACCTAATGAAGATGTTGGATATGCAGATTGTGAATTTGGAGGCATTGCAGTCATTGAGTTCCCATATATATTTGTAGCAATAGCAGGGGCAGAGGTGCTGTTTTCAGATTGCACTCCTGGCGGAAAATTCTGTGGCATTTCACCAGAAGTCACAGGCTGAGATGGAACACCAGGGGGAACAGTCTGCATTTGAGAGGGATATTGCAAGCCATAAGGAGGCATAGGCTGACCCGGAACAGGAGGATACATGGTTGCTCCAGGAGGAGGAGGAGGAGGGGCATAAGAAGCATAAGAAGCATAAGAAGCATAAGGAGGAGGATGAGGAACTGGTGGTCCCCATGGAACTGGATTCCCTGCATAACTAGCAGGAGCAGCATTAGGAAGAGGACCTCCAGTTGTAAATTGCTGCGATGGATAGGCACCGACTGGCTGACTGGAAACAGGGTAAGAGGGCATTGTCGATGCGGGAGGACCGGGAGGCACGGTAGGTTGTGGTGGCTTGCCAGCAACTCTCACAGCAATTGTTCTTCCCTCCAGGCGGTAACCATTCATTCCCTTAATAGCATTGTTTGCCATGTCAATATTGGCATACTTCACAAAGCCATATCCTTTACTCAGTCCAGTAACCCTGTCCTTAATTACCTTTGCCATCACAATATCACCATAAGAAGAAAACAAACTGATCAAACCATCATCATCAAGATTGGGAGGCAAGTATCCAATGTACAAATTAGTATCATCATATTCCTTGGGGGGCTTAAGAGCATTAGACCCTAAGCCAGGGTGTGCAGTTCCAGCACTTCCACTGTTGCTAGCCCAAGGAGGATTGCTTCCAGAACTGACGGATGAAGAGTTTTGCTTGCTTCCGGACTCGGGGACAGTACCTCCTAACTCAGCCAAGAAATTCTGATACTCATCATCCATTTTCTTCCCTGTTGTTCCCTTCATTGGACAATCGATTGTTGGATGCCCACCATCACCACAAATCTTACATAAAACATCACTCTTAAAAGTTGAAGTGCGGGAAGGACACGCATACTGACGGTGCCCTGGCTCACCACACAACCTACAATACTCTTCATCTCTTATTGTTCCATTCAAGGCAGCAAGTTCCCTCAACTGTTGCCTCTTATGCTCATTCAATACTTCATCAACAGGCTGCAAGAGCTTTTCCACCATTGCTGCAGCAGCTTCAAGTGATTCTTGTGTTTCAGCCTCAACCAAAACATGCAAGTCCTCATTCTCCGAAGGATCAGGCTTCAAATCCCTCTTCTGCTGCAACCTACCTTCCTTCACTGAACCTTTACCCCTAATTACAATCTTCGCACCCGTCTCCTTCTCCATCCTCTTTTGAGTATTCCCTCTGGGCCCAATAATCAAACCGATAAAATTGTAACCCGGGTATTCTTTCATTGGTATGTAAAGCTTCTTGTGAAGCTTTGGTGGTCTATAGTCTGCTGGCGGCTTAAATGCTGGGTTCTTCTTAAGAATCTGAGATATAATTTCTTGTCGCTCATTGTTCAATCTCTCTCTAGCTCGATATTCCCTGGTATTAATCCTAATTCCCATATTATCATATATAGGTTCAGGCGAAGGAGACCTAGCTCCCTCAGGTCTGTCATCCAAAGGCAATCCAGATTGCAACATTCTACTAATCTCTAGCAACCTACTATTCAAAGCTTGAATCTCAGGGTCAAATTGGATTCCTCCAGTGAAATCTTTCATGAAATCAGGGAGCTGAATCACCGGCTTCGGTTCATCATCTGCCCACCGGGACTTCCTCTTCTTGGTTCCACTGCCAGTCTCATCATTTCCGTTTTGGTTGTTATTCGAATCGGACGGCGGGTCCCACCGGCTCCTCCTTCGCCTTCGGCTAGTGGTTTCCTCTTCTCCGCCAGAATAATCCTTGTCGGTCGTGCCGCTATGAGTGTTAGTTAACCCATTTTCCGACAGTAGAGGCTTCAGGATCTCCGTCTTCAATGAAGAACTGCTGTTAATAGTATTGGAATCACTATTATGATTACCCTGGACACCGTCGTCGTCGTCGTTGTTGTTGTAGCCAAGGTCAGGGGCGGATCCAAGGGTTTTGGAAGGATAGGAAGCAAAAGCTTGCGAATTAGGTGCGGGAGGCGGGTAATCCGAGGCTAGGGTTTCGGGAGGCGGGGGAGGGTTTTGGTCGGATAAATTTAGAGTTTGTGCAGAAAACGATTGGGGATCATTAAGGTTCGTGTCGACAGAATCCATCGGCAGCCAAACAGAGATCTCAGAGAGATTAGCGCCTGGGCTCGAGAGAGAATGAGAGAGCGGGAGATTGGGAAAGTTCTGGAGATGTCTTCGAGGAAAGTCCGACTTGGCGTTGCCTTTTATAGTGCAGAAACTAGGCGGTGCGCTCGACGTTATGTTGGATTCAGAATCAGATCAGCTATCTGGATTTCGACCAATCAGAGTGTGGGTAATTGGTAGCTTTGGATCAGCTATCTGGATTTCTAGCCGTTGTGCGGCCCGAGCCTTACCCTGATTGGACGATTGCTTTAGGCCCAACATTCTAAGTTGGGCTGTTTTCTTCATAGTTTCCTTTTTTTCGCTGAAAAGCCCTGTTTTAGCCCAAAAAGAATTCCAAAATTAAAGTCGAAAATTTTCATATTAATTATTTTTAAAAAATTCAAAATTACCTGAGAATTATTATGTTGGTGAGTTCTGTTTTTCTTCTTTGACTAAGAGAAGCAACGAGAATGATTCTGTCCTTTTTTTTATAATATAAGATTACCATTAAATCGTACTTTTAAATACGCTCACAAACATATAAAATTATTAGACAAGTAGTTTTTATCCCAATTATATTATTATATATCTTTTAGCATTGATCTTAACTTGATAATTCAATTGTGTAAAAATCATAAACAAATGTTTTGGATGACCTTGTGGTTTTACAATGACATTGCTGACATCATGCTTTTAAAAAAGAAAGGAAGAACAATAGTATATCTATGTATCATCTTAGGGATTTAAATTAAGAAAATACTATAATTTTTAAATGTCGTAATATATAGAATTGTCTTAGTATTTGTATTAGACAAATATATATAACTTTTTGTTTATACAATAAAAGCTTTTAATAGAGAGAAAAGAGAATGCAGAGTGAAAAAATAACCATAAAAAGGTTGAACTAATGGAGTGTCTATGGGCAAAACTCATGTTGCCTTTATAATTTTATTACAAAGCTAATTACATTACATCCAATGAAAAGGCATACATAACAGATCCCCAAAGAACATGACCAAAATTAACTTCTCACTGCCATCTTATTAGCAAAGTCGACAGTCTCAAGTATCAAGCAGATCTTTTGGGATTTCCCACAACAAAAGGCCCATCAATCACGTGCTTGGCAGGCCCATCCGGCATAATGCACCCGTCAAGAACAGCCGTTAGCTCGAAAGGCGGAGCATCACTAGCCAGCCATCGATCAACGTAGAACACAGTCTGGGCGCAGGACTTGTGAGGTCCCGTGGACGTGACCTCAATATAGTCACAGTACCAGCCATGGTGCCACCCTGAGCCGTCGGAGGTTAAGTTGAGGCGGCAGACGGGCGAGGCAATGCAACGGCCTCGGCCGCTGAAGATGTCAAGGTTGCCACGCTCGAAGTAGTCGTGGGAGGGTGACATTAAGCCCCATGACCGGAGATCTGAAATCCAAACTGAGCGGCCCTGTGAATCACCCAGAGTTACGCTGATCTTTGAATCTGTCCCTGCCTTGATGATCGAACCTGTCATCACGTAGAGAGTGTAAACACAATCATTCTGCATTGAAAAACACAGTCATTACGATCAAAAACATGCAACGAAATGCATAAGATAATAAGATCAAGAAATGAGAGTTTAACTAGATCATATGTAGAGGAATCTGGAAAGAAATGAAGGGTTGTGGAGAATTTTTTTGTATACTTACGCTGGAATCTCCGGCAGCTACTGAGAACAGTAGAACAATCAAGATTACTGAGAGCCGATGGTCTTTCATTTCTTTCCCTGTTGGACTGGCTGCAAAACTTGGGATGTAACTAGGTGCAGGAGCTGCCTGGTTTATATAGAATGGAGCAGGAGAAAACTGATAGTTTGATACTAATGTTATACGAGAAACGGCCGATTTATTGTAAACTTAATATAGTTTTTTATTCTTTTAACTATATGATTTATATATTAAATTGATTATTAAATTTTATACTATATTCATATAAATTATGTTAACGAATTTCAAATTAATAAAAACATCTGACTACTTATTTATTAAATATAATGATTGATTGGTCTATAAACATATTAATAAGAGTATAAAATTTGTTTATACTAATATGAGTTCATCAATAAAGAGGATATCTGTGGATTTCGCTTTGTTTGGTTTTGAATTTTGATAGTAATAATTAAAGTTGGTAACTGAGAGGACAAAATGATTAAAGAAGTTCCACCAAGGCATGATTAGATTTGTGCAATCCTTATCTTTGTTGTAAAAGTCATACATGGGGCAATGCACCGCATGCAAAAATGCTATATCTATTAACTACATGTAATTATTGATCTGGACTCGCATGTTTTGGTACATTAACATGTATTTTTTTTTTGGTAGTATAGGATTAAAAATTATTAATTTTAATGGATTATTAAGATGTAATACTAGTAATTAATTAATTAAAAGATAATTGTTTCACATGGTAGTAAATTCATATATGCAGAGTACATTTTATTGTTTATAAAAAGTTAAAAAAGGTTTTATAAAATTAATATAAATATATAATTGTGGATTCTAGGAAGTAAAAATAGACCCCTTCGAGATCTTAAATTTAAATTTCATTGTACAACTTTGAATCTAGTTATTTATTAATTTAGTTAGTTAAAAGATAATTATTCTATACATCATTAGTGGAGTTTTTTGACTTCATAAGTAGGATTAAAAAATTATACATATTTTATTTTATTTTTTTAATATTTTTAAAGAACATGTGTAATCATAGAAACCCCACTTAGAATTAAAAAAACTTAATTGATAATATATAAGATAATTATCCTTAATTAAATGATTTTTATTTTTTTTTTATAATTACAAGTTCTATAAATGAGACAACAACATTAAGAATGCGAAATGTTTGGATTGAAACTCTCTTAAATCTTCTATACATGATGACCTAAGTTTTTGATCTAACCATGATTAGAGACCTATTTATGGATTGAATAGTTCATCCAGTCCCAAAAGCCTATTAATTTTTGAATGAGTTTGAATAAAAATTTTCAATTCATTAAATAAACTCGGATTTAAAAATTAAATCCCAACTAATGAAAAATACACTAATTTTGAGCTCACGGTGCTAGCAAAATATAAATGAACACTTGAATAGTTTTCTTTGGGCCAAATGAATCCGGCCCAGGATCATTTTGATGGATTGACAATTTGTCAGCCCAACGACATATTCTAATCTTACCTATTATTGGATAAATAAATTCTATTATAATGCATGAGCTACATTATTTCGGGCTTGGGCTTAGTTATTACAACGGCTCAAGCCAGAAGAACTAAGAATTCACCGAGAGTGGTTGGTTTCTTCAACTGCATTAACTGGAAAATTATTTTTTTCTATCGTGAACTCAAGTAAAATATTTAGGTTTAAATTCTCATGATTTCAACGGAAAGAACAAAAACTTGGGTGGAGGCTCGGAGGAATGGTTTGAGGATGGTTAATAGAATAGGCTACTCTAATTAAATCAAGATTTGATATGTAAGTTTGAATGCTAGCTTGTTTGTAAGCAGCAGCAATGCACCATGAAAGGAGCTACCAAATTAAGGATGGATGGTCCTAAAAGACTGGTGATAGACTAGATTTAGTCGCCTAGGGTTAAAGTACTACCCAAAAATTAAATTAAAATCACTAATGTTATACGTCAGCATGAGACATTAATGACCTCATTGGCCAATACTCAAGTTTCTTTGACCCTCATTTATCACCGACTTCCGTCTGCCTAGGGTTTCGGTTGACATGGGCATGAGGCATAAGTGACGTCAGCTTCGCCAAGGATCTCACCAGGTTCCCTTGGCTCAACTCAAGCATTAAATGCAGTTTTTGTTTGGTTACGCGTCCGGTCTCGTCAGAGGCTTGAGTTTGAGGGTGGCCACGGAGTGACGTACACTCGGGACTGAATTCAGAGTCGGGGACCAAAGCGTTGGGGCTCCTGCCTTCTTGTCAGCTGTTATGATATTCTCTCGAGTTTTAATTTAATGAAGAAATAGTTAGATACTGTTCAATTATTTCTAAATGTTCTATTTACCAACCATATATATATAATTCTAGACTCATTATGCTCATATTCATTAATCAGTAGATTAATATTTTCTTAATTTAAGATGAGATGAGATTGATTAATTTCGAAATCAAATTCTATAATGTGCCATCATTTTTTTTAATTATTTGGTTAATGAATTATTATTTAATATATTATCAATGTAATTTTTTTATTTTTTAATATTTTTTTTGGTTATATCTATGTCAAGTATACTTTTTGAGTATTTAAATACAATCGAATCTTTTTATCCATATTAATTCTTAAAAGATATATTTTATTATTTTAATTTTATTTGTAAAATTTAAAAACTCTACTAATAACATATTGGGTAATTATTTTTAATTCGACAAGTAATGATCAAATCAAATTCTTAATTAAGAGTGCAAAAATATTTAAATGCATGTTATGGTCATGTTCTAAATTTATGTTCATATTTATTAATTGTGCATAACCAAAAAAAATTCGATTCACCTGTCTGACCAACTTGAGAGGCAGATGTAGCTCTTAATTTGCCTTTAAACACAAGCACATGGATCACATTATCCTTTACCATCTTTGGTTATGACTTTTGTGGTTCAAGGCTGCGTAATAATACATATAATCTCATATGTTCAAACACTTATGGTTGTCAGATCTTACTCAATTATAAATGTAATCATTGTCCCATTTCAAATCAAATTAGTTAAATCTAATTTTAATCAAAGTAGGGTTTTTTTTATTGACCAACTCAATATTTTTAGTTTTAAAATTAATCAAACCGAATTAAATTTGATTAATTGATCAAATTAATAAAAAATTAAATATTTTTCAAAATTATTTCCATTAATCTACTTAAATAATTTTATAACTTACCGATCAATTGAATTAAAATTTGATTTGATTGAATAATTCGGTTAAAATCAAATTTAAAAAAGTTAGGTAAGGTAAAGTATTGCTCTTAATCGGTCACCAACAAATCAGAAGAATATAATCACGAGCAAATAGGCTCCGGGGTTAGTATTGTCATTGTCCTTTTAGTAAGACCGCCAAGGTAATCTTGAGTTTTGTACGACTTTACTTTTTTCGATCATCACATTGGGAGGTTGCAAAGATTGAATTTCGATTGACAAAAAAAAAAAAAAAGAAGAAGAAAAAACCCTCTTCTTTTAACAATTGAACTAATCTCTGTCGGGTGGTTGCAGGTAATTATTAATTGCGAAGAAATCTTGTGTGTTTATAAGTATAAAAAAGAAATTTATTTATTGAATTAATTTTTCAGTTAAAAAATTTAATGATAGTAAATATTATTATCAAGTTTAAATTATTAATATCTTTTTTTATCTCGAATCTCGGCACATGAATAAAAAAATTTATGAAATTTTTTTATACTAATTGTATAAAATTAAATTTTAAATTAATTTTTATTTTTAAAAATAATAATAATAATCAATCCGTCATACTTTGATTGTTATTATAATGGTTATTATCATTCAAGTAAATAATCTAAGAATTCTTACTCATGCTTTGAATTGTCCACTACAGAGAAGGTAAAATGAAAACATAGAAATAAGACAAGAACTAATTCTAATTACTTAATTACTTCTGACTTCGTAATTCCAAACAACAAATTTTCCAACAAGAGAATGACAGACAAATTTTCAGCCATGTTCGAAATTTGCTTGCATTTATTGTGGTATCAGCTATCAAACCATGGAGGATTGTGGTCCTTTTAGCAACCAAGGTCCATGGATATTTAAAGCATTGCGGAATAATTGATGTAAAAAGTAAATAAGAGATGGTGACAGTAAAGTCATCTGTGCGGTTAGCCAGTCTCTCTGATTGTAAACACTTGTCAAGTTAAGCTTTATTTATCGTCCGGTCGGGGGAAAAAGACATGTGAATTCCATGTAGTTTAATCATATCGTGTCTTTTTGTTTCAGGCTAAATTATTAAGCGGCCAGGATTTGACTATTGCCTTTGTTAGATAGCATAAAGAAATGAAGATTTAACTCAAGAAGTGAAATTACTTCAGCCATTTACAAGTGTTGAGGAAAGCATAAAGGAGTAGACTTGACTAGAAACTTCTTACGTGTTTCGGGTGCCAAGCTATTTTTATTTTATTTCATATAATTTTTTTAATATTTTTATTTATTTATTTATTTTTTTAACAATGGAGCAGGAATCTGCTTTAAGTTATACAAACTAGACTCTGATAAAATATCCATAATATCATCCCTCAACGATCAATTTTATCGTGTTTATATTACTTGTTTGAGCCAGATTAACTATAAAATCAACACAAACATAAACTTTTTTGTATACATATTTCAAAGAACAATCACAATCTTAATTTATCAAGCGTTGATGTTACTTTCAAATTTGATTTAAATTTCATCGTATTTTTAATGTGACAAGATCAATAATTATAAATAATAATAATAAGATAAAAAAATTGAAAAATAAAATACCCTTTTAACTTTTAATATCAATTTTTAGTATTATTTTATTAAAAATATATATTATTTTCTTCCTGACAACCAAACTCCAAGCCAAAGTAAGACCTGAACATATTGCTAGAATTTCAACTCTAATGATTGATCCCCAACCTTCTTTCGTTTCGAGATAATCCTCTAACAACATATTGATCTGGGTTTGATAATACATCAGCGTCCACGTTTAGTTTATTATACCCATGGGGAGGAGGCAACCTAGTTATTTCTATTTTACTTCAAGATCTTCCCCAAAAAATGATTTAAATCTAAACAAAATTTTACGAAAATTTTTATCTTGATTGTAACGAAAAGATTTAAATTCAGACAAAAATCGACGAAAATACTCATTGTAATCAAAGAAATCATTAATGTACTTATCAAAAGGACTTGCAAAAGAGTATAAATTCGTGCGAGTAGTACCCCATGTTTAGAGCAATCACTCTGTAATAACAGCTTGATTCCGGTCAATGGAGAACTTTATTTCGTAGGCTATATCTATGCCCCCGCCATGGAAAGAGATTCTTTGAACTGCCAGCTTCATCTGTCGTGAAAATCCAGAGCAAGATGCACCGGAACCCAATTTAGATCCCGAAGAAAAGGAAGTCTCGGATTACATTCTATATTCCATTAATGCACAAAATTATTACACGTATGGTTCTGGGGTGTAGATTAAGGTTTATATACAGGTAAAGTTGGTCAAGGAAGATTTCCAGAGCCTCATCTCACGCCCGAATGATTTCTTCCGAGGACTATCAGCTATTTATCCCAGCGCAATAGTGTTTCGTCAAATGGGAATTCAGCGTCAATTCCAGCTTGTTGCCACCAGGAAGTGTAGTCAAATTGCTGACATGAATTTGCGTCCAGGGAGAGGTCAGGAAGGTCAAACCATATACTCTCGCTATCCCCTGATAGAGAAGACGGGGAGCCCGGAGTTTCGGATGACATTGTGGTGGAACTTGGCTCCGTCTTGACTTCGAAGCTTTCTTGTCGATCAATCATGGCGTAGGCTGCCTTGTTAGCCGCTTCTTGAATGTCTCTACGACAAGAAGTAGCAGGACGGGGAAGTTCATTAGCTGACTCAGGAAAATTCAGGTAAGCTGAGTGACCCTTTATTGCTTTCGAGGCTACGTCATGGGCTCGAGCTGCCATTTCTGCTGTTGGGAATGTTCCAAGCCAAATTCTTGATTTCTTCCGTGGCTCGCGTATTTCAGACACCCATTTCCCCCAGCTTCGCATCCTGACACCACGATAAGTTGGGTGTCTGTAGGCTTTCCCTTTCTCAAAACTCTTCTCCCTCTGATTGTCTTCCATCAACCCTTTCGCTTGATTTGATCTTTTCTCCCTCGGGGATTGCTTTCTGTACTTCAAATCCATAAATGCCAAGCGGAGGCAGAGGTGGTGGAGGAGAAAGAATCTGAAGGGGAAAAAGCAAGCTCGAACAAGTTAGAACATCAGAATGACTTGTCTTCTATGATTGAGGGTATTGAATTTTTGTACTGGTTGAGTAAGGCAATGAACAAAACTGGGAGAGTCTGTTCGCTTTTAATATTACTCTTCAATACGTACGAGATGCATAAAATATTAAACACCGGCCTAGCGACAGCCACGTACTACTGACAGTACTCACACTGAATTTTCCTTCACCCTGTTGGCTACTTGACATCTATACAAAGCATATGTGGAAGGCGAATCTGATAAATAAGTAAAGACGAAAAAAAAACTATTCCTACGAAAATAAATATTACAAATTTATAGTATAATATAGTAAAGTCATTGAGTTTTATTAAATTTATATATAGTATTATATGGATTGAATCATAGCTTTTACAAATTTAATTTTCAAAAGTAAATCTACTAAAAATATCCAAAACTCTTAGGTAATTAAAGAGAGAAATGACGAGAGCAATGAGAAGATTGATTCCTCAAAATTTACCCATTCTTGACGTCATATAAGGCATCTTTCATTTCTTTCTTCTATATATATACATGTCGATGAGAAATTGGGGATAAAACCAAATGGGCCCGTTGTAAAAAAAGAGAAAAAACCATGCATTTCACATGGCTAGCTTCTGGGGTCCTACTTATTTCCTGCTGTTATTCCACTTGTGGAAAAACCAAAGCCACAAAATTAAACCTACCCTGACTTTTAACGTCTGTCTTTCCATGGCAAAGACAAATCTTAATTATCATCGAACCGTCGCAGCCCGATCATATTAAGGTGGTGGAGGCAATGGAGATGCGACGACATATCTTTTTCGTATTCTAGCATGGCGATGTTACTTGTTCGCCCCAGCAGAACGAGAGAGTGATTTGTCACTGTTTCAGATTTCTGCAGCCGTTGAATGTTGGGAGTGACCCTTCCTCGTATCTATGTTCTCGTTGGACCAATTTCATTCAAACACACACACAAAAGAGAATCAAATCTGAAATTTAATCTTTTTTTTAATAGAGAATTAACAATCCTTAGACTAAGCTTCGTTGTTAAAACACAAGTTATGGCATTATGAATGATAAATTATGCATACTTTATCTGTTGATATGTTGAAATAGAAGCATCCAGACGAGTCAAATATCTTACCTTTGATGAATTAAATTTAGCTCACGTTTTGTTAATTAATCACTAAAATTTGTTTTGCTTGGTGATATGATGAGACACTTTTTTTTCTTTTTCTTTTTCTATAGAAATTGATTGGTAAATTATATGATGAGACAAATTAACTTTTTTTCCCCCTTTTTATTTTCTAAAGAAAAGCATCGCTTGTACAATCAAAGTCCTGGCCAAAGAAAAAAATTGTCCTGTCAAAGTTCAATGTGATCATCATTTATATGGTGGCCTATTAAAGATGTTTCACGTTTCTTGTTGCTGGCCTCACTATACCAATTAATTAAAATTCCGTTCGGTCGATATTTTTATAATTTATATTTCATTTTTTTTTATAAAAATACATTTAAAAAATAATAAATAGTAAATGCTAGAAGTATCAATTAAATAAAAACCTAAGTTTTAATCATCTTCAACTGTAAATGAAATTACTCGTGAAAATATCACTGGATAAAAAAAAGTAAAAATGTGCTAAACTCTTTTGTTTTGATTCTTTCTCTCTCCTAATAAGAATGAATATTCCAGTTCTAGTTGAAGGAAAGCCATTGAAAAACTGTTGAAGATCTTACATACAAAATGCCGATTTTCATTAAAAGCGCAATAGTCTGCCATTGCCCCACTTCTCATGCTGGCAGCAGCAAGGGTTTCACTTATTTCGTGGTCCTAAAGGTAGGTCATTCACATGTTATTTCCTCTATTAGGACACCACGTTTTCAATTTGCAATTCAACTTGTTTTACCAACAAAAGTTTAATAAGCTTACCTTATGAAAACTCAGTTTAATAAGTTTACAGTAGGAAAACAAGAGTTTGCATAGTATCAAATCTCGTCGGGTATAAATTTTATCATGAAGATCTATTATAAGACATGTAAAAATTTAAACTTATATTTGCGAGATATTTTTTATTATATAAAATCGTAAAACTTTCTAATCAAAATACATACCTTCACATACTTAAATTTGAATTATATTCTTGAAAGTATTTTAACTTAAAGATTAGTTGAGATTAATTTACTTTGAAATTGAAAGTATAGGAATACAATAATAAAATTAAGTAGTTCTGAAAAAATTATAATATATTATAAAATTAAATTTAAATCCAAATAATTTCACCCTTTCTCTTTCTCGTATCATCGAAAAGGAAAATATAGGAGTCAAGTAGTATATGGGAAAGCAGCAAGAGGCAGTGATCAAATGGCACCGTGCGTTAAAAACAACACACTTAAATTTATCAAGTTGGATTTACTGTGTCTAATCTACAAAACACATCGACTTTTTGGTAACAATCATTATACCAAACTGGTTAACAGTAAATTTCCACGAACTTGTTAGCATAAAAGATTTCAACAGAAAAAAAAACGTTAACTTTTGGAAATTATCATCATGAAATTAAGAGTATTATATTCTTTTCTTGTTAAGGCTACAAGGTATGCATGCAGATAATAATTGAACATATAATTAAGCTCGTATTTAGGATATCTTGGTGGGTTTCCAGTGTATATAGATTGGCTTCCAATATCTATCAGTTCTGGAGGATGTTCATCTGTTCTTGTAATATATATACACATACTGCAATTCCCAGATAGAATAGGCCTGAAACATTGGAAAAACCTCTTGGTAATGCCACAGTGTGCTCCAGGGGCTAGCTGACAGGAAAATTGAGTTGTAATTTGACCTCTTTGGGCTTTAGTAGCCTCCAAACATGCACCTTTTGGGGTAGCTGTCCATGTCCTGACGAAGAATTAATTAACATTTGATTTTTCTGGCTATGGAAGCTGCGTTGTGGCCTAGCATGTTCACCAAAAATCGTTATACTATATAAAAATAATAACTTGATGAGTGACAACTTGGAAGCTTAGCCTTTGAGTGTGCATAGAGTTCTTTTTTAATATAAGTTTTTACAGATTAAGAAAATTAACTATTTTCATCACCTCCATGATTGTTACATACATAAGTTAATGTGTACTGCTTAAAAAGATACTTGAAATGATTATTTCACGTCAGTATATATCTTTTTCATTCAAATCATATCACGTAATTATATTGTTAAAAAAAATCAATCATTTATTATCAAAATCACTAATGAGTGACTCGAAATAAATATTCACTATTTAATTATCATATGTAACATGTTACAAATGATTAATTTTTTTCAATAATATAATTACGTAGCATGATTTGACGTGTAATAACAGTTTCATACAATACTTTTTTTTCTTTCTAACAAAAGACAGTCTTCCCGTAATTTTAGTCACCATGTTCAGTCTGATATAAACAAACCCAATTGTTTTGAAAAAAATAAAATAAAATGCAAATTGGTAGTTCCAATCTTAAATCACATCTCACGTAAATTACATTCAAATGCTTTCTTTATTCTCAACATGTCTTTACTTGTCAACAAATCATTCACTCCTTTAGGCTTGATTTGAATGCATAATAGATAGAATTCAACCATAAATCGCGCTTTTTTAATCGTGCATCCAAATCAATGCTTAATGTAGTGATTAATCTTTACAAACAGTATCAGTTCCTGCAAAGTCTTTCACAGTAAATCCAACCTTCTCAAACCTTCCCTTTTCACTAATTAGTCTAAATTTCAAATAATCTGCACAAACAAATGGCTTATAGATCCTTGAATTCTTCTCTCCTACAACTTCATCTGGTGCAAATATCAGTTTTTCATCTTCAAAGCACCAAAAGAAAGCCAAAGAAAACCGATTAACATTTCTCTTTAGAACGACTCTATGTTCTGATGACCTTAACTTCCCATTGCTCCATGCATGCATTAGGTCCCCAATATTCACAACAAGTGTGTCTTCGCAAGGGTCTATGTCCAGCCACTTTCCTTCCTTCGATCTCACTTGAAGTCCCCCAGTTTCATCTTGATAAACAATTGTTACACAGCTCATGTCTGTGTGCATGCCTAGCCCATCAATTTCTTCAACATTCATGCTCCTTGGAGGAGTGTAGTTGCTTACTCTCAAATAACCATGGCAGTTGCTGTATTCAGACTCAACAAATCTCGTCTCCAAATCTTCTCCCAAGCTTTTCAGTACTGCTTTTACTACCTCCTTTGATAGCTTGCTCATCATGTTCCCATATTCATTCAATATATCACTAGCAACACAACAAGCAAATTAATTAAAAACTTGTAACTCTTGCCACATTGATAACGAAAAGCACGTATATGAAACACATGAGTTCGTGCTGTTATATATACTCTTACAGCAGAGTTTTTGTAGTTCTTACCTGAACTCCGAATTCGGCTGGTCGAAAAGAACATCCACTGAACTTTGTGAAGAAGCAAAGAAGTCCGGTCCAGACACTAGAAGACACTCGTAGAAAGGGGAAGCAATGAAATGAGGGGTGTAGGTTTTCAGGGATGAAGTTGGACCGAGCTTGAGTTTGGACTCAGTCGGGAGACTAAAGAGATGATTTGAGAGGGAATACAGCTTCCTGTAAAGATCCTTTGGGACTCCATGATTGGTTATGCGGAAGAAGCCCCATTCTCTACAGGCTAGAGAAAGGGAGGAGAGGGAGGATGGACTCAAGGGTTGGGAGATGTCAAATACAGGAAGCTCTACAGAAGTCTTGGTTTCAGGCATTGTTTTATCTGTACGTATGAAAATGGATTAGTTTGTCCAGTTGGATTGACGTCTTATATTTATAGCTAGTTGCTTAGAGATATGCAGATTGGAGAT
Organism: Firmiana major; assembly: GCA_033439115.1. Lineage (NCBI taxonomy): Eukaryota > Viridiplantae > Streptophyta > Magnoliopsida > Malvales > Malvaceae > Firmiana > Firmiana major. The sequence goes on along the minus strand of CM065896.1, from coordinate 95,937,622 downwards.
AAAGAAATAGACCATTCAAATGCACATGACAGATGTACTTATAATATTCAGTTGAAAGATTCTAGGTCCTGCTCCTACTAGACACCATGTTTATTTAATAGAAACAATCTAACTTGGTGCAGCCATTTTTAATCCTGTTTAAAAGCTCAAGGTCTAAAGTTCAAATGTTCTCACTCCCTCGGCTTTGCTACCTAAACATTTTACTGATATATATAGCATAACTGATGAACTATATAGGCCAAGGCTATAGTCCTTGGCAAATGTTCTTTGAAAGAAGAGAAAAAAAAATGATATCTCGTCCCTGCATCTGAAAATTGACGTAAACTTTTCTCTCCTATCCATATATGCGGTATCCATATATGTGGGTACTTAGACGGAATCATGATAAATTATGCTTCTTGTGTTAATTTTATGTTGATCTCGTTTTAAAATATGTTTATGTTGGAAAATACCAAAAAAGGAAACCAGAAAAGTCAAAACAAGCAGGAAGAAAAATGAGTCTGATATTAATATTCTAATTTACAAGAAGAGAGACTGAAACAGCTTGCCAAAGAAAAGAGAAAGCAATTTACAGTAATTCAGATCAACAGAAATTCATGCATACAAATCTAGACACAATGATTAAAATATTGAGGGAGACAGCTCGGTTCTAAATAGTAAGAAGTCTCAGTTTTTATATGTATGCTAGTTTTGTATGTATATTAAGGTCCACCAAGATTAGGATAAACTCACAGTTGTCAAGTAGAATCCATAGCCCAATTGCAAGGACCAACTGAAGTTAATGTGAAGGTCAACAGAACAGCTTGGCTATTCTTTAAAGAAAACAATGTGGGGTTTTTTAAATGAGCGTAAGGTCAAAGAAGAGTGGCTTGGCATTTTACATTAGCAAGCAAACAGGCAGCAGCAGGCAGGAATGATGGCAATGTGCTGGTCTTAGTAACCTGACAAATTCTGGCTGAGCTTAGATTCTTGTGAAGGAAGCTTGTCAGTTTTTTACTACTTGGAGCAAACATTTCTTGAATAAAGAAACAAAAACTGCAGATGCCAAAGTTCATAGAAACGGATGAATTCCCGCATTTTCACTCATTTGACCGCTAGCTAGGTTTCAGAATCTAGACCAGAAACATTCAATGCAACAGTTGCTTATATTTGAAAGTCATGGTTGCTTAGCTTCTTCTTTCTTGCGTATGCAGTTGCCAGCTTCAGACTAACTTAGAAGTAGTTGCTAATTATGTTAATAAAAGAATCATTTAAAACAAAGGCATCTCTTATTTGAAAAAACTCTAGTGGATCTGCCATTTTTGTCTTGCAATTGCAGGTTCCATAGGAACATAAATAAAAAGCATATGATTGAAATCAGACAGCTTCGGCAATTATAGAATAAATTAAGGCAAGTAGCCGCTGTTCTCTTCTTTGTGCAATGGAAGTTTTCTCCTAAGTGGTACCAGACTCGAAGATTGGATTAGCATTAGAATGCATAACAATTAATTTAGCCTGGTTTAGCATTGCAGTCATGGTCAAATCGCTGCCTTGTAGGCGAAGGCAATGCCAAACATGTTGTGATTATCTTTTACTTTTTACTTGAATATGCATTTCAGCAATGCATCTGAGGTCTGGTTGATTGGTTGCGTTTAAGAACTTTAGTTTATTGACATTGCCATCCTCCAACATGTTTGTGATTATCTTTCTTGCATGATTAGCGGGGCTTGTTCTTACAACCTAAGCAATATTACTTGTTTTATTAGGAATCGGTGACAAACCAATAAGAAAGCACGCGACTTATCCCTGCAATGCCACAACCAATAATTAGGGTGTTGCTGATTGGTACGGATGAATGGAAGGGCCAAAGAGGAGGAGAGGTTTTGTGTCAAATAAATAAAAAGAAAAAGAACAATTGCATATAAAATAAATTTTATTTAATTGGATAATTTTTTTTATGTTCATGATTATACCTAATTTTTCGTACGTTTTATAAGAAAAAAATTATATAAAATATTTATAATTTCACTAAATATATATGTCAAACATTTGTATTGTACATTTTTAAGAGGTTCTGCTATATTAACTCTATATATGGATTGGATGTTATTAAACTTGGAGAACTTTTAACTGTTTTAAGCTCGTACTGATGAGAGATCAACCCTTTCGTATCACCAATTCATCTTACCTGGGCGGTTCGAGTTGGCGGCTGCACTGTTGACTCTTGGTCACCCTACCTTTCCTATTTTCTCCATTGTTACTTACTAAAATTCGACCGGCAAATCCTAGTGAAAGTAACCTCTGATGGTAACATTTATTATTGCCCAACTGTTTCGGAAATCACATCTGAAGTGAACCATGTCCGAAATTATTTGTGTTGTAATTAATGTATGAAAAAGACCAAATTAGACAGACCGACAGAAACAGAAAAGTACGTACACGGCACGTCGACAATGTCCTATCTAAACTGTTCAATTCCCCCATTTTTACCATGTTGGTGTTAACAAGTACCATCTGTTTGTTCACTAGCGACAATTTCGCAATGCCGACACTAAGCTTTGTTTGCTAAGAAATACAAAGCAAAGGGAATGGAAATGGAGAAGAGCTCATGGGATTTCTGGTTAGAAGAAGCACTTGCAAAGCTTGAATCTCTTAAATCGCTTTGGCCTATAAAGCCCATTCATCTGTCCAGTCTAGAAAAACAATCAGAAACAGAAATGAAAGCCGATGAACAGTACGAGGTAAGAAAGAGGTAGCAAGCTTTTTGCACCATGTAAACATAATGCCTTGAGTTGATTATACTGACTTCTGATGCTTGCTTTGATTTAATAAAACAACAGCCTAGTCTGTCAAAAGGTGTTTTATAGGATTGAAAACATATAGCCTTGGACTTTTGCATGATCAATTATGATAACTTGAACTGGAAATTAACTGATCCATTCTTGTTTCAAATCCATGCTCCCAGGACTGTAGCCTTAATAGTAGCCATTGGAAGCATTACAGCAGGTCTACTGGTGGTGTATTCACAGTGAGGATGTTAACTTTTTAGCGAGTTGGACTGCTTTGGGGCCTAAGCTTGTTCGCCACAATGTAGGGTGAGGTCTTAATTATGGGCCTTCAGTACAGTTGGGGTTTAACAATTATTTATTTATTTTTGTAAATTCACATCACAAATACTCACAATTTAATACAATCAAAGAATTGGAATCTAATCTAACACCTCTATGTCTTTCAGACTTCTAAAAAAATCTGCAAAACAATTGTAATAACCAAAATGTTCAGCAATATTCGAATACTGTATTCCCAAAGGAGCGAGAATAAATTAAGTCAAGACATTAGGATTTTTAATTTATCGATATAATTATATGCTATCAGATTACCCTAATTTGACTCAAAAATGTTAATTTTCTTGCATACGTTAGTATTGATTTGTTAGTCTTAACAGTAGGTATTGATTGAAAATTTAATAGAAATATTTTTATATTAAATTAACAAATAACGAATTTTTAACAGTATTTTCTTTTCAGTGAGAAACAATACTCGTAACACAAAGCTCATGCATGACTGCATTTATCATTAAAAGTGTAACAAATTGTTGACCAATTTTGTTTATAAAAAATTAATTATGACAATATGACTCAATTATTTGAAATTTTTAATATTATTAATAATTCCATTTTTAATAATATAAAAGGAATCTAAAATTAAAAATTAATAATAATTCCATTTTTAATATGAAGAAAAAAGTGGTGGTAATGCTATGTTTACTATTTGAATTAATTAGTATAATGTTGGCAATGGTGGACCAAGATATGATCAACTCTGCTTGCTTTTAACAGCTGGAGAGTTCGCACCCATGGCTGATCTGGTTAAGCTTCGCAAGAAGCATGGATTTTTGTTTGTCCTTGACCATGTACAGCCTAAGAGCTTGTTGTGTTCACTCAAAGACCATTAATACTACAAATCATGCTAAAAATATTTCACTTTACAGGCAAAAACGGTGGGGGAGTAGCTGAGGAATTCAACTGTGAATACGTCGGCACTCTGAGCAAGGCAGCATCTTCTCTTGGAGGCTTCATAACATGCAGGTAACTTCTGAGCACGCTCAATATTGCAGCAATGGAGAAATATTGAGTATTATTTATATGAATTTCTAATCTCTGAATGTTTCATATGAAAAGCAAAATCTGGAAACAATTCATCCAATCAAGGGGTCGCTCATTCATATTTTCAGCAATTTTGCGGGTTCCCTTAGCTGCTGCCTCATATGGTAAAGTTCAAAGCTCCTTTTCCTCATTACGGAACTCACTACATTACTTGATTTTGCCTTCATGATAAGTACAATCATAATTGTTCTGCTGCTGACAATGTTGAGTATAACACATATGAGTCAGCCTCGGTCTTGGTGGCAAGAAAGGAATCATGGCGAAGAATGGAGATTCGGAAACGGATGCAAGAGTTCCAAGCTCTGACTGGAATCCCTGTCACAAGTCAAATTGTCTGTGATCCACAGAAGACGTGCAAAGCGAGCCAGTCTGTTCTCTCTCTCTCTCCTTTTCTCATTGTTTATTTTCATCATGATATACAACTTCCAAGTCTTTAACTTGCCATTGATTAACTAGCGAAGTGTTAGAACCCGGTTTCTACATCGTGCCAGTCGGACCACCAGCAGTTCCTCCCAACACCGCAAGGTTTGATGATCGTTTCCTTGCCCTTGTTACATCACTCTGTATATATATTTTCTCCAATGGTTATATGATTCTTAGTTGTATATATAATATTATCTTCAGGTTATTAGTGACTTTGACTGCAGTACACACAACAGAAGATATAAAAAGACTCGTAGCAATACTCTCAGGCTATGTCGGGTTTCAAGTTCCGGGCAACAATTTCTCCAATTTAGCTGCCAAGCCTTAGATTATATACATTGGATCATGAAGATGGAGTCATTACTCTTATATTTATTATCAAAGAGTCAAATTTATTTTCTTGCTTTCTATATATACATAATTCATCTTTACCAACTTAATTACTAAATATAGAAGAAATTTATTTCATGCATACGGTGGATATTGATTTTCAAGTCAATTTTTGCATTGGTAAATTAAACATTATATAAAATCTTTTACCATTTTTAACCTCTGAAATATTTATAATGTCATGGTAACCTAAACCAAGTAATTGTTCTAAATAAATTTTCAAAAAAATAATTTATTAATACAATATATAAATTGAAAATAAAATAAAACGTATTATAATCACTTTATTCTTGCGATGGTAACAAAACAGTAATATAAAATTGTCAAAATTTTAGAGCAATTAACACTTGTTTCTCTCACATTTATATATCTTATATTAACTTCGAGAATGAATAAATATAAATTAATCGATAATTATTTGATTCATTATCTCACATTAAAACTTTAATTAAATTTGAAACACTCTCGATGTTTCCTTTTTTCGTATCAATTTTTTTTTTATATAATAATAGGATATAATTCACAACATTTTACCAAATAAAACCGTAGTTTTAACTAATAAATTCAATCTTTGGCAATCCTAAAATATGGAAATTCTCATTTTGAGAAGTTTTTCAATAAAATCAACTCATTCGTATAGAAAAATTATTAATGTAATAACATTATTAAATAGTAATAATTTTATTGAAAAATGAAATAGATTTTTTTTTTTCAGAAAATAAATCAAGTTTAAACCAAATTAGAAATTGTAAGTTTGTAAAGCTGCATTTCGCAGTTGAACTTTTCGTGGGATTCTGTCCGAAGCCTAACTAAGATGTCAGCAAAAGTCAAACATTGGTTGTTCCGAAGTTCTTCATTGCTGCTTCCCTGCGGCCCTACCTCTTTACACACCAATTTCTACCTTCTATTATCTCTCAAAAGCGCATACTTCTGTTTTTTTGGGTGTGGAAAATGGAGGCGAGCAGCTTATGGGACAAATGGGTCGAAGAAGCGCTTTCAATGCTCGAGTCTTTGAAACTGCTTCGATCTTTAAGACCTCTTTATCTTTCCAACGAACAAGAGGAAGTTAACAAAGTTGGAAATTCCAATGAAGAAGAATACGAGGTGTTCGATGAAATGCGGCCATGGGATCGTTCCTCTGTCCAAGTTTCTATTTCTGAATCCACTTACCAGAAATGGCTTCTCGAGATTCCCAGTTCAGGTACTTTTTTCTTTTGAATTTTGTTTTCAAAAGAAAAAAAATGGGTTCTTTTGAGTTTCGTTTATTGAATTTTGCTCATTGGGCTGCTAGGAGAGGAGATTGTCCCTAAAGAAGGATTAGCTGATGATAATTTTGGCACCTGCCAACGGCAATTCAAGCGGTTAATTTTGTTCTCTGGAAATGATTATTTGGGCTTGAGTTCACATCCAGCAGTTCGAAATGCGGCTGCCAAGGTTGGCTTCATGATTGACTTATCATATTCTGACATAATTTTCCGCCATATTTGTTGATTAAATATTTTTCTTTTGCTACATTAATTTCATAACAGGCAGCTCAAGATTATGGAATGGGCCCAAGGGGATCTGCTTTAATCTGTGGATATACTTACCACCATAGATTACTGGAGTCAAGCTTGGCAAGGTTAAAGAAGAAGGAGGTATAGACCTAGGATTAAACTTGACTATTATATGTTTATATTTTATTCTTTTTTTTTTTTGGCTTTTGTTTGAGTCATTTGTTGGTATGTTCAATTCATTAAGTGCTTAAACATGTTTGGAGAATAAAATAATTAATGGAATTGATATATTTGTCCAGATCTGGGTTATAAATTCTAAACTAATGTTTTGAAATCCAAGATCTGTTATGGGGATTATAGTCAGTGTGATATTCTTGTTCTTTCAATATTTGTTCTTTTGACCATCAATATTCTATTCTAAACTTTTCTACTGAAAACTGATGCTTTCCCTTTTTTTTTGTTTTTCTTTTTCACCATTTATGTTTTAGGACTGTCTTCTTTGTCCTACAGGGTTTTCAGCCAATATGGCATTGATGGTGGCACTTGGAAACGTTGCATCTCTTCTTTCGGCAGGCAAGGAGCCTCTGATTAATGAAAATATTGCCATTTTTTCTGATGAACTAAACCATGCATCAATAATTGATGGTATTCGCCTTGCTGAAAGACAAAGAAGTGTAGAATTCTTTGTATATAAACACTGTGACATGTCCCATCTCAGCGCACTGTTGTAGGTTTTTACTTTTTCACTTAGATTCTCTGATGATTGTTCTTTTTCTGGGACTTTCTCTAACCATGCTACATAATGGCAACGCTTTCAAAATTTGACAGATCGAGCTGCAAAATGAAGAAAAAGGTTGTTGTGACTGATAGGTTAGTCATGTTATTAGAGCCTTTTGTTATAGTACCATTTCATTATTCTATAAAAAAATAAATAAGCAAACGAGCTTTCTGCCCTGTTTTCATGCTTATTTGGATGTCCAAGAAGATTGACTTTCGTGGTTGGCACTTTGTATATGCATATAACCGTACCTTGCATGTTTTACATCTTATCAACCGATACCTGTCTATGAATATAACTAGATTTTGCCAATTCTGTTTAGTTATGAAAGTGGTATTATCTACCATATATTGCAACTTACCATTCATGTCTTACAACTGCATGGCTGAAACCTGATTTGTTTAACTGTTTGCTAACTGCTATTATTTATTCCTTATTCTCTTCTATAGCTTGTTTAGCATGGATGGAGACTTTGCACCTATGGTGGAGCTTGTGAAGCTACGCAAGAAGCACAACTTCTTGTTAGTCATTGATGATGTAAGGTTGAATGATATTTACAGAATAACAAGAAGATATTAGGTTTCTATTTTACAGATAACGTTGTGCAGGATTTAATTTAGCCTTCAAGCTATGGAAAATTTTGTACTTTTGGACAGCTCAATCCACACAATTTGTTCTAGGAAAAAGAAAAGTATAAGACAATGAACTTAATCTTATTGATGTATTCTCCTGTTATTCTCAGTCATTAGTTAGACAGCCTAGCCTAGACTTTCATTGAGCTTGTTTATGGTATATAGAAGATAGCTGCTTTCTCTTACATGATTTATCTCTAGTACATGTCATCAATGACTAAGAGTGCTGCTCCTATGCATTTCAGGCACATGGAACATTTGTTTGTGGCAAGAGTGGCGGGGGAGTGGCTGAGGAATTTGACTGTGAAAGAGATGTTGATATATGCGTTGGAACTTTGAGCAAGGCAGCAGGTTGTCAAGGTGGATTCATTACCTGCAGGTAATTTATAGTTTTGTGTAGTTTTCTAACACGTAGAAGAATAGGAAAAGGCAATAGAACAGCATCCGAAAAAAGACAATAGACAACAGTTGTATTATTGTCACATTTTAACCTCCCCTCTTTTTTTTTTTTCGGACATGAGAACTTTAGCCTTTCATTGTTACATGTAGTCATAGCCCTTTTTCACCCAAAGTTGTTAAGCGAGGGATTTTTTTTTTGTTTTTTTTTTTTAGCACTGTAATTCCTTATCATAGAAGCAATAAGAGAGCAAAATTGTGTATGTTTTATCATTACCTGTTATAGTAGTTACAACCGTGATATTTTTCAGTAGTATGCACTATTTTCAAGTTCTAGCATTGGAGTGATGCACCTATAAATTTGTCCTGTATGGGTTGGTCCTGTTTATAATCCTTTAGTATCTCACCTATAGGTATGCAGAACCATAATATGATAACTAGAAGAACATGCACCTTTAAAAGGAGAATCTTTGTCCATCCAGATTCCTCAATTGTAACGTAAAATTTATATATTTTGTTCCTTTTTCTGGGAAAATACCTTCAAATTACACCCTGACATAATTCAGATTTATATATAAATGTTCCTTCACGTTTCCCCTTAAGATATGTGAGTTCACGATGTATTTTGACTTCTGTTTTACAGGTTCCTTCACATCTCTCTAATATATACCAACTCACCACAATACCTGTGTAGTATAGGGTGTATCCTGAATTGAATGTTTCATGTCCTTTTATGTTAATATATCATATTTAGTGACACCAGTTTGACTACCATGTGATCAGCAAAAGGTGGAAACAACTTATCCAATCAAGGGGTCGTTCTTTCATATTTTCTACTGCGACACCAGTTCCTATAGCTGCTGCTGCACATGGTAAAGTTCAGAATCATTTCAATGTGACATTTTCTTTTTGTTTTTGTCTTTTTTTCTTGGTGCTTGAAAATTCAGCCAAAACAGATTCATTCTTCTTTATTCTGTTAATTATTACCACTATTAGGACTTATTTCTGTTGAAGTAATGATCCCTATAGGATGTAGTCAATGAGAATTAACTACTAGGAATAAAAGAGACGGATGGTGCGGGTGGCCAGGTGGGGAAGCATGGTTTGCTTAGCTGTGTGATTGTTGACGTTGGAGTGATGCTCCTAGGATATAAGATTAAGTGATCATAAAACCTACAATGTCAGAAGTGATTCCCTTTTTGCCTAATACGCAGATGTAATTGTAGCTTTTGCCTTCTTGCTAACAACGTAAATACAACTTAGCAGCTGCTGTTATTGTGGCAAAAAGAGAGATGTGGCGTAGAAGAGCACTTTGGAACCGGGTGCAGGATTTCCGTGCTCTGACTGGAATCCCTATCTCCAGTCCAATAATATCTCTTATTGTAGGAAGCGAAGAAAGAGCCCTGAAAGCTAGCAGGTTTCATCTCTTGCTCCTTTCCTTCACCCTATGTGGCTGTGAGTGACTGTAATCATTTCTATTTTCTATACATAGCTTCTAACTGTTCCATCTTTAACGAAACAGGCAATTGCTGAAATCTGGTTTCCATGTGACTGCAATCAGGCCACCAACAGTGCCCCCCAACTCTTGCAGGTTTGTTTTTTATCGTACATCTTGTTGGTTTTAGTTGTGTGACAACTTTCTTGGTAAAATTGCCCCTAGTCTTCAACTAGTTAGTAGTCTTCTTTGGATGCTTCTGGTTTAACCTTCTGTGGAGTTGGGGCATCTAGCATAAAGATGTTGCCAAAACTTTGGCAGAAATCATTGTGGATTCTCTGAACCATGCCTGGATGACTGAATAAGTTGCTAGTGATCTGATTTGCAATTACTTTCAAATATCATTCGTTCTTAAGATAGAAAGCATGCCCTACACTCGGTGCCTTTTTGTTTTCCTATTTCCAATTTGGATGCACATTTGTGGCGTTCTGGTTCCTACATTGGTTAACCAAAATAACCCTTCTGTATGTATCATTAAACTAAGTGTTAACAGTAAGGTATTCTGAAGTTGTTCCCAGAGAAGTGAATATTATTAATCCACCAATCTATTATTTCTGAAGGTTTATGACTAATCGTGCATCATGTAAGAAATTGGTAGTTAGAATAAACTACTTGCTAAGATGAAGAATAATGGAATTAATTACCATCTTTACTTCAATGTTGACTCATGTCTCTTCACTTCTACATTTGTTTAGGTTGCGAATTGCTCTGAGTGCAGCACACACAACTGATGATTTGAAGAAGCTCACATCTGCACTCTCCAGTTACATCAACTTCCAAGATATTGACAATAACATCATCAACATATATTCTAAGCTGTAGGACCTGATTATTTCGAAGAATTGCAAATGTTTGAGACATGTCTTTATTTAAGAGAACAGCTTCTTGAAGATAAATTGATCTAGACTGGAATTCAATTTGACTGGGAAAGTCAGCTCAGATCTTGGCACTGCCTTACCTATGTTCATTATGTCACTTCCATGACATCTGTTCTATGAACTGTGAAGCTTATTGCCATACCTATGTTCAATAACGTATGTATACTTCAACCAAAGGCAACTCATCATTCATCATCTCGTACTTTTAACTTTTTGCCATGCATAGACATAAGAGGAGACTAAAATACCCCAAATTCCAGAATTTTTTTTGATGAAAATTTCCAGTATAGTTCTATTTTAGATGATAAAATTGATGATAGTATCGATCTTCCAGATACTCCTAGGATTATTGTCCATGGAAGAGCTAGGATTGGACAGAGCCAACCACGTTCCCGCTCCCACTGACACGGATTGGGAAGAGGGTGAGGAATTTACCCTTTGATGCTGGCGAAGGCCCCCGTCCCATTGGCTCATTTCATTCTCTTTCTTACCAGATATCATCTGTTCAAGAATGCGGAAATTACAACTCACAAAAGTCAGTGTTAAGATAAACCAAATAAACGAATGAAACGGATATTTAGGAACATGCTAGTGGCATTGAAGTAGAGATTGCCAAATGATTTCTTCTCTAGTAGGTGAGTGAGCAGGCCGAGACCGAGGTGTGATGTTGATTTTGAGACCCACAAAATCCATGGTCATGGGGGTTGCCAGGGACCTCGTCGAGGTTAATGAGAGTAGTTCTGGTGGTTGTATTAAATGTGTGGGAGGTGATGCCACTGTTTGCATATTGGGAGGTGGTGGCCTCCAGAGGCAGAGGAGGAGGGTGTCTGCTGACAGGTGTGGGTGAGAAATTCACAGCAACAGTAGTTCGCTTCTCAGCCAGTGGTTTGACGGTGGAAGTTGGCTGGGGCCTATACTTTTGAGGGCTAGGGACGGGGCGGGGCGGGCCTTGTGGTAGTGGAGGAGCAGATAGAGGGAGGAGTGGGGATGGCAAATAGGTCATCACATGGGGCAACAACTTGACGGGACAAGGCCATGTTTGGGCATAGGAAGGTCCCTTGTGGCTTACATATCCTGAATCCACTCTTCAGCCTTTCAAATTTTGCCGGCTTGCCCTCTGTTATCACCAATGCGTTTCTTCTTTTTCTTGAAAGTGCTGGGTTCTTTTCTTCTGCTTTACTACCCTTTTCTTCTTCATCTGATACTACCCTTTTCTTGAAAGTGTTGGTTAATGGTAACCATGGTCATGGATCCTGGATGCAAAGCTGCTGGTTTTCTTTCTCAACTTTTCGCAATAACCCGTCTTGCAATCAACTGAAGAAGAGGGAAGCTGAGAGGTTCAAAGGGAAAAAAGATGTTTCCATGGAGTTTTACAATATGATTTCCTGGATGGAATTTCCATAACCCTATCTGCCAACAGCTCTGGAAACCCACAGTCTCAAAAACCTGACTGACTTGGGACTGAACTATACATAAACATAAGCCTTGTGAACTCTGGGGATGAACACAAGTAAGAAGAACAAGAGCTATTTAATCTGATCTTTGCTGCTAATTTCTGTTCCAGGTATACACTACTTATCTAATGAGACTAGTCTTTTACCAAACATTTGAGGGAATTCAAAATTTAAAATTTTAATTTGTTTGAAGATAAAACGTGATTATCATCATTAATTTATCATGTAATTATCTTAAAACTATTCTATCATTGACTATAACAGATTTATCTTTTAAATCTTTTACCCAAGAGAAAATTATTTTTCATGTGTTATACATTTTCCATTTTGTTACAATGTGAGTAATACTTACTATTAAACATATACATTTCTTTAAGATTTGTGGAATTTTAACCTATGTCTGTACCTATCATCATTTCTAATTTTTCCCTATAATATGAACCAAAGAAAGGACTGTTATAGCATATTTATTTTGTCTAAGAGAATTTGCATATTTACAAAGTTTCAACTTTCACTTTCATATATAGAGTTTAAGTTCTCACATAATCGACATGTTACCTCATCACTTGTTTTCCATGTGCAAACCGAGTTCAAACAAAGATTAGTCAGAATAACACTAGAAAGCTTTCCTCTGATGCTTCATGGAATCAACACAACTGATCCAGATGTTCTACGGTTCTCAAGCTCTGCATGTGCGCGTGCTGCTTGAGACAAACTGTACTTGTGATTCACACGTACCTGTAAAACGCCTGATACAACATTAGCAAACACCTCCCCAGCAGTTTCAAGGAGCTCGTCCCGAGTTGATTTGTAATGCATCAAGGAAGGCCTAGTCAAGAACAAAGATTTTGCTCCAACTGCAGGCAGTGGAACTGGATCTGGGATACCAGAAGACTGCCCAAAATTCACCATATACCCACGAGGCTTTAAACATGCCAAAGAGCCCTGAGGAAACAAAAATTTAAGAGAGCAATTAACAGATTAGATGAAAGAATATAGTTTTAAAGATCGGTTCTATTCGGTTATGAGTAGAAAAAGGAAACAGAACAGCCATTACCTGAAAGGTATCTTTCCCTACAGAATCATAGACCACCTCAACTCCTTTGCCTGATGTTATCTCATTGACATGGGCAACAAAATCGTCTTCCTTATAAATTATGACATGGTGACATCCATCTTCCTTTGCTTGAGCTGCCTTCTCTTTGGTTGAGACAGTTCCAATGACAGTGGCACCAAGGGCATTAGCCCACTGGCATAATAAAGATCCAACCCCACCAGCTGCAGCGTGAACAAGAACTGTGTGTCCGGATTCAACCTTTATTGAATGATATTGCATCACAACTTTTGTTAATATAATTAAGACTGTTTCTAAATTATAGAGAAAACAACCAAGGGACCAAACCTATATTACGGTTATAATTTTGAAACAACTTGTATCTATGCAGCCTTACCTTGAAGCAGCGACGTACTAGATAGTGGGCGGTCATACCCTTTACCATGATGGAAGCAGCGATAATAGGGTCAATAGAAGGAGGAACCGGCACAACGTTGTGTGCTGGAAGAATCTGCTCCTCAGCATATGAACCCATAGGATTACCAGCATAAGCTACAATATCTCCAACTTTCCTGCCAGTTAATCCAGGTCCCACAGCTATCACCTCTCCAACAGCCTCAAAACCTGTAATTAAAGAAGGCAAGCAAATGATTTCTTCAATAACTATAAATGGAAAAAGATGCATATTAACACAATAAACATAGCTGTTTTCCAAATAGATATGGTTAGGCACTATGTGATCAGGAAAAAAACCAGAGACCTCCCACAATAAATTCAGAACTGGTTTGAAAACCGACCATATTCAATTGCCACCCAAAGAGCATCCTGTGCATTCCAAAATGCAATTTTTCCATACTAATGAAAGTTGGCAACTAAAACTAATGCATAATGACTTCCCATCCCATTTGAGTTCAGTGTGCCAAATACTTTTCAAGGAAAAGCAGATAAAGGAAACTTCTTGAAAAGAAAACCTGAAAGAATTGCCCCATTCAGATTTCAATGTCAAGTTTTACATCGATTGCATATGATAACAAAAGTTCCATTCGTTAGCAACAGTCATAGACCTTTATTTATCCAAAAAATGAATATAGTCATTAAACCATGTTTAAAGATTGAATATATTTGATTGCGCAGAATTGTCAATAAGTCCTAACATACAAAACTTGGACAACTATGGTCAAGTCAGATGAGGGATTCAGCAACACAATGAAATGCATGATACAGAAATAAGCATAAACAAATTTGAGCATAAGAGTACTAATTTAGCAGAATTCATAAATTTTCATGTGATTCACTTGTTAAATTTTAACTCTCCTATCTTCTCCAGAATTTTTAGGCATTCCTATAATTTTTTAAATTGAAATAACACTAAAAGCCAAGATGACAAAAGGGTTAAAGGAGTAGCATTTAGACAACAATCAATGAGAACAGACTACAGAGACTTTCTGTATATTAACTAGTCTAAGCAAAACACATCACATAACGTATCAGCCTGGAAAAATTTTCATTTTTCATAATGGAAAACTTTTTCTACTTGTAAACTTTGATACAATTCAAGCAAACCTGGAGTGAAGGGCAAGGTAGTTGCGCTGTAAACTCCTTTTCGGAAATAGACATCGATGAAATTAAGTCCAATAGCTTTGTTTTTAATACGTATCTCACCCTCCTTGGGTTCCCCAAGTTCCACATCCTCCCATTTAAGGACCTATCATCAACGTTAATGGAGTATAAGTAAACAAGGCAAACAAAACCAGTTGGATTTGCAAAACAAGACAATCTTAGACCAATGGCAACAACTCAATCCAAGCAAATCATAGCTTCAATCTGAACAGCTCTGACGTGAATTCTCGGTAGATAAGAACATGCAAAACAAGATTATGGTCTGTCTTAATAAATGCAGTAACTTATAAGGAAATATTATCAAATGGTAGTAATTCAATCAAAATTAAAAGGAAAGAAGAGCAAATCTGAAACTGGGCAAGCATGATTACAACAAAAGCATTGATTTTTATTTTCCCAAAGAACTTGTGAATCAAACCTTATCCAAGTTATATGAGCAAAGCAATGAAGCATTAGAAAGGGAAAGAAAGACCTCAGGTCCGCCAAATTCATAAACCCTGATAGCTTTGACCATTTTTGTTGGTTATGCTGTAGGTATTGCTTCTGTACACTGTACTCAGTCTCTTGGCTATTCCAATTTACTCCTCAGAGTATAAGATAAAGCTAAGTGCTTGGTATTCTTATTGTTGGTCATATTTTAACAGGCCGATTCGGTTTATGTTTCTGACATGTTCGCCTACAGAATATCTGTCGTCTTCTAAGCGGTGCCGCACTTTGCAAATCGCGACAAGCATATGCGCCATGTCTTGTACAGTGTTTGACGTAAGAGGAGAATCATGGGCGATGAAAATGAGGAGCCTTGGGCTACAGCAACCATTTGCAGAAGTTAGGTTCGGACATTTATGTCATCGGTTACGACCCACGGCCTAGTTCTCGCCTCCTTAATTGGCCCGTTGGGTTATTATGATTTACCCATGACTCGCGTAAGTGATCTCCAAGGTGGCCTACTTCTAAACGTCTTCTTCAACCTTCCCCTGATGAGATCTAATTCCACCATTTGAATTGGCTTTAACTTATGTGATTGATTATTCACGTCGAATTTAAAATATCGGATCTAATCATGATAATTTCGGAAAAGCCATTATATAAGAACTAATTAGACATTAATTATCATTAATTAAGATTTAAGACCGTAGCTGAACTGCTAATAACATATACTTGTAATTAATTGACCCTGAGCTTTGCTCATTTGATCAGGCACTCGCCTCATCCTTTTACTTAAGGTGGAGAGTTTTCACAATTCACTCCAACAAATTTAGTAATTTGTGACGCATAAACTAATGTCACAAAATATTAATTTTTCGTCACCAAAATATTTTTATGACGAAAATTATGTTGTCACGACGTTCGTCACCTTTGCCACGTCGCTAAAGGTCAAATGTGACGATATTATTATTTCGTCACCTATTCAAGAATCTAACGTGACGATAATAAACAACGTCACGGTCTGATTACTTTTTTGTGACGTCCGAATAAGTCATAAATTAATACAAATATTCGTCACTAAATACCGATAACGTCACAGAATATGTGATAAAATTATAAGTATTAGTGACGTCACACTTTAGGTGACATATATTATCGTTACCTATGATAGTAAGGTAACGCCAAAAAATCTCTCAAATGTCACTAAAGATAGTGATAATTTTAATTTTACGTGACGAAATGTTAAATCGTCAAATTATAAGTGACATATTTTCGTCTCATATGCTAGTAAAAAACTTCTCAAATGTCACTAAAAATTTTAAAATTTATTTTAAGGTGACGAAACATTAATTTGTTACAATATAACTAACGTCATAAAAACTTTTAAATGTCACTAAAGATGGTTAAAAATTTAATTTTAGATGACGAAATATAAATTGTCACATTATAGGTGACATAAGTTATTGTTACCTATGACAATAATAGGTCATAAAATATTTAATGTTGCAATAATATTGACAAATTTCTTTAAATTTAAATAATTTTATATTTTTATTAAATAATCAAATATAAATAATATTGCTCATGCAAAATCCAGTTTAACTAGTATTGTAAAGTAAATAATTGATCTAAGATTTGCAATGAATCTCAAAAGGTAATACCTTTAATAAAATAAGTAATCATAATCCAATAATTACGACTATTCCAAATGTAATAAAACTAATATAATCCATATTGTCTAAATCCAAAAGCTCAAATAAAGTACGATGGTCACATTTGAATTTTTGAAACAAAATATACCAGATATAAGAAATCATTGGTACAAGTTCATCTCATAGCTCTCAATCCGAATCTTGTGTAGAGGGGTGTTTGTGTTGATGCTGAGTTTGAGTCACTTGAAGCTGCAATAAACAATTATTAACAAATGATAAATATAATATATTAAATAATAAATAAAATTTAAAACTATTATTTATGAAAGACAATAAGAAATTAATAGCAAAAACTATTATCCAATTCTCTCTTTAAGGAACAATAAGATTTATTAGAAGGATACCAGAAATGGCCATAAGCGGTGAATGGTTGTGAATCAACACAAAGATTCATTGCTTTCTTAGATAAAAAATGATAATTGTTTTCAACCTGCTGTGCAAGTAAATGAGCTTCCTTTTGCAAAAGCTGGGTTCTTTCAATATCAGAGTTAAGAACACATTGCAAGGCTGTTGTATCATATCACCAACTACTTTTTGCTCGACATGTAGAATCTGGCAGTTTGGAGGAATTCAATCAATAGCATGCATAGCCATGTGCCTAAGGAATGTTGTCTTTCCTGTACCATTTCTTCCCACAAGACCTGCATAGAGAATGACATGATATGTTAGAAACAAATCAACAAGACATACGTTAAAAGGAGCACTATTCCATGTTTCATCTTCACAAAGTTTCTTAATTTTCTTCTTTTCTCTTTTCTTGGCATGAGAGCAAATACTATGTAAGTTAAACAAGGAACTTAACCATAATGCCTTCCAAAAGAAAATGTAACTGAACCATCAACAATGAGATCACAACCACCAACAGAAACACTGAAGTTCTCCATAAGAATATCTCTAATAACCAGTCCAGCACTATTGTCATGACTCACGAAGGCAACAGGCATTCCTTCCCTAGCAGCTTCCATCTCTGCTAAATGCATTTGGCATTGCGCCTGCACAACACATGACAGAAAAAAGACAATCATAAGAGGAACCCAAGTACAATAACTAAATAGTTTCTTAGTTGTTCTGCATTAATGCAACCCGAACATAATCATAGGCGCAACCAACATCATCTAAAACCAGAAATACAAGTAGATTGATGATGAGTTAACTTGACATTTTTTTGAACTCTTGCATTTATCTCACACCTCCTCTTCATTTGAAAAGATAATGAAATATATATATATATATATATATATATATATATATATATATATATATAAACATAGTAACATAGTAACTCAAAATTATAGACCCAAATTAGAATTTTGAGAACGATACCATCACTCAAAATGAAAAACCTCCATATGAAAATAAAATGATATTAAAGTTGTAGAACTTATAACTACAACATCCTACCTTAATGAAAACAAATTCGACAACCCTTTTTAACACATACGTAAATTTTTGAAATAGTATTAAGGAAAAATCCCTATTTATAAACACTAAAATAACATATAAATTCTATAATAATGAAAACCACAATATCTTGCCAAAGCAAGAGCAAAATTTGACAACCCTCTAAGAAAAATTGAATTTTTTTGAAACTACATACCGCCCTGCACGATGCAAAAAGAAAAATAGAAGTAAAGAAAACCCATTTCCCAAAGCACTGAAATAACATAAATTCTACAACTAAAACAACGATATTCAACCAAAGTGAAGGCAAATTCAACAACCCATTTTCCTGCAAACTTCAATAACTATTTAATTCCCCACAAATTTCTCTTCAATTTTGTAGGAGACAAAATATAACGTAAAAAACAAAGAAGAAAAAAATATTTAATTTTTTTCTTAAAAAAAAAGTACCTGAGATTCAAGGATTTTGCCAAAGCGACTAAACGCATGCTCAAGCTGTCGTTCCATGACATCCCATGATAATCCTCCGACAAATATTCGGTTCTCTTCTTTCCCTGCCATCCCCCACATATAATTCCTTTTTCTTTCTTTAATACCCTAAAAATAAGCAAGAAGAAATTAAATATAAAACATTGTTAGTTTCCTGAGAAATCTCAACTTTCCTAAGAAAAAATTGGGTTTACCTCTCCCCTTTTGGCTTTAGCTGTTGCAGTGAATTTGTGATTTCTTTGCGGGGGATTTTATGAGAAACCCTAGACAGTTTTCTAAGCAAATGAAAATTTTTTGCTCTTTTGGTGTTGCACGTTCTAGGAAATGGACCTTATGGTTCGATACTCCTAAGCAGAAAGTGGGCCTATATGGTCTGGACTATTACATTGCAGTAAAGATAGAAAAAAAAATAAAAAGAAGATGGGATAAAATTACCTTTTTTTTATTTTATAATTTTTTATTAAATTTTAATAATTATTTTATTTTTTTTAATTTTATTAAAATCAAACTAATCTAACCGAAATTAATTTCATTTTCCAAGGCAAGTTCAACCCTAGTCATGAGCCCAACAATATCGTCTTACATTGCGACAATATTGATCGTGAAACCAATGAAATTGGGAAATTCAACAATGATTCTTCCTAATCTATTTACCTGTTGGGTTCATTAGTGCATTCTAATGAGTTACGGTATATTCACTTTTTTCACATAAAAATAACAAATTAAATAGTAAAATAGTATTTAATCAATTAAGGTTGCATTTGGAAACAAACGCAACTCGATGAGATTTATAATAGCACTGCATTTACAATTTTATTCATATTTATTTTTTTAATATAGTATGTTTAATGATAGTTTTATTGTTCATCTCAATGTTATTGTAACATATAAATCTAAATGTATCATTATTTGATATCAATCTCATTATTACTATTGTTTTTAATTTTACTAGATTCATTCACAACTAATTAAACTATCCATACAAACTAATTGAAAATTTACAAAATTCATAAATTTAATTTCATTAATAAAAATAAAATAACATAATTTGATTAATATCGTTTTAAATTAGTCGAATTAACGCCCACATCTTAACATTTTGAGATTGCAAACTTCATATTGTAGATTCATTATCCTCTGTTCAAACTCTTGCAAGATGATCTCTTGGAATTATTTGCAAGATATTTTTTATTTTAACATTTATAATAGTCATATTTATCGATATCATATGTATTATATGATATGATTCAATTCATTACAAAATCAATATATATAGTCGATTTTTAGTATAATTAATGGGTTTGTTGATAAATTTTCAATCATGTATATTTGGTGATAAAATTTGAAGCCAAATAATTAGTGACGCTTTTACAAAAACGAAACGTTAAGTAATTTTTCACATTTGAAGTGTCTATTTTATGATGAAAATAAAAATGTCACCGAAATTAAAAAAAAAACGTTACGAAAATATTAAAGTATGTATATGTGGGGATAAAACTTGGCGCCAAATATTTAGTGGCGTTTTTACGACAACGTCATGAAAAGTAATTCGTCACATAAAATGTGTTTTTTTCATGATGAAAACACAAACGTCACCAAAAATAAAAAAAACGCCATAAAAAAATTTCTCACAAATTATATTTCATTATAAAATTTGGTGTCAAATATTTAGTGACGCTTTTATAGAAATGAGACGCTATATAATTTGTCACATATAAAGTGTTCATTTATGACAATAAATGAAATCGTCACCAAAAGAAAAAACACGTCACAAAAAAATTTCCCTCCATTTATGTTTAGTGAAAAAATTTGGCGCCAAATATTTAGTGACACTTTCATGTGACGATTTTCTATATCATCATAGAAAATATTCATATAATAAAAAACCGTGACGAATTATATTATTCGTCACGTATAATGTAGTTTACGTGACGAAATTTAATACGTCACATAGAACAATCGTCACAAATTGTCAGATTTGTTGTAGTGATTCCAGGGTATATCTCACTGTTTAATCCATGGCTCTTGCGAGCACGGCCCAAGCTTACAGGTAATTAACTAAGGATCTATAGGTGGCTCCAGGCTTCCAACCCTGTGGGATCACATTCTGGGCCACCAGGGTTTGACCTGAGTATTGAGATGTTAGTCGAATTGAAAATGGAGGGTGTAGTTCTGACCCAGAATCAACCTTCCACACTGCACCCCATGATTGTTGCATGGATCGCCAGTCACCGGACCCTCTTGACGCCTCCTTCAGATAAACACTGGCAAGATCACCGTCTCCTTCGACGAACTCAATCAAGACTGCAAAGTAGTAGGGGTTTGAACCCTTGTCAACCTGGAAGGTTATTGTTTTTCCTGAATAGTCACAGGCAACTCTGCAAAACCCAAACAAGAAAAAAGATAACACTTTCATTCTTTGATTTGTTAGTTTGAACATTGATAAGAAAAGGATCGTTACCTTGTATATCGGATTTCCAGAACCCCTGCATCACGAAGTTTGTCTTCTCCGCCAGATTTTGCCATGGCACCAAATGCTGTTCCACTCAAATCAAAATGGACAGAATCGGATGCACACGGGCCTCCAGGGCAAAAATCTGTAATCACTACCGTGACTGGTTTGCCAGAACAGGAGAGGTGTTTGGTACACTTGACCTAGCGAAAGGTAAATAGATTGTTATAATATACAAGTCCGAAGTTTCCTATGGAACTTTCTTATTCTCTGCCAGATAGGAGTGACTGCCACTATTGAAATGGATTGCCATAGCATTAGCATGACATAGCTAAGTGGTGAGTACTGTGCCCTTTAAAGTATTGGCATGTGCTATTTGTCTCGCGTTCAAAGATCCGCACTAATAATAACCTGCGCCATAGTCTAGACTCCGAAAACTTCAAAACTGAAGAATAACAAGGGTTTAAGCGAGGATAATCATAATTTATTCAAGTTCGATTTTGTTATTATTTAAATTTAAATTATTTATTTTTAATTAAATTTAAATTTAAATTACTTAAATAATAAATCGAGTTAAATTTAAATATTCAATTCGACTTGAATAATATATAAATTAAATTTAAATTTGATAGTAAATTATCTTCATTCGAGTTATACTCCATTAAAAAAAAAAGAAAAGAAAAATGAGAATTTTAAAATGGGCCATATGAAAGAGTACTTGCATGGAAGTCAAGTTGCACAATCTCAATGTGCATGATTCAAGCAAGGAAGCTAATCTTATTAGCTCTAAAGCTGCAGGTTCTAACCTGATAACAGGCTCCACATTCTTTGCCTGATTTATAGAGAGATGGGCCAATTCCAGTTACCATGGAAGAGAAAGGAGGCATTGACACTGCATTTCCATAACCACAAGAACCTCCTGCATACATGCCCAAGCATGTATATAATTCATTAGTCTGCTTCGAATCTACTCATGCTTACTATATAAATCTCTACATTACCATCGCTTCCAGCGCCGTCAGGGCTGCCATACCAGGTGGCTCCGGCGGATGACCAATGGGTAGGAATGGTTGACAAGCTCAACTGCTTGGACCTGAAGGAAAAACACAGCTCAAAGTTGCAAGAGAGGACTAAAATAATCATCAGATATGGGAAACCTAAGCCAAAGGATAGACGACGAGGAGCCATAGTTACACTTTCAGTTGTCATTGGCAGAGGCACGACAACAAACAAAGGCTTAAAAAACTCTCTAATCTATTGCTATTGGCTAACTAGATTGCTTGTTTGCTTACAAAATACAACTAGTAAACTGGTATTTTATAGAGAATACCATGTGCCTTGCTGCTCTCAATCCATGCCATTATTCATACAAAATTTTCATTCAATATCTTAATTATCATGCACGTTGAACAGAACCAGAAATCTTACATCACGATCACATATAATTTCTATTGATTGGAGATTAAAATTATTTTTCATAACTCTCAAGCTATTACACACACATATATATATATATATACACACACATACACACACTATGATTTTTTATTGGTAAGCGATTTGTAAATTCGAAAAATTCACAGGTAAAAGTTTAATAAATTTATAAATTTTAATAATAAGTTGATAACTTACTTTGATCTTAATAATTTCTTCTACTCTTAAAATTTTGTAATCAATAAGTTATCAAGTGTTTTTGATATGGTAGTCAAAATACTCTATCTTTTCTGCTGACCATACATAACAAAGTTTATGAGCACAAAACATAATTAATTAATCAATAATTTCTTCATTTAAGCCTCTGGATAACAATAATAATATTACAAGCAGAGACAAATATCCTTCTTATAGTACATTAACAAAAAAATGGCATCCTACCTAACGTTTTCAGGATAATAAGTAATTGTTTTTATCTAAATTTAAGATGTAATTGAATTGAATTTAATACTCAAGATTAAACTCGACTTTAAATTCAATACTCAAAATTTGTTTGGAGTTCGATTGAATTTCACTTTTTTAATTCAAATTTGACTCAAATAAAATTTCAACTATTTAAACACTTTTTATATTTAAGTTTTATTAAATAAAAAAATCCATTATTTCTACCTGAACTCTAATTTAAATTTAATTTTTTTTTACAAATATCTTATAAATAATAAATATATCAAAATAAATTAACTTGATTCGATTGTGAGTTATTTAAATAATGTTAAAATACTCAAATTCGATTTAATAATTCAAACTTTCGAGTTAGAGTTTGAACACAAACTTAATGTGATAAAAACCAAATTAAGTCAAAAACCAAACTTGAATAGTTTGTGAACACAATTTAAGCAACTCATTTACTTGCACTCTTCTCTAAAATCCTTTTTTTTTTTTTTTATTCTGATCCACAATCATGTCATGCTATGAAATTTTAATGTTAATTTCATGTTTCTTGTGGTTTTCACTTTCCAATCTTCAGATAGCACGAACGTCATTATTTCCATTGAAAAAACCATTACCCTAAAACTGACGAAAACTTAATATTGGAACCGATAACAGTTCTTTCTTGACTACCTAAATTATTACTTATCCAAATAATCTGTTGGTAAAGCCATGGGGCCGAGCTGATGTTAGTTAGATCACATTCATGGCATACAAAATTCAATTTTCCATGAGTATTGCCGCTGACGGCGGTTATTGATCGTTAAATCAGCTTGAAAGACTGCTTGATTAAATTTTTTTTATTTAACAGTGAATCATGTCAAGCACTATAATATATTTTTGACCTATCTAACTCATTTGAAAATTTTAAAGATTTTCAATAAATTTAAGGTTATAATCATAACACCTGCATCTCTTTTTTGGACCAAAAAGAAAATATAAATGTTTCTTTCTAATTTTTCTGGAATTTGATGCCATGCACAGATTATTGACATTATTTGAAAAAATGTGATAAATCATTGATGGTATAGTTTGACTTTGTTTGTTTAAATGCTACTTTAACAGAATTTTTAAAATATTTCAATGAGAACGAAATCCCACCCACCGAATCTGTCATACTCTTAACTCAGTATCTTGCATGTTATCATCTTGAAATTGTTTATTCATGATCATATCTTATTGTGAAGTCTATGTTAGACTCATATTTGCTACTCTAATATTTACCAAAGACAAAATATTTTCCCTTACATCATTTTAGACCCATTTCATATAATTTTTTAATTCTGTAAACGATATTAAACAGACGGTTAAATATCACACTATTTTTTAAAATTTTTAAATATACCTTAAGATAAACAGCGTTCGTAAATTCTAAGAATTTGGACTGTCCACAACCTATTCCTTGTCGAAGGATCTGACATGTAATAATAAGCCTGCAAGTTTGGGTTGGTTTGATTTACTTATGTTGGGCTTTTGTAGTCATGGTCCACATTACCATTCCCTTGTGGAGGGTTTAGTTTAGCCCATTCAACCTACAAGATCTCTCTTTCATTTTGGACTTCCAGGCTTGAAACATTGAAGGATTGTAAAATGAAAATTTCTTTGGAAACGAGACATACATGCTTTCAAGATACTCGGATATTCGATTGTAAATGAACTGAAATTGAAGAGTTTGAATTATTGTAAATGAAAAATGTCAATTCAATATTAAATTTAAACACAAATAATCAAATTTGAAATTGAGTATTAGAATTGGTGTTTTTTTTTTTAATTTAATAAACAAATTTAATTGAACAAATTTGAATAGTTTAATTTATTTCAAACCAAATTTGAGATAAAAAGAAAATTGGATGGGATTTGAACCAAATTTCAAACCATACATCACCTTATCTTTATCAAAGGAGAGTGAAAAAATGAATGTCATCCAATAATTGAGGGATTCTGCCTGGACAGGTTCTCTTTGTCTTGCCCATAGACCATTATAGTAGTATTTTTCTTCCACTGACAGTGAACTACCCATGTGACTCCAAAGTTTCCGCTTCTAGTTGAATATTCAAACGCCACATGCTCTTACAAAATACAAAAGATAAGTGATAGATGCTACTGTGTTTCTTTTGTCTTCTTCTTCCTTCGAAACCAATGTTGAGATTTTCAAGTCAATGAAATACTGCTGCAATCATATCCTTCCATGTTGTCTGTAACTTGAAACTCTACTCTTCTCTTCTCTTTCCGAGCACAGCTGTGTTAAGAAATGGCAGGTGCTTTGGCAATAACAGGTGAAGATGCGCAATACAATGGCAGGATGACCTTGTTCGTTGTTCTGTCGTGTATGATGGCCGCCATGGGAGGAGTCATCTTTGGTTATGATATTGGAATTTCAGGTTTGTCTCCACAAAATTATGGTTAATTATTATTCTAGTTTTGAGCTGAAAATCGTTTATATTTCTGCCTTTTTCCAATTAATATAGCATCTTACATGCTTATGGGGTATGAGTAATCAGCGTGAAGCCCTGAATATTAAAGTCAGTGTGAAAGCTCTCTAGCTACAGTCATGGTTGCTGAATCTGTCAGATCCTTGGCAGCAGCTACGTTTTCCATGAATTAAGCTTGAGCTTAACGGTGTCAACCAAGTATTTTGCTTTGCCAAACTTCCAATTACTCCTTTGCCTCGATATTGCTTAGACGTAGGATAACCAAGCTAGCTTCAGAATAAGAATTGCTAAAGGCTTTCCTTATTCTTGAAAGACTGAGCCTTATAGACCTTGGAATCCCAATCACAACCTGTCTTCTGCAATTCAGGTGCTTGAAGGATTTTTTCCCAAATTTCTTTGGATCATGGTCAAGAAAAGAAAATATGATCACTAGTTTCTAACCACTAATAATAATGAAATGCAAAAAGGATAGATGTGCTAGTAATAATAATGGGATCAGCGCGAATGGTTAATGTTTGAATGTTTTGATCGAAACACTTGAGTTCGAAACTCATGGTCGCTTGTTGACATCTGAACATTTTAATCCGTTTGAAATCACCATCCAAGCAATAAAAGCATGTCCTGACACAATGATGCGGAAACTATGTTCGTCTAGGCCATTCCTCCTTCTCTTGCCACTAAATGTCATGCAAGAATATGTAACTAAATCCAATGATATGGCTTGGTCTGGTGTAGATAAATCTGTATGGACTGGTTTGGAGAGGTGATGTACTAGGATAGGAATTGAGGTTGCTTGGATTTGAACTCTAATCTTTCAGTATCCACAACTTGTCCTTAAGGTGGAGTGACATCTATGGAGCCATTTCTCAAGAAATTCTTCCCGGACGTATCCAGAAAGATGAAGGAAGACACCAAAATCAGCAACTACTGCAAATTTGATAGCGAACTGCTAACCTCATTTACATCTTCACTGTACGTAGCTGGCCTTGTCGCTACTTTCTTCGCCTCATCAGTCACAAAAGCATTCGGTCGCAAGCCATCAATCCTGGCAGGAGGCGCTGCATTCCTTGCTGGTTCAGCCCTTGGCGGTGCAGCTTTCAATGTCTACATGCTGATATTTGGTCGTATCTTGCTCGGAATAGGGGTTGGATTTGCAAACCAGGTATTATGCTTTAACAATTCCAATAGAATATTCATCCAATCCTTCTCCAACTTTTTCATTTATCCTGCAGTCAGTCCCTTTGTATCTCTCAGAAATGGCACTGCCTAGATACAGGGGAGCAATCAACAATGGCTTCCAGTTCAGCATTGGCATAGGAGCACTAGTAGCTAACCTGATTAACTTTGGCTCGGAAAAGATAGAAGGTGGCTGGGGCTGGCGTATTTCCTTAGCCATGGCCGCAGTTCCAGCCTCAATCCTAACAGTAGGAGCACTTTTCCTCCCGGAAACACCCAGCAGCCTAATCCAGAACAGCAGTGATTACAAGGCTAAAGTTTTGCTTCAACGAATACGAGGCACCATGGATGTCCAAGCAGAACTCGACGATCTCATCAAAGCAAGCACGGTCTCTAAAACCATGGACCACCCATTCAAGAAAATCATACAACAAAAGTACAGACCTCAACTAGTAATGGCGATAGCCATTCCATTTTTCCAACAGGTGACAGGCATCAATGTCATTGCATTTTATGCTCCAATTCTGTTCAGAACAATCGGAATCGGTGAAAGCGCTTCCCTCCTTTCCTCTGTAGTAACCGGCGTTATAGGCGCCGGATCTACATTCATATCAATGCTTGTTGTAGATAAATTCGGACGAAGAACTTTGTTCATAGTCGGAGGAATCCAAATGCTTGTGTCACAGATGCTTGTCGGAGGAATCATGGCAACTCAGCTAGGTGACCATGGCACAGTGAGCCAAGGCTATGCCTATTTAGTTTTAGTCTTGATATGTGTATATGTAGCTGGGTTCGGATGGTCTTGGGGTCCATTGGGATGGTTGGTTCCGAGCGAGATATTTCAGCTGGAGATTCGATCAGCTGCGCAGAGCATAACAGTGGCAGTGAGCTTTGTGTTCACTTTCATTGTTGCGCAGACTTTTCTGAGCATGCTTTGCCATTTCAAGGCAGGGATTTTCTTCTTTTTCGGAGGATGGGTGGTGGTGATGACGGCGTTTGTGTACTTCTTGTTGCCGGAGACTAAGAATCTGCCGATCGAACAGATGGAAAGAGTGTGGAAGAAGCACTGGTTTTGGAAAAGAATTGTTGGAGGAGAGGATGAGAAGATAAAGATTCAAGGTGTGTGATTGGATTTTAACAAAGATTTTCAATCTGATTTGTCTTGCAAGAAGAACAACATAGAAAACAAGCTTGACCAGCAATTCTAGTGTTGGAGACAATTTTGAGCTTTCTGGTCCAAATCATACATCTATTACCAAAGATTTAATAAATTTCACATCATCTCGTTAATTAAAAAAATTTAAAATTAAATATTATTAAATTTTTAATTAACTAAGTTTAATAATATAATTGGATGAGAGATAAATATTGATAGGACATCATATATAAATTTCATA
Organism: Firmiana major; assembly: GCA_033439115.1. Lineage (NCBI taxonomy): Eukaryota > Viridiplantae > Streptophyta > Magnoliopsida > Malvales > Malvaceae > Firmiana > Firmiana major. Next base: position 95,909,453 of record CM065896.1, on the reverse strand, counting down.
ATAAAATATCATGTATCCAAAAAAATGACACACTTCAAAAAGAAATAAAAAATAATTAAAAATAAAGTACATAATAGGATTTTATTTTTGTTAGTGAAATTATAAATCTTATTATAAAAATAGATATCTAATAAATAATAAATAGTATAGTATATTTATGTATATTTTCTATTTTAAAAATAAATGTAAGACACAAAATCGTCTGTCACAATTTATGTTTAAATTTTTTTTTTAATTTTTTTAATTTATATATATTGTTATTAAATTTTAATATATCCAAACAATTCAATATTAAATTTAAAATCGATTCAATTTAAAATTTTGATATTTTTAATTTTAATTAAACTTAATCAAACATATTTTTAAAACTCAAAATTAATTTAATATATTTAAATTTGAATTTGATTTATCATTTATATATATATATATATATATATAAAAGTAAAACAATTAATTAGTAATAAAATATAAATTATATATTAAAAACCTTTATCCATCTCACGAGTAATTGAAACAAAATATTAAATTAGTTTTGAGCTCGAACTAAAGAAAAATTAATTAATCTCAAGCATTCACCGAATCCAATTGGAATTTTTTTTTTTCGGCTTTGGCGCGAGTTTTCTAGGGTTTAAAACCACTGCGAAAAATCGAGGGAGATTTGGAGAAATTTTGCAGAGGAAGCAATGGCCACGGAAGCCTCTGATACTGATGATGTACGATTAGAATTACGGTTAGTCGAGATGGGACAGCAGCTCACTCTCCCTCCTTTGTCTGCCGATCTCCCCCTAACTCGTCTCTGCGTAAGCCTTTCTTCCCCAATCTTCTTCTAAACTGTTTTTTCTCCTGTTGAATCGAGTTTGTAAATTTCTTTTTCATATTAAAGAAAGTTACTTCCTTCGTCCATGATCAATGTTTACACTTTCTTTTTATAGTGAAAGGCAGTGCTTTCATAGATGATATACTTTTCTAACCTGAGAATGGTTATTTTCTGTATAAATCCTAGAATGCTAATTATTGTCTATCAAAAGTGGATCAAATCCGAGCAAATCAATGCAAAATGCCCTGTCCGGATTAATGAAGGCATTGGTTGAAAAACACCCTTTCATACATTCAAATGAGGATGTCAAAGTTGTAGCTGCTTCTTGCATCTGTGAATTAACCTGAATAACTGCACCAGATACTCCTTATGATGATGACCAAATGAGGGCACTTTAAATTCGATTAATTCGTTTTCTTATGTTTTGCCAAATTTCAATTGGACATTTGAAATATGTTTTCTCTATATGATTTCTGTTCCAGTTAATTTTCGTGTAGGAGGTTTTTAAACTGATTGTGTCGTTGTTGAAAAATATGTCTTGTAAATCCAGCCCGCTCATACCCTAGGAAGATCTCAATTCTTGGACATGTTGCCATGCTCAGGTTATATTTAGTGATGTTGGATCTTGATTGTGATGCACTCATCATTGAAATGTTCCATCATTTCGTTGACACAGTGAGGTACAGACTAACGTCTTCATTCATATAAGAGTTACATTCTCTTGTTAAGCTTTATTTGTCATACCCTGCCCAAAAGTTCCAAGAGAAAATAACCAATTCAGACATCTAGTTGACCCAATATAGTGAAAAAGGCTTGGCTGTTGTGTATTTATTAGAGCATCAGTTCTTATGTGCTGTGCCTGTACAGTACAAGCTAAAACATTACATTCTGATAATTTTGTTTGTTTGTTTTACAGGAATTATCACTCAAAGAATGTCTTTTCGTACATGGAGATGATTATGACCAATGTCCTGCAAGAAAGTGAAAACATCTCTTTGGATCTACTCTCCCCGATCTTACTTATTGTCGAAAGGGACAATAAGGTTCATTGGCATTTGACTAGACTATAAACTTCTACTTTTCCTCTTCAGTTTTCTTGAATTCGTGGAGTACTTTTATGTTTTCCAGGAAGAGGTGCCCATAGCTTGGGAGTTGGTAGGGAAAGTTCTTGCAAGCTCTGCTTCAAAGCTTAAACCTTACCTAATGCAAGCTGTAAAAAGCTCTGGCTTTTCCCTATGTCATTATGGTGAAATAGTCGCTTCCATATGCCAAGAAACTTCTGGTGCTATTGAGCAGAATGATGCTTCTATTAATGACCGTAAAGTAAGTATTCAGTAGTATCAATAGTATCTGAAGCATCTCTTTTCTTTTTGAAGGAACTGTTTTAATCATTTGGTATTTCTGTATGCATGACCACTCTGCATGGGTTGCAAATAAGTTGTGCACTACTTGATTTTATAAGTTTAAAACCTCTGTTTTATACACTTGTGTGCAATATTCCCTCAAAACATCATATGTTGTTGGCTGGTAATGACACATAGTGAATACTTTGCGTGAACTTTTTGAGCAGATTTTGTCTCTTTATTTTATTACATTGCTGTAGGCTAATGAGAGCAAGCCTAGAGGGTCATCTTTGAATAAGGCACACATTTTGTTCTTGTATACAATTGTCAACTTGCTGTCTATTTTGGCCTCTATTGCCTATCTATCTACCTTTCTTTTCCAGATATTATTCTTCTTCCTGTTAATCAATATTTGTTGTTAGAGTTGAAGACTTACAAATGACTGAATATTCTATCAGGAGGAGAAAGAAATTCCCAAAGAATCAGGTTCCATTACACAAGTTGATCTTTCAAATGGTAAATTTCCCACGTTGGTTGTCAGTTATGTTGTTATGCAGATCAGGCAAGATGAGTTATTGGCAGATTTAAACTCCTTAAAGAAGAGCGAGCATTGCCACCTTGCTGATGAGACCAAAAATGTTGATTCATCAAGTGTTGCTGAAGCAGATGATTTGGGAATTGAGAAGGTGGTCAATTCTGAATGTAAGTCTGATACCAAGAATATATTAACAAAATCTAATTTGGAATCTATAGAACCTTCTGAAAATTTGTATGTTTATGAGAAGTCCAGACCGCTCCAGACCATAGAAAGGACAGCAAGGATCTCCCTGGTTCATCGGATGAGGACCTGTTCATTGATGGGACTGTATCCTTTCAGAATCTGAAAAGGACAGGTATTCGACCTTCTAATTTGGAATCTACAAAACCTTCTGAAAATTTGTATATATGTATGAAGGACATTGCCAGACTATTAAAGGACAGTAGGGATGCTCCTGATTCATTGTGCGAGGACCTGTCAGTTGATGGGGCTGTATCCTTGCGAAATGGTAAAGAGACAGTTACTAAACCTCCCTCACCTAAAGAAAATGAGGATGACCTGACTGATCTTACTTCCTCAATACCCAGTGAGGCTGTCCCTGATGCTGGGACACAGAGGAAGGACAGCATGATTGAGGAGGCCAGTCCTGTGGTTGATAATGCCTTCAGAAAGGCATCTTAAGGAATAAGTGATTCAGAATCAAATCAAAATAAATGCTCTGAGGAAAAGGCGGCCGCTACAATTTCCAAGGAGGATATATCTCCTTCAGAAATAGATGAAACTAAAAAAGAAAATGCAACTGCAACTGCCTCAAAAGCAAGACCACTAAAGCCATCATAAAAGAAGTTAGGTGCCATCAGTAAAACTGGGTATGGATTGTCTTCAAAGCAGCTAGTACTTAAGAAAAAGAGAGCTCAAGTAAAATGTATTTCTGAAAAGAATGGAACAAAATCTTTAACCAAGAATGTCAATAAGGTACTTGGGGCGTTTAAACTGCAAATTAGCTGTTCAGTTGATGTACTTGCTTGTTGATTTTGTTTTCTAGATTGTTTAATTAAAGGAATCTTTGTTTTAGGTTATTTATGAATTATCATAAACACTTTATTTAGCTCCATCCTTTCTACAAATTCCATTGTCATCGATTTGATTGCCTTCAAACCTGCTGCCTTTGTCTTAGCTATTTTCCCTTTTGATTTCTTGTCTTGACAATTGACGTTTTGAAGGAATTATTCTGTATTTGCTTTCTGTTACGCTGAGGATTACTAATTTCTTGCTCCTAATAATTCTTTGCCGGGCATCTGTTTCTATAGAATATGGTGAGAATGCAGCTGGTTTGAAAGTTGAAGTCTGTTGGCCAAAAGATCAGATGTAAGTGTAGATATTGTTTTCTAGATTATGATTGAACAAATATAAAGAAAAACTCAAATAACAGTTTATGCATGGGAATACAACTTTGGACTCATTTCTATGCTACTTCATACAGAATTTTGATTCAACAAATCTAAAGAAGCTCAGAATTACTTCTGAATTTTGTTGGTATTGCATTATGTGTTTTCCGTAATCTTGACTACCTTTTTCCCTCTTTGTTACCAGAGGCCAGATGTCTGCTTAACCGTGCAGAGTGCGGTTTGCAGAGCCCTCTAGCTTACATATACCAGTAGTTCATAGAAGTGATGGACAGCCAAAGAAGAGAAAATCTGCTGCTTCAAGAGCTTCTGCTCATGACAAGCGGATGTGCCATAACGCAGTGGAGAAGACACAGAACACCCTCGATGACATGTCTTCGGCATTCAAGTTCAAAACTACACAGAGGCAATCACCAAACGAGGCAATGTTGTTGTATCAAAAGTACCTGGAGGAGTTGCAGAACTTGGAAGGATTGGATTTTGCCGAGTTTGCAAAGGCTGTTAATGTTCTTAAAGATGATAAAAATGCAATTGCCTTTACGACCATTAAAGAGCCTCGGCGTTTAGTTTGGTTGAGGTCTCTGTGGTAAGCATTGTAAACTGAAACACACCATGCACTTAGATTCACTTGTATACGTGAACGTTGAACTTTCAATAGCTTAGGATAGTGATTATCATTTCTCTTCAAAAAATTTTATAATCAGATTTTGGCAAACGCTTTGATAGGGTTCTTTTGACAACAAATATCATAAATTGTCAGACCTCTAACATAAAAAATTAGACATAATATAAAAACAACATAAGTAAAACATGTATGAATTTAGGAAATGTTAAAAAATATTATATTTATCGTATTAATACGAATTTTATTATGATAATTTTAATATTTTTTATAATTCGATCATGATTTAAAATAAGACTAACATAAAATATACCCACGGATTGATAGGTTTAAATAAAATTGCACGGTGGTTAATTTTTTTAGGTTTTGCTTGAAAGATAAATCTTGTATTTAAGCAAAGCAAAGGTAGAGGGCAATCACATCATAAATGCAAATGGTCGTACAATTATCCAAGTTCGACTTTTCAACGTGCACATGCTCCTATAAGACTCAAAGAAGCCGGTTTAGAGATACTGTCTCTAGCTGCACTCTGCTTATACGTCAAGGAAGGCTGCTCATTTAAGTCTTTCCGTTATCTACAATCTAAGAAATAAACACTCTCTCTCACTTCTGTTCGTGAGTGCGCCTGCTGGATTGAGCTATGGCGGTTGGGTTAGCTATAACAAGTGAAGGTGGGCAATATAATGGCAGGATGACTTTGCTTGCTGTTCTGTCATGTATGATGGCTGCCACAGGTGGAATTATCTTTGGTTATGATCTTGGAATTTCAGGTTCTCTACTTTCATTTTTTCTATCTGAGCATCAGTATGACAATAGGTTTACTTTCTCTTTTGCAGTATCAGTCTTACCTATCATAAACTTTTAATCTATTTTGAATTCGAGCATGCAGAAATGGTTTAGCTTTTTGAAGTAATATTTGGATAATGATTTTGCGGTAAACTTTGTCACTTTTGTCTGAAAAAGAAAAAAGTTTAATAATAATGCTCTCATAGCTTTGCTAGTTGATGCACTGGCCTACTAGCTGCTGAAACAGTCTCTATATAGGTAAAGAATTAAGAGTTTAATGGAGTTAATTGATATAATTTAGTTTTAAATTTAAATTTGATTTATTAAAAAATTTTAAATTTAAAATTTGATTTGGTTCGATCGAATTTAATTTTGAAGTTTAAATTTAATTCGATAGAATATTTAAGTCATTTAAATTGGTTTGATAGATTTCTATTCGATTTAATAAGTTTGATTTGTTATTTTTTATTATAAATTATAAAATTAAAAACGATAAATTAATAATCAAATATTAAAACTTATATTTAAAAAAAAAAAATCAACTAGCTTGAACAATTTAACTTATTACTCAATACAATCAAATTCAAGTTTGAGTAACGACTGTTTGAGCTTAATTTACCTATTTTCAATTTTGGAAATTAAATCGATTCTTGAGACACAAAATTCAAGATATCTCATCAAGTAATTATGTGATTGAAAAGGTGGAGTGACCTCCATGGAGCCATTTCTCAGAAAGTTCTTTCCAAAAGTTTACACAAAGATGAACGAAGACACCAAGATTAGCAATTATTGCAAATTTGACAGCCAACTGTTGACTTCATTTACATCTTCACTCTACATAGCTGGCCTTATTTCCTCTTTCTTCGCATCACCTGTGACCCAAGCCTTTGGACGCAAGCCATCGATCCTTATAGGAGGAGCTGCGTTCCTTGCTGGTTCAGCCCTTGGTGGCGCAGCTTTCAACGTGTACGTGTTGATCTTCGGTCGTATCTTGCTTGGGGTTGGCGTAGGATTTGCAAACCAGGTATGTACAGTAAATTCTAGATCCAGACACGATACCATAGTTAAATGAGACGAATAAAAGGCACGAGTATGTAAAGTGTTTAGTGTATTCGGCGAAATTTTCATATTTTGTTGTGTTTGCTTTACAGTCAGTTCCATTGTATATCTCTGAAATGGCACTTCCCCGCCATAGAGGAGCAATGAACATAGGCTTCCAATGCGGTGTTGGCATTGGAGTACTTTCAGCTAACGTTATAAACTTTGGCACTGAAAAGATCGAAGGTGGATGGGGTTGGCGTATCTCCCTGGCACTGGCAGCACTGCCGGCCTCAATCCTGACACTAGCGGCACTTCTTCTCCCTGAAACACCCAACAGCTTAATCCAGAACAGCGATAATCACCAAAAGGCCAAAGGTGTGCTGCAACGTATACGAGGCACCATTGATGTCCAAGCAGAACTGGATGATCTCATCAAAGCAAGCTCGATTTCGAAAACAATGAACCACCCATTTCGGAAAATTATAGAAAGAAAGTACAGGCCTCAGCTGGTAATGGCAATAGCTATACCATTTTTCCTACAAATGACAGGCATAAATGTCATTACATTTTATGCTCCAATACTATTCAGGACAATTGGCCAAAGTGAAAGTGCTTCACTCTTGTCTGCAGCAGTCAGTGCTGGTCTTGTTGGCACTACTGCTACATTCATTTCGATGTTTGTAGTCGATAGGCTTGGCCGAAAGGCGTTGTTCATGATTGGGGGAATTCAAATGTTCGTGACACAAATAACCATTGGAGGAATTCTGGCTGCCTCGCTAGGGGATCATGGTGGAGTAAGCAAAGGGTATGCTTACTTAGTCTTAGCTTTAATTTGTGTATATGTTGCTGGCTTTGCATGGTCATGGGGTCCATTGGGATGGTTAGTTCCTAGTGAGATTTTTCCACTGGAGATTAGATCAGCAGGCCAAAGTATAACAGTGGCAGTGGGCTTTCTCTTCACTTTCCTTGTTGCACAAACTTTTCTATCCATGCTCTGCCATTTCAAGTCTGGGATTTTCTTCTTTTTTGGAGCATGGGTGGCCTTGATGACTACATTTGTTTACTTTTTCTTGCCAGAGACAAAGAATGTGCCAATTGAGCAAATGGAGAAAGTGTGGAGGGAGCACTGGTTCTGGAAAAGAATGGTTGGGGAAGTGGATGAGAAGGCTTGGATACAAGGGGCATGAAATGTTAGATTAGACTGAAATTGCATCCTCAATATACATCTTGCAATGAAGAAACAATAATTTCTTTGTGAAATTTCTTCCATTTTTGGTATTCTTCCATGTGCAATCTTCTATCATTGTTAGCATTCAAATCAAACTGATGAAATTCCATCTTTGTATGCTAATTTCTTGAAAATACTTAATGCACAACTAAATTTTCAGACCTTATTCAAAATTATTATTTCATTATAATTATACCCATTAAATCTTAAAAATAAGTGAACATCGTAATTCACATCACAAAAGATTAATATAATTAAGAAGGAAGCACGTGTTTAGAATACTAGAACCTTCTGACTACTTTTTCGAAAGACAAAAATCTTAAAGCCAAAGTGAAGAAAGTCAGAAGCCTTCCAAAGTGGTCCAAGATTGCTTAAATTTAGTCACTCAAGCTATAAATGACCACGGAAAAGGCAAAAGATGCTATATTCCAATACTCAGCTCGTCCCAAGGTGTTTACACCAAGCAAAGCAAGTTGCTCCACAACCCACATGCTTCCTTCTGGTCCACACGAAAATAGAGATATTCTGTCTGATATGTCCGCTGTAATCAACCGGTAATGCTCTTATTAAATAATCTACTACTGTTTTTTCTATAAGTGCAACCTACTTTTCTCGAATGTATGGTTGAGATTAGTGATTAGCTGGGAGCTGGCTAAGCTTAGCTATGGCTGCTTCACAAGGACTAGCAGGAGAAGGAAGGCAATACAATGGCAGGATCACGCTGCTAGTTGTTCTGTCATGCGTGGTAGCTTATCTTCGGCTATGATCTTGGAGTTTCAGGTCAGTCTGATCAGTATCATGCAATTATTCATCCAAATTTCTGATGATTTCATGCATTAATTGCCATTAAAAATAACTAACAATACTTATGCAACTGCTTTTTAAGGTGGAGTGACCTCAATGGACCCTTTTCTCAAGAAGTTCTTCCCGAATGTGTACCGAAGGATGAAACAAGATACCAAGATTAGCAATTACTGCAAATTCGACAGCCAACTGTTGGCTTTGTTTACATCTTCACTCTACATAGCTGGCCTTATTTCTTCTTTCTTTGCATCACCTGTGACCCGAGCCTTTGGACGCAAGATGTCGATGCTTGTTTCAGGGTTCGCAGTCCTTGCTGGTTCAGCCCTTGGTGGTGCTGCTTCTAACGTCTACATGCTTGTCTTTGGCCGTGTTTGTCTTGGCATTGGCCTTGGATTCGCAAACCAGGTAATAATACGCTCTAGTGCTAATCTAAGATTGCGACAGAATTCAGTAAACTTGGCAATTCATGTAATGTAAAATTCGTATTATCTCATGTGGTGATTAGGATTGTTTGGTCGAAAATTTAGTGGTAAAACAAATCTACTGGTTTTTTATGCTCTAATTCATTTGCTGCAGTCAGTACCACTCTATATCTCTGAAATGGCGCTACCCCAACACAGAGGAGCAATGAACATTGTCTTTGAAATTGGAATTGGCATCGGAGTACTCATAGCTAACATCATCAACTTCGGCACTGAAAAGATCGAGGGCGGCTGGGGATGGCGGATCTCCCTATCCCTGGCGGCAGTCCCAGCATCAATCCTGGCGCTAGGTGCCATTATTATCCCAGACTCACCGAACAGTTTGATTCAGAACACCAATAACCACGACAAGGCCAAACGTGTGCTGCAGCGCATAAGAGGCACCAGTGATGTCCAAGCAGAACATGATGATCTCATCAAAGCAAGCGAAATCTCAAAAACAATCAAACACCCATTCAAGAAAATCATACAAAGAAAGTACAGGCCTCAACTGGTAATGGCAGCAGCTATACCATGCTTCGCACAACTGACTGGAATCAACGTCATCACATTCTATGCTCCAATATTGTTCAGGACAATCGGCCTGCATGAAAGCTCTTCACTCTTGTCTGCAGTTGTGATTCGCGTTGTCAGTACTTCTTGCATATTCATATCTATGTTCGTCGTCGATAAGCATGGCCGAAGAGTACTGTTTATGATCGGGGGAATTCAAATGCTTGCAACACAAATAACAATCGGAGGATTCATGACAGCTTTGTTAGGAGATCATGGCGGATTGAGCAAGGCGAGTGCTTACATGGTTTTAGTTCTGATATGTATATATGTTTCCGGGTTCGGATTGTCTTGGGGTCCGTTGGGATGGTTAGTTCCCAGTGAGATTTATCCATTGGAGATTCGCTCAGCAGGCCAAAGCATCACTGTAGCAGTCAGCTTTTTCTTCTGTTTCCTTATTGGACAAACATTTCTAGCCATGCTTTGCCACATGAAATCTGGGATTTTCCACTTTTTTGGGGGATGGGTGGCGGTGATGACTACATTTGTGTACTTCTTGTTGCCAGAAACTAAGAATGTACCGATTGAGAAGATAGAAAAAGTGTGGAAGGAGCATTGGTTTTGGAAGAGAATTGTGGGAGATCAAGTGGATGACAAGGATTACAAGCTAGCCATATGAACAAGTTTTAATCTTCTGTTTTGCAAGAAACACTACCAAAATACATGGTTTCACCAACGAATTTCAAGTATTACTGACAGAAAATTTCTGTCCATAATATATATCTATATATATATTTGGAAGTGAAGGGACAAGAATTAGCTTCTGTTTCATTATTTACGATTAGCCAATAATCCCTGTTGCTATTCAGGGTCTGATGACTAAGCCAACAACAAGATATGTATCTCTTTATTAAGCCCTTCCTAATTTCCTTTTGGAAGTGGAAGATAATGAGTTTCCTTCTTTAGAATATAATACATACATGCATGTCCGATGGAAATAGATTGTTAAATTTATAAAAATATTAATTGCACGGGAAATTATAAAAAGTATTTAAAACAAATATAAATTTTTTTTTTTAAGTCTCATCTTTTGTTGTGTATGTGTAACACACAAAAACATATATAAAAAATTATTATTTAATATATAATCAATGAAAATATTAAATTATTATTTAATATTATTTAATATATAATATATATCACATATACTTTATTTTATTTATTTTTTTAATTATCAATTGACGTTTATAAAATTTAAAAGTTTTTTTTACAATATATTAGATAATAATTTATATATATAACTTGATTAATTAATCAATGATTGGTGGCCAAATGGGAAAAAAAATCATGACAAAAAAAGTTGGATGAATCATTATTTTCAAGATTTCAAGGTGTATCTAATGATTCCAAATTCTGGGGTCCTTGAAATTTTGTGATTGTTTCTTCTCTTGTAATCCTAATCTCTGTTAGGCTTCTTTGTTAGCTAACAGGACAAAGTAGAAACAGACCCTTGTCATAAATCCAACATTCTTGTCTTGCACATAAAAAAGTTAAACTATCTTATTTGTTTGTTAAAAATCTCAAAAGCATATAATGAAACAAAACTCAAATAATACCAAAATAATAAAGTTCAAATTTTTGTTCAAATATAGGATGATTCCCAACACGAGTGGCATCTTATTTGTTTTATAATTATTTGTCTAAAATAATCGAAAAAATATTTTCGAATTCGTACAATTTCGAGTCAAAAAATAAATTATTTCTTTAAAGAAAATCGCTATCACTATCAAAATATTTCATCTAATGAAAATGAGTGAAAATGAAAGTATGAAACCACTTTTCCTCTATATTTAATTTGGGAGACTTTGTAATGAAAGACATATTGGAGGTTGTAACTTAATTGATCAACTAAAATGAGATATTAAATTTTTATCATTAAGAGAATAAATATGAAAAGAATTGTAGATTATTGTCTTAAAAAATTAATCCGTATTCAATTATTAATTACTTTGAATTAATATTAATTAATGCTGATTATCATTGTAAGTAAATTTAATTTATCATAATATCAATGATCAAAACTTTGAAAATAAGATTAAATTTTTTTTTTTTACACAATCCAAAAGTAGAAGAAAAAAAAACAATTTATTAATTTAATACTGAAGCTAATATCGAGTCCTACTGCTCATCACGCGCGTGGACATCGGTTCCAAAACAAACAGAAGTAGAGCCGTTATGATCGTTGGAACCATCCAGAACCATGTCCGCGTACTCTCCGCGAAACATCCTACGCGGCTTTTTCTTATTTGTCGAAACCGTAAACTAACCAAATCACTGACCAGTCGTACAGCTTATTTAAATTAAAAATTAAAAAAATGGTAATTAACTTTTTACTTTCGCCGTCACCTCCCTCCAGATTGAACTCGCAGAAGGAAATCTCTTCTTTGATCGTCGCTTCGTTTAAGCTACAGCCAAAGGTAAAGCTTTTTCCCTCACAATTAGGGCTTTGCGCCGATCATTGATTTTGATGATCGCCGAAAATGATTCTGTATCTATTCAGCTTCGATTATTTTCTCTCAATTTTCAGTTTTTTTTGGCAGTTTCCTTTGATATTTCTTTGTTGATTAATTTCCGGTTTACGCCAATCGGAAGCTATGCCTTCAGCCGCGTCGCAGCAGTGGCAAGAGAAGGCAACTGGTTTCATTTCTTCCTCAGGTGCCTTTTAATCTATTATTTCTTCATTATTTTCTTCTTTTCTTAATATATTTCTATTGTTGCCATATCGGTGGTTTTTTTTTTTTGAATTTTGATTGCAGGGGTGAAGCTAAAGGAAGCTAGCCTAACGGCCGGAACGTTTGTCGAAGAAGTTGCCAAGGATGCAAAAGGGAACGTCGCTGACGTGGCGGAGCGAGTTGGTTCTATGGTCAAAAGCCGTTGGGCGATTCTCCGGCAGCCGGCGACGAGACATTCTGTTCAGGAGAGTCTTATATCGGCTGCTGCTACTACCGGAACATTTCTAAGGAAAGGCATCACCGGCACAAAAGACAAGGTGGTCGTTGGTAAAACAAAAGTTGAAGAGGTAAATTTTACCTCTAAAAGTAATTGAATTGAATTTTTTTTTTTGTTTAAATTTTCATACGTATTACATTATCTATCTTGTTCAATGTATTAATGACATTGTGAGAGAGGAGAAGATGTCATGTAAATTTTGAGGTTTCCTGTTTCATTTAGGATAGCTGTGTAAAGATCTCCTTATTATGCTGTTATCCTGTTGCTATTTTCTTCCGTGATTGATCATTTGTTTAGTTGTGAAATGTGATTGTTCGCTTTTCGACTCTTGTCTCTGTTCTGTCTTACCTCACTGATTGCCTTTTGCTCTCTTCTTTACTCTGATAGTTAAGCTGGTGTTCTTATCAAAATTAATTTATGTTATGCTACAGAGATGTCCCTTTTGTTCCCTACGGAAAGAGTATTTTTATTCTTGGTTTTGTACTTGGGTATTACTTCTGTTATTGCGAAACTGCAAGTGACAGATGAATTTTGGATTTTAGTGCTTTTCCATGTTATTATGGTCTTTGTTGATGCTGTGTAGTTAAAAATGCAATCTATTGATGCTTAGTGCGAGGCATTGAATATAATTTTGTCATTTTTAGTTGTGACAAACTATGATAGTTTCGGTTTCTACAGAAGGTATGGTCACGAATGATATATATGTAATGGTGAATTTGTTACAGGTGGCAAAAAAGACGGCACAGAAAAGCAAGATAATTTTGACTGATATAGAACGATGGCAAAAGGTATAGGATTTTGTGGTTTGCTTTTATATCTTTTGTCTTTTAACAAGTACTTTTTACCTTCTGAGTTCTTATTATTATTTTTTTCATCTGCAGGGTGTGGCCAGTACTGATGGTAAGTTTCTTTATCTTGGAGAGAATATATATTTTCCCAAATGGTGACTTCTTTTGCGATGCTTGTTATTTCCCTCTCATTCTGAAAATTTTGAATGCTTTTGGTTCTACTTAAAATTTCTGCATTAAGAACCAACTATTGAATTTGACATTTCCTATACTTACCACTCCAAAATCATTACCTTGCATCAGTCGCTCTTGACACAGTCACAAGTTTTTCTATGATTCTATCAAGTGATAAAATCTTTGATTTTTTAGATTCAGGTGTAGGGAACTGCTTTTAATTGTAATTCTTGTTTTTTATTGCCCTAGCACTCTTGCAGCTCCTAATCCCTAATCATCTTGCAAAAATGCTTCTGATTTCAACTAGTATAAGTTTTAAATTGCATTGGATTTATAATTTTTACAACATTTTCTGTGCCCAAGGTTTGTTTCTATTGCATTCCAGTGCTCTACTGTTGTCTTAATTGTCAGTTCTTCTGTATGTCCATTGCTTCTCTAAATAGTATTTTCTGCAAAAATAACTTTTGTTTTAAATTGGTTTTGTTATCATAGTTTCTGATTTACTTAACAGGGCATAGGTTTTTGCATTTTTTTTTATACGTTCTCATTGACAGATATACTATGACATAGTGATGATTAAATTAACCACTCGAGTATTCTATGGATATTACTGGCAAATGTATAATGCTAGCTGCTTATTTTCTTTCTTTTTCAGTATTTGGAGTTCCTATTGAGGTTACTGTGCAGCGACAGCAATCCAGCAGGCCCATTCCTCTTATATTGGTGAAATGTGCAGATTATCTAGTACTATCAGGTGTCTCAGATGACAGATTTTGGTGCTTATTTAGCAAATGTTACTGCAATATACATTCTTTTCCTGAGGGTAACATTTTTTTCTTCTACTTTTAGGTCTAAATTCTCAGTACTTGTTTAAAGCTGAAGGAGATATCAAGGTCATCCAGCAATTAGTTTCTACTTACAACCAAGGTATCTTGCATGTTATCTGCTAAACTTTGACCGCCAGTTATTTCTGTTTGGATTGCTTCATAATTTGCTGTCATATGTTTATCACAGATTTCGATGCCTCTATACCAGAGGGGCTGAATTCAGTTGATGTAGCTGCTCTAGCCAAATATTTCATCGCTAGTCTTCCAGAGCCGTTGACTACGTTTGAGCTTTATAATGAGCTCAAAGGTGCCCGTTCTAGTATACGTGCAATGAGAAATGTCTTAAAGAAACTTCCTAGTTTAAACTACATGACTCTTGAGCTCATCACTGCATTGCTGCTTCACGTTAGCCAGAAATCAGTCCTTAACAAGGTGGGAGTTCTCTCTCTCTCTCGCTCTACATCCATGTGCATTTGCATATACTAATGCATACATACATGCATCACCTGTAAAACTTGGTTTGAATGAGGCTGAATGTAATTGCAAATGGCTAAAAGCTTATATTTCTCCACAAATGCAAAAGTTATCATAGAGATCTTGCAAACCTTAGTATTTTACCTTAACTACATGAGAAATAATTTGATTTCCTCCTATGTACCACTGATGGGCTAAAACCTACTTGATGCTTCAAATGATCTCCACTGAAGTTTTGGTGGGCAATTTATTTATTCGAGGTCATTGTTAACTTGTTTGTTTGTGGTCATTGTGAACAAAATGCCTGCATAAAGCAGTTTCTTGGTTCCTTCATAACGGTCCTCTGCCCTCCTCTCACCCCTCATCCCTCCAAACAAATTATTTGCAGTCATATGCATAAAGTTGGTATCCAATGGATAAGTAGTACCTGTTAACAATGTTTAATGGTTGTTTGTCTTCGAACAGATGGATGCCCGAAGCCTTGCCATGGAAATGGCCCCTGTTATTATGTGGCAGAAGGGTCGGAAACCAGAATCTTATAGGAAATACTGGAGTCATCCACCCAAAAGTCCTTCCAAGGGTAGCATGGACCCGACCCCTACTTATAGTGCTTGGGACATGCTCGCTGGTAACTTTTCTTATCCGCTACAGTCTGTCCATATATCACTATATTTTGCATGACACTCCAATAAAACTCTGACTCAATATCATTCAGAGATAACTAATCACCTAATAATTTATTTGCTAGAGTATAGTCTCTACTGATGGAAGCTATTTCTTAATCACAGGATTAGAAAACTAAGTGAAAAATGTTACTTTTGTTGTTTTAGATAGTTCAAAAAAGAACCAACGTCGACATCCCCTTTTCCCCCTTTCTTTCTTGCTTTCTCTTAGCTCCATTTCTTGGGACCCAAAGCCTCCTCTGCATTCCAAAATTTCGCCAATACACTTATGTGTTTTCTATTGCTAATAGTTCCCTCGGTTGCTTTGGCCCTTCCATTTATAATTGGATAACGCTGCATCAACTAATGCTTGTCCTGAAGAAACGGTGACTAAAAATGTTTTGAAACAACTAGAAGGTTCTCATTTTCCTTCGCCTTGCATATATGACTGCAGATGATGAAGAAGATATGGATGCTTCCTCCCACATTCCTTTGGATGATGGTATGCCAGTTGATTTTGGTGCCATTGAGGTTATTCAATGCCTTATAGAACAACACAATCCCATATTCACAGATGCTAATGAGACAGTCTGGAGATGATCGAGATAATCCCCTTTCCTTATGCCACATAAAAGGTGCCCAACAAAATCAATCATCTCTGTGGATGAAATTTAAATCTTGGTCAAGATGATTGTTGTGCAGTAATGGATATTTTGTTGGCAACCAAATCTGGTGAATCCCTTGCATGTCTGCCTGTACATTTTAGTAATTAGGGACAGTGACTGCTTTGAATGGAGGTGCTGGTTTGATTTTCAGTAAAAAAAGGATTAATTCTTCGAAGTGAAGGATGGATGATAAATAACTATATTCGAAGCATTCTGGAAATATGAACATATGAATGAGTTGGCACTAACATGAATCCCCAGCAATATTTACGTACTTTTTCACATAGTTCGTTAAGACTTCATCCTCCTCAGTATTCCATGGCCATTTCTTTATGCATGTTTCATCACGTGGTCTTTCCATTTCAAGAATTATCTCTTCTTTTATTACTCAACACAAATCCATGGCTTCTCTTTCATTTTGTTTCTGTGAATCATATTAGTTTATTGGCAACCATTCGGGATTTACAGAACTGGAATTGCAGAGCATCTGTTTTCCCACTCTTTTTCCAAGTGAAGGTTAAGATGGTTAACGATACTCTCCATTGTCCACCGATGACCAAGTGATGAAATCACAGAAAAAATCCAAGCTTTAACCCCGAAATAACGCATGACAAGGGATACAATTGAATTAAATTATTTATAAATTATTTAAATTTAACTTGAAATCATTTAAATTTAATTTTTATATTATAAAATTTAATTTAATTTTTAATAATTTAAATATTTTATTAAATTAAATTTAAATTTTAAAAATCAAACCCAATTGATCTTATTCACATTTTGAATCTTAATTAAGGCCAGCGAATTTTAATCTCCACACTCGTTACACCCTCAGACAAAGCCGGGCACCACTAACAAGATATGTTATTGGTCTGTCACTCGGACGTGGTTAAGGTAACAAGTGACGTCAACCTTTACAACCTTCACCTGCAAGTCCACTTTGGTTCTTTGGAACACGTGATCAGAGTTCTTGATCTTAAAATAGGATCCTCAACTCCTCCGTCTCAAATGGCTCTCAGGAACATGTCTATCTCACTTGTCTTCTTCTTTACCTTGTCTTCCTTGGTAAGTATTGGAAAAACATGTTCTTTTCTTCATTTCTTGGATATGGTTTCGGACTTTTCGGTTCCACTTTCTTCAGTCAATGATCTTTATTGTGTTATTAGGTTACAGGACAAGAAGGGGTTGGGGGCTCAGGGAAGTACCCTATAGTGGTGAGCACATGGCCTTTCCTGGGGGCTGTGAGAGCTGCATGGGAAGCAGTTGATAAGGGGTTCAGCGCTGTTGATGCTGTGGTGGAGGGTTGTTCTGCTTGCGAGGAATTGAGGTGTGATGGTACAGGTTGGTAGCATAATCTCTGGATTTTCTTCTTCTTCTTCTTTTTTTTTGGCTTTAATTGTTAGGATATTCCTTGCATATGGTTGGTGAGTGGGGTTTTATCTTTCTTCTTGAATATTCAAGTCTTTTGAATTCATTGTTTGCTAGAATACTTAGGTTAAGCAGAAATTGCATCTATTAGTTAACCACACAAGGACAGTCTTTCACCATAGATTAAAAGGTATAATGTTTTTAGATATCTATGCTTTCACCATTGAGCAGTATCTGGTTGTCCAAAAAGTATGATATTAATTCTTCTTTTGTGTATTCCTTGAGATTGAGAAGATTCATGAAGCTATAGATTGCACCGAAAAGATTAAAAATAAAACTCAACAGATACTGTGTCCTCTTTAATGGAATTTACTAAATGCATTGTCAACCTTGAAAAAGAATTAGAATATCTGCTTTTTTTGTGTTTTTGTTTAGCATGTTAATGCCTTGAACGACATGAATTTGACTGCAACAGTGGGTCCTGGTGGAAGTCCAGACGAGAATGGAGAAACTACAATTGATGCCTTGCTCATGAATGGGGTAGACAACATTGTGTCTTAAATATTGTTTTGATCCTTGTTTCTTTGTTCATATTAAGAGAAACAACTAAATCTTTTGTGTTTGCTAAGGAAATGCATAGGCCACAATGGAGGTTGGAGCTGTTGCTGCTATGAGGTACATGAAAGACGGCATCAAAGCTGCAAGATTAGTCATGCAACATACCAAACACACAATGCTTGTTGGCGATAGAGCTTCTGCCTTTGCCATTTCAATGGGTCTTCCTGGACCCACAAACATAAGTTCATCAGAGTCTATGGAGAAATGGACAAGATGGAAAGAAAATGATTGTCAACCTAATTTTTGGAAAAATGTTGTACCTGTTGATAGCTGTGGCCCTTATCAGCCGAAGGATAACGTGGGGCTCAACAGGGGGATTTGCTCTGAAGCCAATTCAATGGGGTTTATGGAATCCCGGACATCGCTTGTTGGTCCTCATAACCATGACACCATATCAATGGCTGTTATTGATAAAGTAAGTTGATGTAACTGCTGGTTCATTCCAATCCAGGATCCGGGCACTTATAAGCAAACATTCACGGTTGTTTTAAATGAATTTATTTTTTCTTGCATAGATGGGACATGTGGCTGTTGGTACATCAACAAATGGTGCAACCTTTAAGATCCCTGGCAGGTAAATGGATCTCACTGCTGAACTCAAAACATTAAGTAGCGGCAATCATGTATTTCATTTTTGAGTATCAAGGGTTCTGAATACCTATTTGAAAAGAATAAGCCCAACATATGTTTTTCTCTAAAACAACATGGATAGGGTTTTTTTTTTTTCTCTTACATTATGTCACCTGAGTGTTTATGTTTTACAGATCACCTAACATATTACCTTCCCTGATTGCAGGGTGGGTGATGGACCTATTGCTGGATCTTCTGCATATGCAGATGATGAAGTTGGTGCTTGTGGTGCAACCGGAGATGGTGACATCATGATGCGCTTCCTTCCATGGTATTAACAAACTTGAAAAATAGAAGTTTCAGCATTTGATCACGTTGATGCTAATCTAATATAGGAAAAAAATGAAGTGGTATTATTTTCTTCTTTTCCAGATCAGGCCTTTAATTGAAATATTTAAGAACATCGTTCTTAGAGTCAACAAATCTTTACAAGGACTGCAAATAACTAAGATATACTCTTTGATTAGATTTGTTTTGATGTTAAGCTTAGTTATCATGCTATTCATGATGGCAAATCTTTTGCTCACAAAAATCTGGCCTGGTCCATCTTGTTTACTCTGTTGTTTCCTCTCTCAATTCACCATTTGCAGCTGCTCTAATTCAACTAGTTTGATGTGCTATGTGCAAACCTCATCTGATGCACACATGTGATATCATGCTTTTATCTGTTTTCAGTTATCAAGTTGTGGAGAGCATGAGACAAGGAATGGAACCCAAGCTCGCGGCAAAGGATGCAATATCACGAATTGCAAGAAAATTTCCAGATTTTATGGGAGCTGTTGTTGCTATCAGTAAGAATGGTGTACATGCTGGTGCTTGTCATGGCTGGACATTTCAATACTCGGTCAGAAGCCCAGATATGGACGATGTTAAGGTTTTCACGGTGCTGCCCTGAAATTGCTTCTTCCCCTGCATTAGGAAAATTGTCATATCATGCCTTCAACAATTCATCCAAGGACATCCATTCTTGTATGTTACCAATGAATATTCGTCGAGAATATTTATCATAGGGATTCTTCATTAGATCTCTTATTGCTAAAGAACCGACGATGATATTGATGTTCTTTCTTCGACATTACATCACTGCCATTCAATACTTTAAATTGTCACAGCAGTGTCACTTGATTTGTAGCTTAAGCTAAACTTCAAGATCAATGTTAACCTTACCTCACATATTCTAATGTTTTCCATCATTTCCTCTCTGCCACAAGAATCCTGGGTTTAGCCAAGTGCTTGTATATGGAGAATTGTAAGAAGACTTGGAAGTTATCCATTAAACAGTAAATAGATTCATTCATATGGACGCGTAAAGAGTGCTTGTAATCACAACTTAAAAGAGTGCTAAACATACCCTATTTATTAGACACAATTTATTTCTTTAAGTCTAATATATTATTTTACTTATTACATTTTAAACTTATATCTACTCTTTTCAATCTTATTTGAAATTTTTTTCAAAATCAAAATTATCTAAGATATTTATCTTATATTGTTTATTTTTGTTTATTTTGATGTAAATTAATTGTTATTTGGATTGGGATAGTTTAGAGTTTAATTTGTTGAATAAAAACTCAATTTCTTTTTAAAAAAAAAAAATTTCTATGCTCACGAGATAATATTTACCGTGAACATCGAGTAACTCACCGTAGCTTTCTGCCTTGAGTCACAACAAATTGGCGTGAGTTTTTTTGTTATTTACGACAGTTCATTAGCGTGTGTTATGTAATGTTATTAAGGATTTTTTTGTAATAAAAAAATTATTAAAAGTAGGATGTGTCAAGTAACACTTAGGTTGGTTTCGGTTAAAATTTCCCACGCGTATAATGAAGCATGGTTCCTTAACTACCCCAAGATTAAGTAAACTCAACCTTATTTTCTTTGAAGAACTAGTGCCATTGTCAAGTCAACTTGGGGGGAAGAAGAAACTTTCATACACTGAACCAACCAAGGAGTTTCCGATAACAGGTCACATCACACTCAACCGCTCGTCCCATTGGCCAATGGTTGGTCCGATGAGCCGAGACCGCTAAGAGAAGACTTGGAATTACATGGTTTTCTCTTCAATTATCATTAATGATTGGACTTTACCCCACTCAGCAGTCAAGACTTTGGTATTTCCGTTGCCACGTTGCAATACAAGAAACGCAAATCCATTCACCATTTTCTCTATCGAACAGATAATCTTTCTCTCTTACACAACCAAGGCTCTCGTTCTTTGCAATGTCTACACCAGCACAGTAACCTTCTTCCTTTGTCTGGATTCATGTTTATTTTTCCTTCATTTAGCTTTTTTAATTTGTTTCATATTTGATCAGATATTATCAATCCTTGCCGCCTGTGAG
Source organism: Firmiana major (assembly GCA_033439115.1). Taxonomy (NCBI): domain Eukaryota; kingdom Viridiplantae; phylum Streptophyta; class Magnoliopsida; order Malvales; family Malvaceae; genus Firmiana; species Firmiana major. Next base: position 95,888,337 of record CM065896.1, on the reverse strand, counting down.
CAAGTTCTATGGAGTGGCCTGTTTGATGACCACATCTGCCCTGTATCTTGGACTTTATGATCCCTGGAACATAGCACTCTCTTACCAAGATGTATTTAAACGTTTCCAGGTAAACTTATTATCTTTGTTTTTATCCAATTTACAACTAGGAGAGCTCAGTATGTGGTTGATCATTGATATTATTCTGCTGCAGGTTTGGAGGCTCATTACCAACTTCTTCTTGCTTGGACCATTTTCACCCTACTTTGCCGTCCGTCTTATAATGATGTAAGAAGCTGAGTCTTTCAAATCTTTTAATGGCTTCGAGAATCGAGTTTAAACGCTCCATTTGCACCCACTTGCACGTCAAGATATTTTGTGAGATATATAAATAAAATTTTGAATTTGAAGTATTTTTATGATTTTAAATCTCTATTTATATATCATAGCAAAATCTCATAATATTTTAAGTATATATCATAATAAAATCTTATAATATTTCGATTTGTAATATTTCGATTTGAGATTAGGGAAGTTACATTCCTTTCATTTCTGTCATTTTGAGAGCAGAGGAGCGTGGGAGAGAGATTTGCAACATCATGATGTAAACCATAAGCTATAATGTTTAGTTAGAGAAAGATAGTTTTCTTTAACATTTCAAGTTCAATTTCACAGAGCTAGATATGGTGTCTTGCTAGAGAGAGGGCCCTTCGACAAGAGAACAGCAGACTATGTCTGGATGTTGATCTTTGGAGCACTGTCACTATTGGTGAGTACTGACAAACATTTAAATGAATCAGCATATCGATTTTTATTGTCTTTGATCTTCATTTTTGCATACAAAGGCATGTCTTGCTAATATTGTCATCAATAAACCTACATAAAATGAAAATAATTCCATACTACTGATTGATTGTTAGGTTATGGCTGCTATTCCATTTCTATGGACACCATTTATGGCAGGTTCATTGGTTTTCATGATTGTCTATGTATGGAGCCGTGAGTTCCCAAATGCAAAAATCAGCATCTATGGTTTAGTGACATTGAAGGTATGTTGATTTTTTCCCTATAGTTTTAGTCACACCATGGGGTTTTGATTATGCTAATGCTGGTGTTAAGAAAATCTCATATCGTCATTGCGAAGAACCGAACCCAATCTAGAAAGGGCTCACGTTTTTATCTCACCAAAATACGCCTCATAATTACGGATTTATAATATCTTTCGACATATATTATAGCAGATCCTCACAATATATGGATGTGGGATTGGAACGTTATAATCATCAAGATCTATTGTCTTCGTATTCTTGTAGTCCGGGACTTTTCCACCTGATGTCAGGTTTTTGTTGGAAGCCTCTTCTTCTCAGCTTTGCCTGAAAGATGCATCATCGTGTTTATGCTCCATCTTCTGCATCTAGTTCTGGTGAAGCTCTCATTCCGAAGTCAATGCATCAGATTCTAACTGTTGGATTTTTGTCAATGCAGGGATTCTATCTACCTTGGGCATTGCTAGCTCTGGATTTGATATTTGGAGCTTCTTTAATGGAAGATATTATTGGAATGGTTGCAGGGCATCTCTATTATTTCTTAACAGTGCTTCATCCTCTTGCTGGTGGACAGTATGTTTTCAAGACCCCTCTTTGGGTGTATCCTTTTCTGTTTCTTGTCATTCAGCTTAATCATACATGCATCAAAGTCTAGCGAATGTCAAGTACACTTGACAATTTATACATATAATTTATGTTCGTATCATATAAAATATAAAAATTATGTCGTATCTAAAATTATCAAGTCCTTATCAAGAATTAGTAGAAAAATTCAATTAACAAGCTCAATCAACATATAATTTTAAGAAACTCTTGCTTAATGGAACTTAAACTCGGGATCTTAAAGTTTTAAGATCTTTTCCTTGCCATTGATACAAGGTCTCATTGACGACAGCTAATGGCTAATTGTTTGGGACATATTTGAGTGTGTTACTTGAAACATGAACTGTTTATGTAGTCCTCAATGAGCATTCCCAGTAACAAACTAGTAGCATATTGGGGGGAGGGAATCCAAGTAAATTCTCCAGTGCAGCGTGATCCATTTGCTGGAATTGCTTTCCGAGGTCGAAGCTACCGACTAAACGGTAATCGAGGGCAAACAAGCACGCCATCGGAGCAGGAGCAGGAGCAGCAGAACCAAACATCAAACAGTTCAGCAAGCCAGCCTAATTCAGGTGCTGGTGTTGCCTTTCGGGGAAAAAGCTACCGTCTTGGTGGTCATTAACTAGCTCCTCTTGTACTTGATCTGCAGACCGTATCTTATATAAGGTTTTATGATGTGAATTACCATGCATTTGCAGCCTTAAATGTCATGAATGTAAAAGAATGGAATTCTGAAATTTTATCCATAATACTTCTTCATTTCTATTCTTTCATTAAATTTAATAATTCATATATATATATATATATATATATATATATAATATATGTTCATATCATGTAAAACATAAAAATTTTATATTAACACGTTAAACATAATACATTTTAAGTTTTATCAGACTTACATATAATTTTTATTAAATTTTAATCTATTTATCTTCAATTTTTTTTTATGGTTTTTATATCATCATCACTGAATTAGAGTGCAAAATTTTCATTTACCTCCTCCTTTTAGTTGTGGGGGAGATATCTCTTCCGAATTACTGTTGAATATGACTAGTGTGAACTACTGAACTAAGTCAAGGAGATGCAATGCACTTGTTGAGCCCTCCTCTCTTTGTCATCTCGCAATACCCCTAAATCTTTCTTGTAATTCGGAGCTGTTGCCAAGCTTCACCTACGTTAGAAAGTACATTATTCATTTCATTTTGTTATATTAAATGGAATTTGTATAGTATAAAATATAAAAAAATTATTTTAAAATATTTATTGATATATATTAAATACCAAACATTTTTTAGATTTTATTAAAATTTATATATAATTTTTATAAATTTTCATATTCTTTATTTATGTATTTTTTTTGTCTTATTTTTTTATTCTGTTATCATAGTATCATACTTAAAATTTTTCAATTTTAATCCATAAAAAGTATTACCAAGAGGCAAGCACTTATGATATTCTCTGATACCATGGGAAAGCTCAACTAACTTCTCTTGGACGAGTTAAATACTCAAAATTCCAGAATTGTTGTTCATGAATCTTGTGTTTGCTGACATGTTTGATATTTCATCAGACGATCAACTTCACCACGTCTTCCTTTCTGTCATCGAAGACAAGTCCACGGAGGGTCGGAGACCATTCTCCATCTCCATGTGTCTCACGGTTTGGTCAATATTCGCTTACACCATACGAACATGGGTCACCTCTAAAGTCCAGCATTCATACCTAACGTTACTGTGCTATATCTAAATTACTTCCCTGGGTTGTTAACAAATCAAATTCCTAAGTGTATTGATAATTTTATCTCTATTTTCAGACTATAATATCAGTCTGCAGTCTCTTTTGAATAAAAAAATAAAATTTTATATTTTATACATTTACATTTTATAACATTTATATTAAATCAATTAATTATAATCTATCACTTCATTAATGAAAAAAATTAAAAATTATGTAGGCCTTAAAAATAAATATCAATAAATTTTTTTACTGTATTTTAAAAAGTTTATGTATTTTTTAGTTTTTCTTATTAATAAAATGACAATTTGTAGTTAATTAAGAGTCTATATGCACCAAATTTAAATTCAAAAAGTAAATTGAAACTTACTTCTTTTTTTTTTAATTTTATTCAAAGAATCTCTCCTTAATTAAAAGATTAAACAGAGAAATTTTAAAAAATGTTGATTAATTTGTACGAATTAGATTTTTTTTTGGGCACTTGTACTAATTATTAGAATATGTTATAATAGCTGTTTGACTAGCGAATAGGATAGTAAACAAATGCAATTTGCAGCTTCATCTATCATCTTACACCTTAATTTGATGAACACAATCCTCTTTGCCTCCTTTTAAATATCTTCTTAAAGTCAATGAAAATGAAATGTAATCCTTAATTCTTAACATAACCCCCAATTTTGTTTATAGGAATCAATTGCAAGAGCATGAAGACAGGATTATCTTAAACAAGAATCCAATAAAATAAACAGATGGGGGACCAAAGCTATTTTGACCAGTTCTTCTGCTAGAAATTAAGGATTTTGCATTTGGGTAAACTTGAAAGTATCTAAAATATATTAATACAGTAAAAAATGATTAAAAAATAAAAATAATTTTATATTTGATTTATTAATACAAGTTTTGCTATAATAAATACAAAAATGCAATCAAAAACAATGATACCATACTCAACAATTTCACACCAGACTTCTTCGCTTTGTGGATAATAAAAAATGGTGTTAGCAGATAAAAATGGAAGTTACTTTTTCTTTTGAAGGAAAACGCGTTTGATTTTGATGGGATTTCTTGTCTGCTGTCCTTTGTTTGGTAGCATTAAATTTCTCCTGTCTTCACTGTTTTATAGGAAAGAGAAGTGAGAGATTCATGTGAACTTCCTTTGACCGTTTGTCACTTGAAAATGACTCTGAAAGGAAGGAGAGCTCCTAGAAACTGCCATTTTTCTTCTTAATCCTTTGTATAACATCTAGCGAAAATTCAATGGTTAATTCCCCACCCCAAAAAAAAAAAAAATTGAAGACAGATTAAGTTCCAACTCAAACTCTCTGAAGTCTCCGAAAACAAGTGGGGTTCTTGCTGTCTCGATGATTCTCTAGGAAGTAGCGTCTTCTTAGCAAAGAAGAAAACTATACAGATACAAACCTGTGCTTTTAACGATAGATGATCAAAACCCAAACCCAAGTAGCAGCAGTAAGGAGAGCAAATTAAAAATTTCGGAAATTGTTGTTTGAATGGAAAATTCTGCACGGCACAGTGGCTTTGAATTTTGGATGTATGTATGCAGTATTTAATAATAATAACAAAAAAAAAAAAACGTGCTTGGTGGGGACGCTTTGCTTTGCGTCATATTCTTCTATTACGGTTAAACTAACACCAGAGTTATAGTTATTAGTGTGGCGTAGAGATAGGAAACTAAGCTGTTTCATTCTCTTGGTCTGACTCCCAACCGAGCTGTAAAAATGGTGGGTTTCGAACTAGAGGGAGCCTGAAAGTTTCGAGTTTCAGAAGAAACTGGTACGTTTTCAGTCACTCTCTTTGATTTCCGAGGTTTTCTTTCGATCTGATATTTGTATTCCTTGGAAGTTTTACCAGACCGGTTCTATGTTTTCTGAAGTACTTTGGCTTGAGTTTTTCATGTATGTCTGGTTTTTCGTTGATTGTTGAAAGCTTTCTGAATCATTCTTCTGACAGTTTCAAACTCGGGTTCTTTCAAGCTCAAGCACCTTTGGTTTCAAAGTCTATGTTTCAGGTTGGGGATGTCTGGAATCCTGAAAGTGTTGGTCATTTATTTTAATAATTTCTTTCTGATTGCCTCAATGATTTCTTTTGGTCTTGTGGATTTATTTCCATAGAATTGTTTCTTTAAACTGCCTGGATTCATTGTATATTCTATCTCTAAGGATTTCTGGCAAGCCATGCAATCTTGTACAGTATTTAAAACATGATTTTCTTTTATGTTTTTAAGACATGGCATTAAATTCTAAGCAAAAGAGAGGGTGGGTTTTGGGGGAAGTATCTTTCTCTATTCATGACATGCCAAATACAAGGCTTCTGAGTATCACCATTAATATCAGTGATTATTACACAAACGAATCCTAAATTTGCAGTTTATTTTTTTATATTCCATCAGGTCTCGATTAATCCGTACATTCATGAATTCTCTAACAGGGCATTTCTTCTGTAAAGCTGCAGAGATTTGGTTTTACAAAGAAAGTGGCAGAATAATGGAGAAGAAAGAAATAGAAGAAGCAGAAGATGAATTGGAATTGGCACCTCCTCCAACTTTAACCATTGGTATAGCTATCGATGGAAACCGAAAAAGCAAATATGTCGTCAGATGGGCATTGGAGAAGTTCATTGCAGAGGAAAATGCTGTGTTTAAGTTGTTACATGTGCGTGCAAAGATTACTGCTGTTCCTACACCAAGTAAGGATGATAGTTTACTTGTATCTCAATGAAAACTTTCTTTTTCGATGTTGGACTTTTGGTGGGCTAATGTTAACTGACTAAGATCGTATTGATACTAGTGGGAAACTTGCTTCCGATTTCACAAGTACGAGATGATGTAGCTGCTGCTTATAAGAAGGAAGTGGAGTGGCAGACAAGTGAAAAGCTTCTTCCATATAAGAAAATGTGTGCTCAAAGAAAGGTACCTTCTTTTTCCTAATGAATCTTATTGTGCATGTATCCTGAAAATGTGAATTAAATTTGCTTAGATTCTGAATTTAGGTGGAAGTTGATGTTTTAGTCATTGAATCGGATGAAGTGGCAAATGCAATAGCAGAGGAGGTTGCCAAGAGCACCATCACTAAGCTTGTTATTGGAGCTTCATCTCTTGGGATGTTTACAAGGTATAGTGGAAAAAGGCAATTGTAATGCTGACCATGACTGATCTAGCAGCCTGATAGATGGTTCTTATATAAAATCATGGTTATTGTCAATTAAATGGTTAACCAAGCAACTAAAACTTCTAGGATACCAGGGAATTTTGGAAAATCCTATGAATCAGTTGTACAGGATCTATCAATCATATTGCTGGAAAAGATGTTATTTCAGCCTTTTCATTTCTTCATTATTGAGCAATCATATCAGAATTTTCCTGTTTGTCCCATGAAGAGGAGAGTGAGCATCAAAGAGCTGGTCTTCTGTTTACTTATGTGCACTATTTGCAGTTTTGGACTAGCTCCAGCAATAATCTTGTTAACGTGATGATGTTTGTAGGAAGCTGAAGAAAAATAATTTATCCTCGAGAATTTCAGCTTGCACTCCAAGCTTTTGTACAGTCTATGCTGTTTCAAAAGGAAAGTTGTCATCTATTCGACCATCTGATTTGGAGAAAAATGGAAACACCAAAGATGACAGTAGTGAAACAAGTTTATCTTCCAAGAGCTCATCAAGTTACACTTTCAGTTCTCAGACAGGTATTTATACTTCATTGAAAGATTGACACACAATTGCTCATTGGCAAATGATAAGTATGCTAATCTTTCTTTCTGGGAAACAAGCACTGTTTTCTTTGTTAAGTTGTTGTAGAAGATGAATAATTGATCCTTCCAATTTGACTAAAGGATAGTATTATGCTCCACCATGAACGGCAATCTAAACAGTTTTGCTGTCCATTTATAATTTGATTTAGTACTTATAACCTACCTCCATTTCTCTTTTTTGTCATTGTAGATTTTGATTCAGTGGCATCCTATGCTAGTTTCCGTTCTCCTTCCCTACCAATGCAGCGATTTCAAGCACTTGCAACTATAAATCAGACAGTTTTACATACGAGAACAAGTTCTCTTGAGAGTAACCTGTCTATGTCGCTTGAGTCCACCCGGTCTAGGTCTCCTGATATCAACCATTCTAGATGTCATTCTCTTGAGACCGTGGCAGAAAAGGATCACATAAGCTTTTGTCCTAGCAGTTCAGAAACTGGGCAAGCACTCAGCCATAGTTCAATTTGCAGAAGCTGGCCAACAGATCAGATTTCTACCTCAGAGGCGCTGACAGACTATTCTTTGTCTGAGTGCCAGGTAGGTTTTGCCTTTATTGTTCAACAAATATGGTGCACTGATGCACGTGAATGGTACCTCCAATGAGATTGATATTGCCAATAAATTAGATCGATATCTTGATTGTGCATTTTCTTCCTTCAGGTTATAGATCTTGTATTAAAGATAGTAATTAAAATTTGTGAAATAAGCAACATAATAGCCTTAAGAGCAAGGTATTTCATTATTTTCTGTGATCATTTGTTCAGTTAATAATCATTTTAAGGTTTTTTGTCTTTTAGAATAGGATAGTAACTCATTCGCTGAAGAATAATAAGAAAAGAAAAAGATAGAATTGAACAACTGTACAGGCATTTTTGCGCATTGCCTACGGCTTTACAATGGAATTCTCCCTTTATATTGATCTTTAAGCAGCAACTTAGTTTCATTTCAAGCAGACTTCAGCAAGGACAAATTTGAACATTTTACTAAAACAGCATAGAGCATTTTGGTTTATTTTTGGAGGACACTTACACATTTTATTGGAGTTAAGTTTGTGTTTTCAATCATGTGCACAGGTAAATATTAACTTCGAGCTAGAAAAACTCAGAACTGAACTTAGACATGTTCGAGGAATGTATGCAATAGCTCAAAATGAGACAATCGATGCATCTCGGAAGGTTAGTTGCATAATATCAACTTTGCCTTCTTCTGAAAATGTTTATGGAGTAAATTAATCTATTTTTCCTTTACGGTTGGAGTTTCAATGGATCCAAAACTTCGAACAAAATCACATCTTTGCTGCCATTTAGCATCATTGGTGCTTCTCAACGAATTTGTTGTTTTTCCTGACGTCTTATTTCCAAGAATTTTTCTGAATCCTTTTCAAATCTGACCATCTTCTTTTATAATCTGAATGCATAAACTTCATGGCAGTAAAGATATTGTCAAGTTATAATTGAATTCATTAACTGATAGAAAGGTCAGTATATTCTAAGTGGGGTGAATATCACATTATGGTCCAATACTTTTGTTAAGAACTAGTTCAAACAAGGGTATTCGGGTCTACAGACGGATTCAATTCTTTCTGTGTAGACTAATGGGCTTCATGTCTGTCTTTTCTCAGTTGAGTACTCTAAGCAAACGTCGGCTAGAGGAAGTAATGAAGCTTAAGGAGATAAGTTTGAAGGAGGAGAAAGCTAAAGAATTAGCTAGACAAGAGAAGGAGAAGTATGAAGCTTCAAGAAGAGAAGTTGAGCATCTGAAGGAATGCGCTGAAAGAGAAGCTTCACAGAGGCGACAATCAGAGATGAATGCCTTTCATGATGCTAAAGAAAAAGAAAAGCTCGAGAATGCTCTAACAGGTCATGTCCAGCAATACCAAAAGTTCACATGGGAAGAGATTGTTTCAGCTACATCCTCATTCTCAGAAGAGCTTAGAGTTGGGATGGGAGGATATGGAACTGTCTATAAATGCATGTTGCATCATACAACTGCAGCAGTGAAAGTTCTCCACTCAAAAGAGAATAGTAGAAATAAGCAATTCCAGCGTGAGGTACAAAATTTCTTGCAGAAAACCAAACTGTAATAGTTCATTGATAATTAAAGAAAATCAACGTGGAATTTCGTATGCCTTATGTGGACTGGTTCTCTCAAATAGAATTATCAAGTGAAACGTGTGTTTCTGCTATCTGACTTAAGAACATATGCAGCATGCAACTTATTATGATTTTCTTGCGAACATGGCATGCAACCTTAATATGCATCTGGTGTAATGATAATATATTGTTTTGTACAATATGTGAATTGCAACTAAATACTTGTCATTGTTTTCTGTTTCAGCTTGAAATCTTGAGTAAAATTCGCCATCCGCATTTGCTTCTCCTTCTTGGTGCTTGTCCTGATCATGGTTGCCTTGTTTACGAGTACATGGAGAATGGTAGCCTGGAGGACAGATTGCTCCAGAAGAACAATACCCCACCGATCCCATGGTTTGAGAGATACAGAATAGCCTGGGAAGTAGCCTCAGCTCTTTTTTTCCTCCACAATTCAAAGCCGGAACCAATCATTCATCGTGACCTGAAGCCAGCAAACATATTGCTTGATCATAACTTTGTGAGCAAAATCGGTGATGTTGGACTTTCCATGATACTTAGGACAGATTCTTCCTCGACATCCACCATGTACAAGGATACAGGACCTGTTGGAACACTTTGCTACATAGATCCTGAGTATCAAAGAACCGGGTTAATATCTCCAAAATCTGACGTTTATGCATTTGGGATGGTAATATTGCAGTTGCTAACTGCAAAGCCAGCAATAGCTCTAACTCATGTGGTGGAAACAGCAATTGAGGATGATAACTTGGTAGGCATTTTAGATTCAGAAGCCGGGAATTGGCCAGTTGAAGAAACAAAGGAATTAGCTATCTTGGGACTGAGCTGTGCAGAGCTTCGACGCAAAGACAGACCTGGTTTAAAAGATCAAGTTCTTCCTGTATTAGAGAAAATGAAGGAGGTGGCAAGCAGGGCTTGCATTTCAATTTCCAGTGTGCAGTCTGCACCTCCTAACCACTTCATTTGCCCAATATTGAAGGTATGCCAGTATAGTTCTACCACTCTAGAAGCCTCAATCAACAGAAAAATTACAACATAGTTACTTGTCTATAACAAGGACTTTTATTGTATGATTGCTAGTCTAACAGGATACCAGCTTGAGCATATGCACTGATCTAATAGTATGCTTTTTTCACTGTTTTGTATCCTGCAAATCCTTTGTCTCATTGAAACTGGTGTGTTTTACAGGATGTAATGGAAGAACCATGTGTTGCTGCAGATGGCTACACTTATGACCGCAAATCAATTGAGAAATGGCTTGAAAAGAATGATAAATCACCAATGACAAATTTGCCTTTGTCAAATAAGAATCTGCTACCAAATTATACTCTTCTGTCTGCAATTGTGGAGTGGAAGTCCAGAAAACAATGACAGTTTTACTCTCATTCATTCCTTGGCCTAAACACTACAGGAAATGCTTTTCCTTTGTAGAACTGGAAGTGCTGTTAAGTTCTTGGTAGTATTGTACAATCTACTATTTTTACCAAGTCTTTCAGCCTTTGGATCACTTTAGATAGAAAAGATAGGTTTGTCTGTAAGAAGGAATGCAATTGTATATAGAAGCAGGAAGAGATTGCCGATTGTAGTGGTTCCAAGCTTCCAATATAAGAATATCAATACAAGCTTTAAGGGTAGTTGAGAAGCAATTTCCCATCTTTTCTTTTATAATTCCATCCTTCAAAAAACAAAACAAAACTATCATTACAAGCTGCTTATGATCCAGTAAACCTCATAATTCTATATACAATATGGTAACATAATAACGGCACCAAAAAAAGGCAAGAATGAATTAATACTATATAAATACAAATTATATTTGCAAATAGTCAAATGTCTACCAAATTTGAATAATTCTTGTCTATCCAACAGGAGTCTTATTCTTGTAACCTAAATACATAAATTTGAATACATACAAAATCCGCCATTGTTATCAGAACCCATTAACTGTATTGGTATACACTCAAGTTGACAATTAATTAAGAAAATAGAAAAGTGATTGACAGTGTGTTTTATACTTTATGCTTTGGCCTCATCTTGAAACAGTGTTGAAAGCAAGTTATGCAGAGTAGTGAGCCAGCTGGAACTCGAACAAGGCGTGGTAATCTTAGATATTATACAAAAATAATACGAGTTAAAAAAATGATAAAAATTGAATGTGAATATGATAGAAATTAAAAAATAATTTTATATTTGATGTATCAACACGAATTTTAGTATAAATTTTTTGTATTTTACATCATATGAATATAATTTTTATATGATATATATATATAGATTTTATATCCAAAATGACAGGTCTACACCGTAGTACCAACCAGAGCTAATTGTTTTCTCAAGATTCATAATTTTCCCTCCTGTGGGTGTCTTTTCTCGTCAAGTTTTCCATTATTGTTTCCAGAACCAGCAATTTCTGAAATCATAAAGAATAGTGGATAGGATAACAAAAGCAGCTATTTTAGACATGTAAAACAAAGTTCATACACCAACTTGGGTTAGAATCTGTTTTCCTTTCATCCAATCAATTTCCTCAACCTGTTTTTGTGTGCTGTGATGGTGATCTCCATTTTCATCCTCAAACCTCACTTGGATAATGTAAACTTCCCATGAAGACAGTGACCCTCAAGATAAAGTTTCCTAACCCTACCCATGAAAATGATGCGATGTTTTGCATTGCCAGAAGTGTGCTTGGAGTGCAGATTCTTGCGTCTACGAGCACTCCATTATTTCAACAGGACCACACATGCATCGTCAAAGCCACCCTTCGCTTTAGCATTCACTGTGAGGGTTGGTTCATTGGTCCCTGCGTGATAATTGCTGGAAGGCCATTCTTTTCATCATCGTACTATTATTTGCTACTACTTTTCCGGTTGGGACTGCATGCTCTAACTCTAGAGATGGAAACTGGAAAGGTTTTGAGGCAATTAAGGATTGCCACCCATCATTCATGCTGCCTTGCTATTAAGGCAACTATAGGAGAAATTATTATGGGAGTTCAGTTATTAATTTATACTTAAATTATCAGAATTTAGTTAAGGGGATAATCATAATCATATCTATGAATTGCAGAAGGAAGATGGAAAAGTTAACATTTGCTTCTGATTTTAAAAATCAATGAGGAGAGCATCAAATTTAGAAAAATTTCAACCCTCTTCATTGCTCATACATTAGATAATTTTAATTATGATAAGACGAGAAACTAAACAATAACATTGATTAAAATATGATAAAAATTATATACAAATTTAACAAAAACGAAAAAATTATTTCGTATTTTGATTTGTCGACATGAATTTTGACATAAATTTTTATATTTTACATTATACGAATATGATTAGCACAACTTGAAAAAAATACACATGAATTATAAGTTCTAATTACTTGACCTCTCTCATATGCTAATAATACTTCTATTGAAATTTCGTCAGTATTTCAAAATAAATAGATTATTCAAAATTTCATGTCACTTAATTTCAATCGAGAAAGAGAAATTATATATAGAGAGGGGAAAATTATCTCATTTATTATAGTTTTTAAATATTGTTAGCAAAATAATAAAATTAGTAAGATGATGCATATTTTTAAAGGTATAATGAAAAAGATAATAAAAGGAAATAAACAATGAAATGCAAACAATCATCCTTTTTGTTAAAGAAAAAGTAACAAATGTATCTTGGGTTTTTTATTTGACATAAATTGTCAGCTTTAGATTTTCCCAAGACCCACATTCTGCATGTGTCAAGTGTTTCATACCAATATAATACAATAAAATTGAAATGAGGAATTGGAAAGATGCCAAGATTACATCCAACAAAAACCAAACAACTCAATTTCAAATCCCCTTTCTTTTTGAGTGTGGGTTCATGTGATATATATTGTGCTGTTGATTGGAGAAAAATACCAAACACAATATGAGTTGGATTTGGAATTTGGTTTGGAGGAGAGCCTTAGCACATGTGTTTCTTCTATTTTAATCATACTTTTCATGATATCACTTAACAAAATTCCAATCATGATTTTAAAATAATGAATTTGTCATCCTAATTTTTAGTTAAATCACAACTATTTGTTTGTTTTATCAGCAACATTTTTAAATTTCCTTCTTAATCTTAAATCAAATAAATTTATAAAGAATTATAAAAATAATTTGTTCTAAGATTTTTAATTTGAGTTTTTCATGTTCAAATGTCACCGGAAATAAAATTAAAAATTTATAAGATTAAATTCATTATTTATTATTAAAAACTCTATAAAAATATCATAAAAAAGGTAAAACAATCCATCATTTGTAATCAATAATTCATATACTTTGCAATTACTTCAATATATTTATATATATATTTGAAGGAAAAGGAATTACAAAGAAAGTTGGCATAATAAGCAATTGCTTAGAACAAACTTCTTTTTGTCTAATGTATTAATTAATTCTTAATGTTTCTCTCAATTGCTTACTTCAAATGTAACCTTCTGATTTGGTACTCAAAGAAACGATGGCTGATGGATGGTGACAGGTGAACCAACCACCTTCAAAAGCTCATTATTCCATATGTTGAATTAAATCATTCTAGAATATGCACATTTTATTTTAATTATTTTTTCAGTTTCTCAACAAATTCGAAATTGAAATAATGAAGAGGATCAAAATTTCTTTCCACTTGACAACCTTCCTAAATATAACTTAATTCAACGTATTATCATTGTTTAATTTTTTTTGTGAATATTACTAAAATTGGGTCGATAACAAATCCCAAATAGAGGAGATAAATGAGCATTATCTAAAAAAAATGTATAAAATTATTATTTTACGTCAATATAACTATACACGTAATTATTTTATTAAAAAAATATTATTTTAAATTAAAATGACGTAAAAATGAAATAATTAATTCATTAAAATTTTTTTATTATCCCACGTGGTGAGAAGGGGTCCCAATATGTATATATTTTAAAAAATTTGGATCAACACCCTCACATCCACCGATCACCATACCTTTGCTTGATTATGTGGTGGTGGGGGTGTGGGCCCTAAAACAACTCATCAATCTGCGCCGTTAATTTACATTCTGATTTCTGTCTCAACCACCACAAACTTACGTTTTCAAACTTTCCCATACATACACCTCATATCTCCATAGTCTTTCAATTAAATAAATCTATTTTTTTTATATAAATAAATTTGATTTCAATTTAGATTTTGTATCGTAATAACTCGAGAAATCAAAATGGATTAAATCTCGAATTTTTTTTCTTAATTTTTTTTATTAAATCGGTATCATCATTATCTTGATGTTTATCATTATCCACAATTGTAAGTGTTGTGCATGATAAAAAGAATAATAAAAGAATGACACGTGGCGCATGAAGAAAACGTATTAGAAATGATACAAGCCCTGAGTAAGATAAAAAAAGGGGCAAAAATGTAATTAATGACAGAGTAAATCCCTATAAATAGGGGTCAGGTATGATTCGTTAACCTAAGTCTCTATTTCCCCTACAGAAACTCTACCAAATTCTGGGTCTGACTTAAGCATCGGAGTGCAAACGCAGGGAAAGCCCTGCGTCCCTCTGATCTTTATTTTTCTTGCAGAGATTTTGACAACACGTGGCACGAAGGACGTCAGCAATTCATCATTGTTGTTTCAAGCAACAACAATTGGCGCCGTCTGTGGGAACCGAAAGAAAAGCTGTGATTCTACAACGATGGTGAAGACACGATCCACGGCAATCAGGGATGCGGAGAATGAAGACACGGCTAGTTCTCCCCTGGACCGTGGAGAAGAAGCTCGGGAGGAGAGTCATATGATGACTATCCCTGTGGCAGAGTTCGAAGCGATGAGGAAGCAGGGGGAAGAAACCGTCGAAGCCTTGTGGACTATGGTTGATTTGTTCAAAGGAGCTTTTCCGCAAGTGAACCTGCCGCAGACTGTCCGAAATTTGGTAGGAGAAGGGCGAATTGCGCGAAATCCTGGCGCGCATGACCCTCACGGCAGGGGAGTACGAGACCCTGCGCGAGACTCTCGCGGCACGACTGCAGGAGACCCTCACGGCAGGGGTGTGAGAGACCCTCGCGGCATGGCTGCTGGAGACCCTCACGGCAGGGGTGCGCGAGACCCTCACGGCAGGGCTGCAGGAGACCCTCGCGGCACTCTGGCGGCAAACCCTCGCGGCATGACTGACCCTCACGGCATGCCGGCATTGGACCCTCACGGCAGGGGTGCACGAGACCCTCACGGCAGGGCTGCAGGAGACCCTCGCGGCACTCTGGCGGCAAACCCTCGCGGCAATCTGGCGGCAAACCCTCGCGGCATGACTGACCCTCACGGCATGCCGGCATTGGACCCTCACAGCAGGGGTGTGAGAGACTCTCACGGCATGGCTGCTGGAGACCCTCACGGCAGGGGTGTGAGAGACCCTCGCGGCATGGCTGCTGGAGACCCTCACGGCAGGGGTGCGCGAGACCCTCACGGCAGGGCTGCAGGAGACCCTCGCGGCACTCTGGCGGCAAACCCTCGCGGCATGGCTATAGGAGACTCTCGCGGCACTCTGGCGGCAGACCCTCGTGGCACTCTGGCGACAGAGCCTCGGGGCACTCTCGCGGCAGACTCTCGCGGCACACCAGCGACAGAGCCTCGCGGCACACACGCGACAGACCCTCGCGGCATTCTCGCGGCAGACTCTCGCGGCATGGCTATAGGAGACTCTCGCGGCACTCTGGCGGCAGACTCTCGTGGCACTCTGGCGATAGAGCCTCGGGGCACTCTCACGGCAGACTCTCGCGGCATGGCTATAGGAGACTCTCGCGGCACTCTGGCGGCAGACCCTCGTGGCACTCTGGCGACAGAACCTCGGGGCACTCTCGCGGCAGACTCTCGCGGCACACCAGCGACAGAGCCTCGCGGCACACACGCGACAGACCCTCGCGGCATTCTCGCGGCAGACTCTCGCGGCATGGCTATAGGAGACTCTCGCGGCACTCTGGCGGCAGACTCTCGTGGCACTCTGGCGACAGAGCCTCGGGGCACTCTCACGGCAGACTCTCGCGGCATGGCTATAGGAGACTCTCGCGGCACTCTGGTGGCAGACCCTCGGGGCACTCTCGCGGCGGACCCTCGCGGCATACCTGCATTGGACTCTCGCGGCACTCTGGCGCAGACCCTCGGGGCACTCTCGCGGCGAACCCTCGCGGCATACCTGCATTGGACCCTCGCGGCATGACTGACCCTCACGGCATGCCTGCATTGGACCCTCACCGCATGCCTGCACCTGACTCTCGCGGCATGCCTGCATTGGACCCTCGCGGCATGCCCACACCTGACTCTCGCGGCACGACTGCATTGAACCCTCACGGCATGCTCACGGCGGACTCTCACGGCAGTGGAGCCCGAGACCCTCACGGCAGGGGTGCACGAAACTCTCACGGTATGGCCGCGCAAGACCCCTCGTTTGCTTCCTGCGCCACGTGGCCCGTTCTTCGCGCGCCACATGGCGCACTCATAGCGCAAGGATGCCAGCTCAGGCAAGACCCTTCTGTGCGAGACCCTCACTGTAGGGGTGCACAAGATCCTCCCGGCATGGCCGCACGAGACCCTATGTGTGAGACTGAGGAAGACATGAGGCGTCAAGGTATGGGAGACACTGTGCGTGAGGTCTCGAAAGGCCTACGACGCCAAGCTACGGAAGACCCTATGCTCGAGACTCCAATGAATTGGAGACATGAGGGTGTCAAAAAATCACGGCGTCGTGGTACAAAGAATTCAACACGGGAGATTGTTGGTAGTCGGAGACGCCAAAGTACTAGAAACCTTGAGGGTCCGGCTCAAGTAGACTCTGGATATTTGGGCGTCGAAGATCCTTGGCCCCAGAACACAAACAGCCAACCAAACAACGGAATCAAAGATGTGGGAATGACAGGGTCTCATGTTGAGAGAGACTCGAAAATAGATCCAGCACGAAACCTTGAAACTGGAATGACAAACTTACAATCTCAGACTCATCAAAACCGAACTCAAGGTAACAGGAAAGAAGCCATGGACTGCGGCCAAGATGATGCATACGATGCTAAGAAAGTGCAAAACAGACCTGTCTCCAAGGCACAAGTTGCCACTTATATGAAAAGAATAGTGGAACGAATCTTAGAAGAGAAAAGGTTAGTCCCAGCTGAAGAAAATCAGAGGAGGAGAATTCCATTCAGTATAAAGATCATGAAAAGACCGCTGCCCCCAAAATTCAAAATGCCGCAGATGACGATGTATACGGGAAAAACTGATCCTTATGACCACATTCAAAACTATGAGTCATTGATGCTATTACATGGATGGGAGGATGAGATCATGAGTAGAGCATTCCCCTCAACTTTAACTGACCATGCACTAAAATGGTTTAATAGTTTACCAGAGGGGTCTATTTCGTCTTTCAATCAATTAAGAAGCGAATTCCTGAAAGCCTTTGTGATAAAAAGTCAGGAAAGGAAGGAGGCCACCTATCTGCTTACCTTAAGGCAGGAGAGCAAGGAATCACTCAAAAGCTATGTGGATCGGTTCCGTAATGCTACTATTGAAATACATGATCTACAAGTTGGAGTAGCTGTGACAGCTATGCTACAAGGGACAAGGTCTGAAAAGTTGCAAGAGTCGCTATCTTTAGATCAGCCAACGACGATCTCAGACTTGTTCTCGAGAGCAGATAAATATATCACTCAAGAAGAAGTGATGAAAAGAATACCGACGCTGAACTACATGTAAGGGAGTTCAAAGAAAAGAAACCCTTACCATCGTCGGGCTACCTAAGCCTTCACCAATGCCTTGAAAGAATATGGAAAGGTCACAACGCAAGAGGATAGCAAAAGCGCGGAATATCAACCACTTGCAACTACACTGGCAGCGAGACTTTATGACATTTAATATTATTTTTTGTTAATTCAACTATGGGTTGAAATTTAATTTGTTGAACTATTATTTATGCCATTTTGATATTTTGTTGGCTGTTGAGATTCGCACATAATTGATAAATGACTGATCGCACCAGCTACACATGTGCAGGGGCTTGAAGCGAAAAATGCGCGAGGTAAGCCATGAAGAAAATGTGCGAGAGCTTGAAGCGAAAAGTGCGCGATGTAAGCTAAGCACACAACCAAGGGCTTGAAGCGAAAAATGCGCGAGGTAAGCCACGAAGACAATGTGCAAGGGCTTGAAGCGAAAAAAGCGCGAGGTAAGCCACGCACTCAAGACAAAGGGCTTGAAGCGAAAAATGCGCGAGGTAAGCCACGAAGACAATGTGCGAGAGCTTGAAGCGAAAAGTGCGCGATGTAAGCTAAGCACACAACAAAGGGCTTGAAGCGAAAAATGCGCGAGGTAAGCCACGAAGACAATGTGCGAGAGCTTGAAGCGAAAAGTACGCGATGTAAGCTAAGCACACAAGACAAAGGGCTTGAAGCGAAAAATGCGCGAGGTAAGCCATGAAGAAAATGTGCGAGAGCTTGAAGCGAAAAATGCGCGAGGTAAGCTAAGCACTCAACCAAGGGCTTGAAGCGAAAAATGCGCGAGGTAAGCCACGAAGACAATGTGTAAGAGCTTGAAGCGAAAAGTGCGCGATGTAAGCTAAGCACACAAGACAAAGGGCTTGAAGCGAAAAATGCGCGAGGTAAGCCATGAAGAAAATGTGCGAGAGCTTGAAGCGAAAAATGCGCGAGGTAAGCTAAGCACTCAACCAAGGGCTTGAAGCGAAAAATGCGCGAGGTAAGCCACGAAGAAAATGTGCAAGAACTTGAAGCGAAAAGTGCGCGATGTAAGCTAAGCGCACAAACAAAGGGCTTGAAGCGAAAAATGCGCGAGGTAAGCCACGCACTCAAAACAAGAGCTTGAGAATTAGAAGGCCAGAGAATTTGACTTGAGGCTACAATGAGAACATATGTACTCTTCCGCAAGGTTATACCTAGCGAAAGAGTGGGGAGCAATTGTTGTGCATGATAAAAAGAATAATAAAAGAATGACACGTGGCGCATGAAGAAAACGTATGAGAAATGATACAAGCCCTGAGTAAGATAAAAAAAGGGGCAAAAATGTAATTAATGACAGAGTAAATCCCTATAAATAGGGGTCAGGTATGATTCGTTAACCTAAGTTTCTATTTCCCCTACAGAAACTCTACCAAATTCTGGGTCTGACTTAAGCATCGGAGTGCAAACGCAGGGAAAGCCCTGCGTCCCTCTGATCTTTATTTTTCTTGCAGAGATTTCGACAACACGTGGCACGAAGGACGTCAGCAATTCATCATTGTTGTTTCAAGCAACAACAGTAAGAAGCATCAAACTAGGGTGGCTTAAATATGTTGTTCAATAATCATTGATCTGATGGTGATCAATTATCCACTTGATGGTGATCATTATCCACTTGATGGTGATTTACGGAGTAGAAAATTTAGCCAAGGTGACTTACAAAGGCAATCAAATGAATTTTGGACCACCTTTGATCCCAATGCAATTAAACGTTTTAATTGTATACTATAACAATATCATAGCTTAGAGGACCCTAAATCATTCGGATGTCAATAACTTTGTATTGCCATGACCACAAATGGGCGTCCAATGGTATAAAATCATTCTAGTAATATTTTTGTTCTGGTATTATGTTTTTTTTAGGAATGTTAAATTTTGCCTGGGTTTATTTTTTATTTTTGAACGATTTTTAAAAATGCATTTTTTTAGATGATACAATACATTTAATTTGCATACATATTCGACTTATTAAAATATGTGAGATGTTGTATCTTGAGTCTTTTTTTTTTAAAATTTTTATTATCACGTCTCAATCTTAAATTGAAATATTTTATAAATTTCGTAATGATATATATATATATATAATTAAATTTATAGTTATAAAACATTTTTTTAAAATAAAATTAAAGGACTTTCAAATCAAACGGATGCCTCCCAAATTGAGTATAAGTTTTCACACCCATCATATATCAAAGATATGAAGAATTCTTGTCATCTTTTGAAAAAAAAAAAAAATTGGGAACAAGTGGCACTAGTTATGGTATGGTACCTTTTGTTTCCGTTTTCCTTTACAATCCCTCAAACATCTTTTGCTTTTCAATTTTTTCAAAAGGAATACTAAATGAAATATATATATATATATATATATATATATATATATAAAATTTATTGAAAGCTGCATCTGTAAGTAATGAGTAAAGGTCCATACATATGTCCAAGAAAAAAAAAAGAGTACCCTCTAGAAAAGGGTAAAGGTCCACTTCAAAGGTTTTGGTTTTTTAAATGGATGATTTCTCCTAATAATTCTGCTACTTCTAAGTTTACAAAATAGGTAAAATGAGGAAATATTATATAAAATGATTTTCCTATGTCAATATATTTTTATTCAAATTGTAATTTGTAATTATATTATTAAGAAAATAATCATTTGTTATAGATTAATGTGATAATTAAATGATAAGTATTTATTTCGATATACTCATTAATAGTTTTGATAATAAATAATAAATTTTTAATAATGTGATTATGTGACATAAAATAATTATTTCATATTTTATCTCTTAAAAGGATTTTAATCTTCAATTTGCACCATTTGTCAGGTTATTAGTATTGTAATTATTTTAATTATCTAATTGTGTTAAAACTCAAGTTCAATATCAATCCAAGAGATAAATTTGAATGCATAAAACTCAATTGAAAAACCAATAGAAGTTGTAAATGTTATAGTGTTAAACAAGGGTTAGAAGCATTCAAGAAAAGCCAAAAATCATTGGAAGGAAACAGTAAAATTTTAAAGAGCTGAGCAACTACAATGGCATATGGGGCAGTTGAGACAATTTTACAACATCGCTAAGCAATGGGTCAAACAAGTTACTACTAAAGCTTTCACATGGCAGTTGCTTTCTCTTCTACCACCATTGTTCACTCTGCAGATGCATTAGCTTGCGTCCCTTCTCTCTCAATACAAGTCTGAGTAAAATTTTTGTGCTCAAACGTAGTTCCTTTGAATCTTAGGTTCTACACCCCCACGGAACACAAAGTTCAAACCTATCTATACTTTCTTGTCTTCTATATCCGACCTCTCCCTAACAGAAGAAATTTCCACAGAAAACCCAACTTTGTATGTTCAGTATCTACACACTGCACTACCTGGATCTTCCATTCTATTACAAGCTGTGAACTTTCTTTGTGGAAACCATAAAAGAATCGAAATTTTGATGTAATGAAAAACACCCACATGTTAAAACTAGTTCTTGCATTATCTTCAACAGCTGTCTTGTTCATTCTCGTATTTGTCATCTGCTTTTACCGCAAGAGGACAGCAAGAAATGACCAGCTGGGTGACATAGAAAGCAAAGAGCAGAACCATGGGGATGAGTCAGAAATGGAGGACTTGGCCACTTTTAGCGGAGGACAAGACCTCACCATCTGTGACATTCTAGATGCTCCTGGTGAAGTGATTGGGAAGTCCAACTATGGGACCTTGTACAAGGCCTTGTTGCAGAGGAGCAACATGGTCAGATTGCTAAGGTTTTTGAGGCCAGTGTGTGCCTTGAGAGGTGAAGAGTTCAGTGATGTGGTTCAGCTGCTGGGGTGCATTAGACATCCCAATTTGGTGCCTCTTTTGGGATTCTATGCTGGGCCTAGGGGAGAGAAGCTTCTTGTTCATCCTTTTTATAGGCATGGCAATCTTGCTCAGTTAATTCGAGGTGAGTTTTCTTTCTTTCAATTCTGTTCATTTTGTTTTGGGTTTGGTTTGAAAGAAAATGCAGAGTGGCTAAATCAATTACTTGGGGCTAGTTGACTTAAACTTCATATCTTTTCAAGCTCAAGATTCACTTATTTCTCTATTCTCCATTCAATCAAACAAGGCTTCTTTTTTCTTCTTTTAATTTGTCTGTTTCATTGTCAAGTTTTCTCATTTTCTAGGAGGAAAGGAGGAAAAAGGAAGATTTTCCTTCTGATTCCTCCCGAACAGAAAATCCCAAAGGAAAAATTGATGTAAAGGGAACTCGTCATGGGAGCCTAATAAAATGCAGGATTTAGCTCTCATAAAAAATAATTATCTAAAATGCTTTTGTCATTGGCTACATTTTTCTATTTCATGGAAACATTCATGGCTTTCCAGTTCAAACTCCGGGTCATTTCACTCTGCTCATTTGGTTTTGTACTGATTTTCCAGTTTTAGATTGATATCTTTGCTTTGTTTCGATCAGGCTATGAAATCAAAAATGGTCAGTTGAGGGGTTAATTAACCATCTATGTTTTGACATTTTCCAGAATTGACAAATGATGAAAGAATGGTTAAATTATAAACTTTTTGTAACACCCCAATGGGAAACTCTAAGGAGAATATATGCATGCAAGAGATCTAAATTCATATTTGTTTGACTCTTTTTTTT
Organism: Firmiana major; assembly: GCA_033439115.1. Classification (NCBI taxonomy): domain Eukaryota; kingdom Viridiplantae; phylum Streptophyta; class Magnoliopsida; order Malvales; family Malvaceae; genus Firmiana; species Firmiana major. The sequence continues at coordinate 95,865,705 of CM065896.1, read as the reverse complement.
TTTTATTACTATTATTTTTTAAAGACGAAATCATTATATTTTTAGATTAAAATGGATAATGCTTCACAAGTTAAGTACAAATCTCTGCCTTTTTTTTGTCTGTACTACTCACAGATTGAGTGTAGATCACAGTTTTTGTCCATAAGTTTTTGTCTTTCAGTTTATTTTCCAATTTTGAGACGAGGGTTTTTGTCAAAAAGGCTCTATATTTCTTGTAATAGAAGGGAAGCAGAGTGGTTTACTAAGAAGTCCTAACCTGGATTCAGATTGTGGATTAACTTTGTTTTATCTGTAGAATGTACATTTTCTTTATACTCATTTCCTATCATAATTGCTTTCTTGGCTGCATCATTTTACCTGTCGGCCGCACCTAACACTGTCCTTTTCGCTTTTCTTTCTATAATTCTATCCTAATGTGAATGATGGTTTGAGTTTACTTTGCTATATTTCCCACTTGCAAATCTTATTCAACAACCAAAAGCACTTGTAGCAAAGTTAAAATATTCTTTTTGCCTGATGAGTTTTAGTTAGAATGTGTAAGATTTTGAAAAGAAACTGTTTCTTTGGGCAGATGGGAATGGTGAGTCTCATAGATGGACAGTAATTTATAGGATTTCCATTGGTATGGCCAGAGGATTAGACCATCTGCACACAGGATTGCAAAAGCCAATAGTCCATGGAAATCTCAAGTCTAAGAACATCCTTTTGGATCGAAATTACCAGCCGAATCTTTCGGATTTCGGCCTATATCTACTCCTGGATTCTACCTCTGGCCAAGAGATGCTTGAAGCTTCTGCAGCTGAGGGCTATAAAGCTCCTGAGCTCATCAAAATGAGGGATGCAAGCCAAGAGACTGACATATACAGCCTTGGGGTGATCTTTCTTGAACTACTTTCAGGAAAGGAACCAATAAATGAAAATCCAACAACTGATGAGGATTCTTATCTGCCAAACTTCATGCGAAATGCTGTTCTTGATCATAGAATTAGCGATCTGTATCATCCTGACATACTTCTGAGGAGCAGCAATGATAAGGGAGATCCAGTTACTGAAGAATCCATTCTGAACTTCTTTCAGCTTGCTATGGCTTGTTGCTCTCCTTCTGCTTCCCTTAGACCCAATAGCAGACAAGTACTCTTGAAGCTTGAAGAAATCGGAAGTTAGGAACTGTTGCATTTTGCAGAAGCATGAGCTGTGGCATTGGTTGTAGTTCATTTTTCTATAGGTGTCAGGCCATATTTCTAAATTTAGATTTTGTTAATCGCCTTTGATAGTCACGGTAATATCAGTGACAATGATGATTTCGATGCACAAAAGGCAAAAGTGGGTAATTTCTTGAAACTAAAAAGATGAATATTTGCTACATGACAAGGGTTTTATAATTGGTGAAGTTGACATTTGTGGAGCAAGTTTCTTCCCGGGGTGCTCCCATGAAGAAGATGTGTTCATTTCAGCCAACCAACAAGAATTGTAGAATTCATAATAGAGTTTGTTGGATTGCGGGATTTCTTTATCATCAAATTATCTCTGCCATGGTAGTTAGACCTCCATGGATTTTTGTAATGGCCAAGTGAAGATGTTTTCCAAGAGCTTTGCTCTTGCCAGCCACCATAGGTGATTTCTGGTCTGCCCCCATGCTCTGTAGCCAGCAGGTCAGTTTCAAACCTTTGTAAGAATGATATGAGGTGGCATAAATTCTTAAACCCCATGTTTGGTGGCTTGTTCATTCTTTGGCCCTAACCTTGGACAGCAACAGCATTGCCATTTTGATAGTTGACTAGATATATTCTTAATTCACATTGATAAACTCATATCTTAGCATATTCTTAATTGTATAGGCCAGTTTACATTCAATTGAATCTTTGTTGCGTATTCGTGTGTTGTAGTGTTCCAATCGTTTAGCTGGCACAGGAAGTTTAGACCACTGGTGCTCGGGAGGTGAAAAAGAATCTGCTTGAAAAGGCAGAACATGTAGTTGAGCTGTGATGGGGATTCATTCAACTTGATTCTGCACTTAATTGTTATCTGGCTCGACATAAAATATTGTGGACCCTTTTATTTTCTTTTCCTTTGTTTTCTGTAAAAGACCATGGCCGCACTGGTTGTTAAACTTAATGCCTACGAGCAAAACCCATTGTTCTCCTCAAGCAGTCTTTGTTAAGAGCGAATTTGACAAATAAATAAGCTAGAAATAACAATGATACATACAAAATGAAATTTACGTAATTTGATAATTTGTTTACATTCACGGTGTATTAATTTTTTTATTAATTATTAGTAAGAAGTTAGAGCAATTTATGGTAATTGAATTTCACTAAGTCTATCTATTGAACCTTCACACTGTCGATCTTTTGGAGGCTCCGCACCTAATTTGGCAAAAGGCTCCTCCCCTTGACCTCCGTTTGCAAACTAGCTTTGCGTAAGTGTCAAATGATCTTACCAGGTATATGCAAAACCATGGACGATCTTTCACTTTCTCTACAAACAACAGATAGTACTCTACATGCAAGATGATCCAAGTAAAAAAATGAATTGGTAATTGTTTTCAGTGATTAAAGAATCCAAATTGCAGCACATATCAGAAAATAAAACAGTACCAACAATTGTTAATCACGAACATAACCTCAAAGACTTCAATGAGGGTGCCCACCATGTCATTGTTCTCCCAATTATTTTCAAGTGTAGCTTTAGGTTCACTCAATCATGTCTTGAATTCTCATAATATTACGATATGAAATTATGCTTTAGACTCGAAAATTTTGAAACTTCTTGCTCTTTTCACAGAAAACTCCTCATCAGCCAAGATTCTCAAATTTTCTTATCAGCAGCTTAACTGTAAAATGATAATTTGCTCAACATGCATTCTTCTGGGTTGATAATTTGCTCATTCGTTAATTGTCAAACTTAACTGTAAAATGAGGTTCTGGTATTTGTTTGATTTCCAGGATGTCCATCAGACTGCTGCTTGGGACTATGCTCTCCGTGTAATGCAAGATGGTGGAGTTCAAACCCTTGTTCATCTATTCTCGTCGTCAATCTCAAAATTGACACGTTTTGTGGCTGCAATGGCCTTGGCTTTATATGTTCCAAAGGAGGTATGTCAAACTATTTTTCGATGGTAATCATGGATAGACAACCACGATAAGGACATTTATTTGCAAAACCAAGAATTGATTAGTAATAATAATAATAATAATAAAAATAATTCAATGTATAAGATTTTTATATTGTGAGGTTCGACAAGGTTACTGTATGTAATTTTCTTTCTGCATTAACTGAAAGATTATTTTTTTATTTGAATCTATAATTTTCAAGTCACGCTAAGCGCTTTAAGGGTGAGTATGCTAAATACTTTAATTCTACTTCGGATAAGAAATAATAAATTATTGAGCATAAAATCAAATCGATGATATTACACACTTTAATAAGTCAATTTTGAAGAAAAAAAGTAATAATTATGTAACAATTGATATCAGAATCGATCTTAAATGTCTAACTCTACTCAAAACTCCTCAAAAGATAAGAAAGGTTCATCTCAAAGGGGATCAATCATGATGAGAGCATCGTTGAAGTTTGGTGGAGTAGAATATCATGTCAAACACTTCAAAAATAAATAAACAAAATATTTCAATTTCTCATTTAATAAAAAAAATTCTGTGTTGACGCTGCATTTCCAAACAAACCCGCTTTATGGAAGAGAGACGTGACAAGAAATGACTAGTAATGATTCTAAAACTTACTTCAGACGTTTAACTTTTTTCCTTATCTATTTACAGAATAGATGAAGTTGTCCTGGTAGAGCTTTCATCACAGGGCGATTCAAAGGTTGTGCACGTTGATGAGGTTTGAAAGATGGCCTTAAAAGCATGTTGAAAATTTTGTGATCTCATTTTATAATCCACAAACCTTATATGCTGCTACTGCATCATTAGTCCCCACAGCTTTGGCACTGATTGCTGAAGCCATAAGAATACCAGAGGCTGAGTTTCTAATATACAGGTTTGTCTGTTTTGGCCTTGGCATATTATATTCAAACTCATATTTTGACAACTTTCGTGTCTGAGTTCTTACCTTCAGGATGCTAATATATTTCGTTTCTTTTTCCTTTATGCGTCTCTCCAGCGGAGCTGAGGTTGACAGATCTCTCAGAATGTTAACAAACCCTTCTTCTATGATAAAGTCTTGTTCTGCATTAGCTCTTTCGCAGGCAAGCGCTGGTTCTCCCTCTCCTATTTATTTAAAATATTTATATTTGTTTAATTTCCATTTTGAAATTCAATGAACCATAATGCTACAACCACTTAGATTTTTTTTTCCTTGCAGCTTACCATGCCTGGAGGACCGCATGCAATGTACCATTCAGGTCTCCTTCAAAATGCAGGTGCAACAAGGGTCTTACGTGCTGCTGCTGCTACTGCTACTGCTGCATCAACAGCCCCTCTGCAAACCAAAATTTTTGCAAAAATTGTGCTTCGGAACCTTGAGCACCACCAGAAGTCTCAAGTTAGTTGTGAAAATAGTTTCTGTTGAACTCTGCACCTGGAAATCGTCGTCTTCAAAAAGGCAATCTTAGTCCTCAAAATAAGAAGGATGACTGCATGTTTGTGAAGATCGTTACACCAATGTTAACGAGGTCTAGCAGAATAACCCACCACCTGTTCTCGTTCTTCTTAAAAACACCGAATGGAACAATTTGTAGTTAGTGTCTGATCAATTTTGCTTTACTTTTTCAGTTTCTGTTTTCTTAATAGGATTTAAAACCAAAACTTATTGGAAGCGAACTTCTAAGAGTGGCTGTATGAACCATTTGCATTAAGTTACGGGTCTTTTAGTTTCTAGTTTGCTTCCTAAGGCACTGTTGCTTGCAAGTTTCTAACAGCTTTCCTTAATCCGCAGAACAATCTAACTCAAAGCTTGCATTGGTTGTGTTCTGCACAATACTTTTTACTGTTACTTTCCATTGTTGAACTCCTTAGGCTGGCTTGAGAATGGTTCTTTTCCTTTCTGTTAACTTTGTTTTAGTTTTGAGAACTCTACTAAATTTCTGGGAATTTACCAAAAGCGGCATGAAAGATAACCCATCCATTCGCTGGTTTTAGTATCTCAAGTTAGCTGATATACCAAAACCAGAGTTGCTGAGGTTGGAAACGTGCTAGCATGCGTGCTTCTCCATGGCTACTTGCTCGCACTGCATTCCCAGCTAGTGTTTTTGCGTGCAAGCTTTCTAATACAGAGCACGCTTTGGTTTGGCAGCATACGTGCTCCTGATGTAACTTTTCACTTCTTTCTTTTAGTGGTTACACCCACTGAAGAAGACCTACCAACATCTCTAAGATAATGAAAATAACTAGTATAGGCAACTATCACTTTGCAGTCTGTTAATATATATATATATATATTAAAATGATGAGATGTTAGAGCATAAAAAATATAACAAGAAGAGTATTTCAATCCTCAAGTTAACTTAAAGCATAGAATAATGTATACAAAAGAAGAAAACAAAGGTGCCAAAAGCAAGAGAAGAGAAGAAGAGAATGTAAAGAGTATCTTGCGAAAAAAAGTTAAGAGAGTGTTAGAGACGAGAAATTTTTCTTCGATATTTTCTTCCTCTTACACTTTTATTGATTGGATTGTCAAATATCATGTAACTCACTAATTCTTTGTTTAAAAATATCGGTACGTATGTATCTGTTGATCGCGGATACAATCTTAGGTTTTTTTGTTGGCTTAACCGTCTTTTTAGGGTTAATCATCCATACTGCTTCCAGAGGTGTTCTCAAGTTTTCACTGAGTTTGCTTTTGCTTCTGCAATTCTCCACAAAAATGTCAGCGGAGCACCAGTTTAGGACTCTTTTTGGGGTCAAACAAACATCAATTGCCTCGCAAAGCGAAGTCAAAAACATGTAGTTGTTGAACAACATGAGTGAGAATGCCGGGAGATTTTTCAGACATCCTTATCCATATTTCAAACTATTGCAAAATAATTGATGCATGTGAGCCACGTCGTTTTGACCTACTTCCAATAATGTTTATTGTTACCTAAATTCTGAGGTGCAAACAACAACACAGATAGGTGATTCTTGCAAGACATGTATTCAAAATTGAGACATGGTTCGATAAATTTTAAGATTTATTTAATACGATCAATATTTTAAATTTAAACCTCATGTTCATTTGGATATAAATTATAATAACTTTTTTTTTAAGTAAAATTAAGAGATTGTTATATATAGGTTTAATTTTCTTTAAGAAATATGTGTTAATTCTTTGAATAAAATCGAAAACTTTCATGAGTACTCCAAATATCATGCGGAATATGATAATTTGAATTACAATTCAATGTTGGCTACAAAAAAGCAAGATTTAATCATGATATGAAATTGTAGAAATATGATTTTTTGACCTATTTTTTTACACAAAGCAAAGCAATGAAGCAAAGGTCTTCTTGTGGTTTTCTTAGAGAAGTGAATTTGCACATGCATGTAGCCAAATTTTTATGTTTGGCCTTATTTAATAATATTGAGTGACATTTTTTTTAGAAAAAAAAAATCTAAAATAATGTTCTCATGATAACTTACCGATTATATTAATTATTGAACAATCATGTGCATTAAATAAATTTAATAATTTTAGATAAAAAACAATACAAATTAAAATTTTAATAAAAATGAATTGTATCACATTATTTTTTTATTTTATATTATTAGATACAAAATAAATATCATGAAAATATATAAATCTAAATAAAATTCAGGAAACTTTTAATATTTTAAATAAATAATTTTTTGTCGGTCAGAAGCGGCGACAAATCTTCAACTTTTTTCCACGTCACCACTCTATCCATGTCAAAGAAACATACCCAAAAGCGACTAAGGCTGACGCGCTTAAGATTTAAAAACAAAAATCGTTTTTCATTTTTCTTTCCGTTTAATTTTTCAAAAATTCATTAAATCTCGAAACTGAAAAGGTTAAAAATTTCAAACAGTAACAGACAATTTTCATTAAATTTTTTTTAGATAAAAAAGTCTTTCTTGAAAAAAAGAAAATTAATGTTTACGTGTAAAAGTATAATCCAACCAATCATTCAATAAAAAAATTGAGCTTGAAATTCGTATTTATGGTTCTATTTTCGCGTAATAATAAAAACAAATTTGAAATCTTAATTTAAAAAATTTTCGACTGTTAGGGCCCTTGGTACGTCTTCCCTTCATTGTTTCCTTCGCCTTCTGGTTTTTTTCGTTTCACTCCCTTTTTTTTTATTTCTTTTTCTTCTCTCTTCGCAGCGCCAACTAATTCTCACACCTCTTAGTAATTTTTTTTTTTTTTAGCGCTTTCGCTCTCCCGAATTTTCTTTCTCGAGAATCTTCGATCGTCTCCAAACACGTTTTCGTTTTCTTTCTGTTCGAATTCAAATGCATGTTTGTTGTTGTTGTTAGTATTTCTAATTATTAGGCGACGTTGAAGGCACTGAGAATATATAATTTTAAAGTAATTAACCAATTAATGATGCAAAACGACGTCGTGACGAACGGAGTTTGCTCGTCGGAGTCGGTGAACGGGAGTCGCGATGTTTGGAGTTGTAAAGATTCTGATTCTTTATCAGCTGATCATCTTGTTATAATGGTCCACGGAATTCTCGGCAGGTCATTTCTTTCTTTGCTTTTGAATCTTTTTTGTGGAAGAAATTTTCTAATGATTTATTTTGTTATGTTTGTTCTTTTTATGCTTGGTTTAATTGTGATCGATTTAATTTGATCTGAATAAGTTAAAATTTCGTGATTTTGGGATTGACTCAACAAATGCTGGATTTGAGCTGAAAATTTTTCAGGTTTTGAGTTGCTTATAGCACCAATATCTTGTTTTCAATACTGTTAAATCTGGTTAAATTCTATTTGAGATTTTTATAGGATTTAATATGTTGAAAATTCTCTGAAAATGGTTCTGACCCTGGTTGTCTCCTTGCTTGTGCAGTTCTTCAGATTGGAAGTTCGGAGCTGAGCAATTTGTTAAAAGGCTACCTGATAAAGTATATGTCCATTGTAAGTAGTATTTCTTTAGGCACCATTTTTTCAGAGAAAAAATGCTTTCCCCTTTTGCTCGCACTTGGTGCTGCTCTTGTTTGTTTGTTACTTGCTCATATCTTCTTTAGATTGTAGTCCCTGATCGAACCATCGATTTGATTTTCTGCATCGCTCAAAAACTAATCTTTAGACAATTTTTTTTTAGTAAGCTATTAAGTTTTGAGGTTTCGAGATCAGCAATGTTGATATCTATGTTTTTGGCTGGAGTATTTCCAATTGATTTTACTTGGCTGGTTAACATGTTCTGCAGGCAGTGAACGGAATATGTTTAGGCTGACTTTAGATGGTGTGGACGTAATGGGTGAAAGATTGTCGAAGGAGGTTAGTGCATATTTGAAAATGACTCTGTATTTAAGTCATAAAAATAAAAAAAATTGTTACCTTTACTATTAGAGTATCAATTGCTAATTCTGGTTCGTTATCAACAAAAATATTTGAATGCTAGGTCCTTGATGTTATCCAAGAAAAGCCAAATTTACGCAAGATCTCCTTTGTTGCACATTCTGTGGGAGGACTGGTGGCTAGATATGCAATTGGGAGACTCTATAGACCACCTAAGGAAGAAGTTAAAGAGGATATATCAGGTAATGAGTGGAAGGAAAAACCAAGGGGTACAATTGGTGGCCTGGAGGCTGTGAACTTCATCACTGTTGCATCTCCTCATCTTGGTTCAAGGGGTAATAAGCAGGTAGCTTTTTTGTATTAACAAATGTATGCATGTAAGAGCCTTCTCTCTCTCACATACACACACGTGCGCACAAACACACATATATGTTGATTACAAAATGTATTCGCAAACTTGGTTGCTTCAGAAGGTGGTTGTTTTAGTAGATGGATTTCAGTTTTGAAGTAGTTTGTTGATTGTAGCATATGTTCTGTTGGTTGTAACACAACATATTTTTGTGTTGTTATGACTTACCTTGCTTGTTATGTAATGTAATGTCTCTCATCAGTGTTGTCAAGGATGTTAGCTATTGTTGAGCTATCTTTACTTATTGTCATAATCAACTGCTTGTTTCGAGGTACCATTTCTTTTTGGGGTGACTGCTTTTGAGAAAGCTGCAAGTTGTGTTATTCATTGGATATTTAGGAGAACAGGTCAGCACCTTTTTCTTACTGATGATGATGACGGAAAGCCTCCGCTGCTTAAGCGGATGTTGGAAGATTATGATGAGTATTATTTCATGTATGCAAAACGTTCATCTTTGTGTAAATTGCTCTCTATGTAAAGTTACTTGAAATGTCTTACTTTGAGATGTGGATTTTTTAACGACTGAAATTGTAGTAAATTCATTGGCGCAGGTCTGCATTGCGTTTATTCAAACGCCGGGTGCTGTATTCCAATGCTGGCTATGACCGTATCCTTTTTCCGTGATCTGTTTAATTTTTATTTTTATTTTTTTAATTCCAACTTTTCCAGATATGTGTTAAATTTGGTTGTTATTGTTTTTGTTAATGAAATATTTTAAAGATATTGTTGGCTGGAGAACATCATCAATAAGACGGAATAGTGAACTGCCAAAGGTATTATCATCTTTGTGAACTTTTTTAATTTGATTTCATGTTTGCAACTCTTTTGGTTAGAACTTGATGACCATAACATTTGTCTTGTTATTAGTGGGAGGAGTCGCTAAATGAAACATATCCACATATTGTTTATGAAGAACACTGCAGGGCCTGTGATGCTGATCAGTATGAAACTATTTCAACGGTGGATGATGGCTCATCTGACAAGCTAGAAGGTATACAGATTTAATTTCTTATAGAAGAAACTGTACGTTTGCTGAGTTTATTTTTATTGGTTGCCTTCTGCGTTCCAATTATATTAGTTTGCTTGCCCAAAATACTTTTTGCATAACTTACTGTATTGTTTTGTATATATCTTTCTTCTGTCTGACTATTTTCCAATTCCTCGCTTTCTTCTTATGAATATAATTGCTATTGCATCTAAATAGTTCTTTTTTTTTCCCTGTTCTTAATGAATTTTTCCTGAGTAGTTGTTCTTACATTCCTGATTTTCTCCCCTATTACCCTTATATTACTTTCTTTTAGTGGTTTTGAAATTTTACAACTCCTTAATTGGATGATGTTGTGCAGAGGTGCTGGTGAGAGGCCTATCCCGAGTTTCATGGGAAAAAATAGATGTTAGTTTTCACAGCAGTATACTGAGATATGCTGCTCATAGTATCATACAGGTCTGTCTCTCTTTCTCTCTACCGTGCATGAGATCATTTACGTAGTTGTAAATAACTTTTTTCTTTCTTTGTAAACAGCTTTTTTATTTGTTTCGAAGGAGCAAGTTCTCAATTTGCACATTTTGCAGGTTAAAGATGAACTCATGCATATAGAAGGTGCAGATGTCATCCAACATATAATCGACCATTTTCTTACTTGAAAACTTTCGGTCTTAGAAATACACATCGTATGTCCGGATAGGATATTCTCTTAGGTAAGCAAAGATTAATTTATTACGTAGATTTCTTAATCGTCGACTGTCGAGTCAGTGCTTGGAATCTCATTTATTGCAGTTGAACGGATCAATACTCTGGTGGGCTGTCCGTGAAGGATAGGTATGAGAACTGTGATGAATCCAGCCGTACTCATGAAGAAATTTAGTTCATTCATTAATCATTTCATGTTCCATACATAACATTATTTATATATTCACATTGTTACTTCTCTTTTGTTTTATGTGATGTAAAGGAATTATTCAGTAATTTACAATTTACATGGAAGTTGTAAGGTTATGCTGAATAATTTCATGATATAATGATAAGCCTTGATAATTTCTATTTTGCTCTTTCAAAAGGAAAACTTTCTTAGAACTGTGGGAATGTAATTTCTCATTAATTTGATATTTTGTTAAGTTCGGATATTAGTAATTGTAAACAGAATATGATAGCATGATATGAAAGTAATACAACGAAGGATGTCAAGATGTATTGTCATGAATTATGATACTGTAATTTTTGTGTTATACATCCTGCATAAATAAATTGATTTGAAATGGTTCAAGAAAAAGATGTAAAAGAACGGACTCAAGAAAATCTAAGAATCCTTGTTATTTAAAAAAAAAATACCGATTAATATTTGTGTAAAAGGTTGAGGAAGAAATAAGAAAATAAAGATAAAAACAGTCCAAATCTTAATCAAGTATTAAGTCAAGATGTCATAAAAATTAAAAAAATGCGATTGTTTTCAAACAATTAACATGCTTATTAATAATATATATTTTTAAATTTTTTTATTTTAATTTTTATTTTAATTTATTAATTAATTTTTTTGGAAAAATATTTTTTAAGATTAAAATATATGAAGAATATGTATTTAATATATTTAGCTTAAAAAGCTATTAAAATTGTATTTTTAGTCTATTAGGTTAGATGAGATTTGAATTGGATTTTGATTCAATTTTATTACAAAATATGTCGAGTCGTATGATATTCGATTTTTTTATGTATCAATAAATACGGTATTAATTTATGATTAAATAGTTTCTCTATATCGATATGTAACAATTTTGTAGTGAATCTAATTGTATCATACTATATGTATTGCATATGGTATGATTTTGATAATTATAAAAGAAGTATTTGTCACTTGCTCAACAAAATGAAGATTGCTACTATTTAGATTTGAAGGGTACATGCTCAGATGCAAACAAGTCATTGTGGCTTCATCTCTTGCTTCAATCACCAAAATCTCTTGAACCTCTATACCGTGAAGTCAGCATGGCAGATTAATTTTACAAATATGGTTATTCATTTCTTGGATCCTTATCTTCCTTTCGCTGCTTCCTCCATTTTTTTCTTTGAAGGGTCCAAAGAAGCCAAGAAACCCTTCCTAAAGTGAATATTATGGATAAATGTGTGTTGGCAGAGCAGATTGAAAATGATCAAATTATACTGATATGCCAGCTCGAAGAACACGGATCTGGACTCCCCTCAATCTGGTATGTTCTCTAATACATCGGTTCTGCCCTTGCACTGCTATGTGCTCGTTCCCTTCATGATTTCCCTGTTTGATTGATATCAATATGTTTTTAGAATGTATACTTAGGACTTCAAGAGAGGATGTAGAAACCCGCACCCAATTTAGTAGGTATTATTCCTTTTAATTTGAATGTCTTATAGTTTTATTTAAAAAAAAAAATGCTTCACAAGTATAGGTTCAAGCTTCCATATATATAACTTTGTAGATACTCACAATATCTCAACGTAGGATTGAGGCATCACAAAAGATGAGAGTATAAAGTTATAAATTTCTTTTTTATGATCTGAAAATGGCTGGTTCAAGTCACGAAAATAACTTTCTTATTAATATAGAGAGAAAATTGTGTACATATAATTTTTTGCAGATTTTATAATATGAGAGTTTTTAGCAATGATTTTATTGTTAGGACTTCAAGGACATACATACATACATACATACATACATACATATATATATATATATATATATATATATATATATATATATATATATTCTGTTTAGATTGTGAAGGGATAGCTCTATCCAATCTACTATACAAGCAAGTTGGGCAACCTTTAAATTAGAAAAATTGAGACCAATTATGTTCAAATTTTTTAGATCACCTGAATAAAGGCTGGATGACGAAAATGATAGTAATATCTCTCGTCTTTTAGCTATAAAGTTTCTTTTTCTTTTGCCAAGTTGCCTTGGGCATTTGTCTATAGATCTCTATCATTTACAACTGGTTAATACTCCATCCTTTATATATACAACGTACGGAATAATGCGACAAAACTGTGGCAACTAGATTCGTTGAGGGTCCCCTTTGCTGCACAACTTGTTAGCTGAGTTGTATCGCTTTCTGATTGAGGATTGGTTGATGCGATACTTACCACTAAGCTGCGGCTGTTAAAGGTTTTAGAAACCCTTCAAATTATATGCAATGTACCAACATGGAGAAGATGCCGGGGCCACGGTCTGAACTCGACATCTATTGCTTGGCTTGACTTGGTTTTGTCTTCACCCTAACTTGTCAATGGCTGTTTTGGGGTTTGAGGTGAGTTCTCTGGATCAAGTTGCTGAAAACATAAAGATGCTAATGATTTTTTTTTCCTGCCCGTCATTGTGCATTTAAGTCAAATTTTTTGATAGAAAATTGAAATCAGTCATAATTGATTTTTGGGTAAACAAATCAAATTATTATTGGATTATTCTTGTTGTATTTGATGATAATTTAAATTTATATTGTTTATTTTTATTTGAATTTGAGTAATAAATGACAAATCGAATAGAATTTGAGTATTTTAATCTTTTATTTGAACAATTCACAAATTTAATCGATTTTTTAATATTTTTATTAAATCAAATTTAAATTTTAAAAATTAAGTCTGATTGATATCAAATTAAATTTTCAAATTTTTAAATCAAATCAAATTCAATGCTAATGCTAATTTATTTAAAAAAAAAAAATCTCCACTTGTATTAGAAAAAAAAAACCATTTGTGTAAATAGGCATATGTTGATGCAGATATTGTATTGGGTTGAAAATTGAAACAGTGGTTTAGGTCAAAAGTCATTTATGAGCCTGATTAAGTGCTTGCATAAGCAAAACAAATCGCCCATAAAATATATAGACTCCAATAATTCTTTTCCATGGTTGAATATAAGTTTGGAAATGGAATTTGAATTGAAATTCCTGCATCTCCTGTCGTCATTTTGGATTACTAACATCCATGAATGGCACTATCAGCCATTGACAATATTCTCACAAAAGAACACAAATTTCTCCACCCCCTCCCTGAAAAACAGTGAAAGAAAAAACAAAACATATATATATATATATATATATATATATATATATATATGGCAAAAGATAATTACCAAGTCTGACATTATCTAAAAGAATTTTGTTCTGTAATTTTCTAAATATTATTTTAATTACATATCGTACTGTAATCTTTTAAATAATGTTTGATTACTTAATTACGAAATATTACATTAATAATTTATTTTAATTTAAGATATTTCACATGAATTTTTTTTTTCTTTTAACCACTAATCGAACTCAAAGTAAACTTACGAGAACCGTATGATTAGATTTAAATATGATTTGGACATTAATCATGGGCCTCTCTTGAACTCATCCTTATTCTGACATTTTCTAACATGTCACCATAACATATTTTCTAGTTAATGGTGACAGTTGGCTCAGATCATCAAGCTCACCTTCTTCTTCCTTCACCCCCCCACAAGCCAGCTCAGGAATTTCCGGTGACCGAACTCTCTTTTATCTTCTCCTTTTCCGGCCCTTAGTGGCCGGAGGGCTAGCCTCTCCAGCTTGTAGTGGAAAATTCAATATTGCTTTATGACCTCTCATTTTAAATGCTGCACAATCATAAGCCTTGGCAGCGTCAACATCACTTTCAAAGGTACCTAACCAGATCCGACTGCCGTTTCTGTTCGGGTCTCGGATCTCTGCAGCAAACTTGCCCCATGGCCTTCTCCGGACACCTCTGTAATGCCTTCTCTCTTCACAAAGTGACACCTTAGGCTTCTGTTTTGACCCTGAGATGGAAATTGGAGATCCCATGTCAAGAACTTCAAGTTTTACTTTTACCTCATGGCTGCAGGTTTCGGGGATTTGGTAATTTTGGTCGGGTATGGGAAAGTCGAGTTCTGGTTCGGGAATTTGGTTTTCGGCTTTGATGATGGGTTGTAGCGGAGACAGACCAAAATCAAGGCTAGTTAAGAAAGCATCAGCGGAGGCAAAGTCTCCGAGAAGGTGCTCTCGAATGAACTCTAGTGTTGTTGATTCTTCCAGGGTCGCCATCGCCATTTCTGTCAAACAGTCTTGGGAATTTATGAGAAAGGATGAAGTTAGGAGGAGTGAGTGAGGATATTTATACAGGAAAGCACATATTCAAGTCCCCCCCTACGCCTTAACACTCACTATTTATTTGGATTTTTTTAAAATTCAATGCATAAGGTTTTAATAATATAGAACCGACATAAGGTCATATGTAATTAGTCTTTTAAAAAAATTGTTTTCGTGATTTTAATTTGTGATCTTTTAATTACAATGAAACAATTTTTATCATTAAATCAAAACCCATCTTATATTGCGTTCATATCAATACATTTAACACAATTTTTTTAATTTTTCTAAATTCATATACAATTTATATTAAATGTTAACATAAATTTTATTTTAATTTATTTTTATATCGTAGTTTTGTCATCTAAAATCAACATACTTATTTGTAGGTGACCCAAGATATCGACACCCTTTACTTTCTGGCGTGGGACTCACCTGAAATTTATTGTTGTTCTAGTTTGTCCACGGTGCTTGGAGAGAGGATCATTACGTATTCTGTACACGGTTTTCACCCCAAATTTGTTTGCTGGAAATCGGATGATCTTATCCCTTGACATTAATAAGGCAAAAGAGGGACCCTTGAAGGCTACTTTCAATTTGGTACTACAAAGCAGAAGTGAAAAAGATTGTCTATGTCTTGTCTTGTGTCTTGGCTTGGGACCTTCCAACTTGTGCAAGGCATCCATAGCAAGCTGTGGTGTAAAAGAGGCGGGTATGGTTGTCGACACGCAAGAAACTCTGGAGGCAAAGCTCTTTGCAACTGGATTGCTTGGAGGGCTCCACAGGCAACCAACTCTTTAAAGGTTTGTCATTTTGTTTGGCAGCTTCATCATGAATTTAAGCGTAAAATGACCAGATGCAAAGCAATTTGAAGCTGTTCTGCTTCATCCCCAGATGCTCTGCTACTTGCATAGGACGCTGCCCTAATCATCGCATCATGCATCTTGTTGCTAGGTTAAGATTTTTTATATTTGAGTATTTGACAATGACGCTAAATGTTAAATTTTATTTATTTATTTATTTTATAATTTGAGATAGAAAATAAGGTTTTTTTATCTGAAATTGAAATATTACAACATACTACAACTCTTTATTAATCATTCGATCAATGAATAGTTAACGTGTTTTTAATTGATAGAAATAGATGAGACTGTTTGATTTCAAAATCAAACTTTATAATATATCATAATTTCTTTAATCATTTAGTCAACAAGTTTATCTATTTATTAAATGTTGTTTGTTGTAATATTTAAGCATAGTAATAAATTGAAGTTGCCCATTTCCATCACCAGACTATTAAACTATGAGCTTCAATGCTAAAAGACATTCAGTGATGCTAAATGGCTAGGAAAAGTACACCATGCCGTTATGTTAAGCAAACTTATCTTGTTTTGGTTATTTCACTGGTATAGCAGTTAAACCGTGCTAATACCAACTTGAAATAATTCAATTCCAAAATAATTAATACAAAAAACTACCTAAATTAGAAAAAAAATCCTAACCTAAATTCAAATCAAATTGAATAAAAACAATCTAACCTAATGATATCACTTGCACTGAGATAATTCATACTCGAAATGATTTAATTTCGAAGTAATTCAAATCAGAAATAATCCAAACTTAAAAAAACAAAACCCAAACTTAAATTAATTTTAATATTAATAGTTTGAACTTAAATTTATTTTGATCCGCTTATTTGTCACCTCTTTTTAAAAGTACCTTGCTTTTAGATTATAATTTCTTCTATCAATAAAATATCCTTGATGATTGAAGTAAATTAAATTTTCTCACCTTAAAAGCTAGCTATAATAGTTTATAAGTTGGATGGAATATCTCTCGTTTCTACCTTCCATTCTACTAATAATTATTAATAAATTTGGTAATCGATAACAATTCAGATTTAAGGTTCAATGTTTTCATCTATTGAATTTTCTAATCAAGATTTGAGAAAAAAAAATAATAGCAATTGATATTCTAATAATCTCACCTACTCTGTAAACTTTATTGAAGGGATTAGATATTAATATTATCTGTCAAAAATATCTTTTATTAATCCCAACTTGTAATAAAATTATTATAATTTTTATTTGGTTTTTGTTTCCTAATGACATAGAATAAGCTGTAATTACCCAAAGCTAAAGATTCCCAAATTAAGAAAGATGAGATTAATTACAATTCAAACAAAAATTCTCTCTTCTTACATAACCAAGAAGAATACATTGTATAGTAGTCTATTATCAGTATGAAATATTATATTATATATAGTAAATTTTACTAATAATGTTAATTAATAGGAGGAGAATGCATATCTTTTAAACTTTATTATAAAAAAATAAAAACATAAGATATACCACTATTAATATTGCTTGTAAAATTAAAAATTTTCGCTGCCAATGAAATCAAACTTTATAAATAAAATTGAATAACATAGTATTTTTTTAATTCAAGAAGGATTTTTGAATGGTAGCCATAGGCAATTTCATTAAATAAATAAAAGAACAAATACAATTTTAATTATATATATATATATATAAAAAAAAAAGCTTAGGCTTAGGCATTCCTTTTGAATGCTACCCTACTTTATGTACACTAATGATTAACCACATTTCTTCACCAATTTTTCTTTTCCATTGTTTTCTTTTTGCTAACAGTTGTGAGTCAACTTTCCCTTCTCGGTCTCCATCTTGGATAATTCAACCGGCTACGTCTCCTGCTAATATAGTAAACGGCGGCTGCAAACCCGTTAAGAGCCTCATCCCCTTACATAACCGCAAGCCTAGAATACCCAAACGATGGATACGGAGATAACGGAGATAACGGAGGGATACTGAATATTCCCTTCATATCTTCGCCATCCCAAAACCCCGTCCAATTTGACGGTGTTAAGCAAACCCCCGGCATCACACTTTCGGTCGCCGTTACCGTCTCTTTGGCCGCCGGCATCACGACCTCCTTTTCCTCCGTTACCTCCTCTCTTTTCACTACTTTACTCTTCAAGCTCTGTTCTTGTTCTTCTTCTCCCTCTTCCTCTTCCTCTCTTCTCCTTTTCCTTGAAAATGAATCTTCAGTTAATTCAGACTCTGAGGAATTTGATTTGCCAGCTTCAAGAGGGAAATTCAATATGGCTTTGCTTCCACGTAGCTTAAAGGCAGCTCTATCATAAGCTTTTGCAGCATCTATAGCGGTGTCAAAGGTTCCAAGCCAGACCCTCGCGCCTTTCCTGTTAGGGTCTCTGATTTCAGCTGCGAACTTGCCCCATGGACGTCTCCTGACACCCCTGTAGTGCCTTTTCTCATCGGATGATTCAACTGCAGCTGGCTTCGAGCTTATGTTAACTTTTGCTCGTGGGATCGTCACGTTTATAGAAGGACGACGTTGGCTTAGAGTAGATTGCTTTAGCTGGTTTGGGCTAACTTGAGTCGGGTTTAGCTCTGGTAACTTGGATATTTCCGGGGTTTGATTGGTGGAGACCCCGGAAGTACAATTGTCGAGATTGGAAAGAAAGGTTTCCATGGAAGCAAAGTCAGTCAGGAGGTGTTCCCTGATGAGTTCCAAGACTGCTGTTTCTTCGTGATACGCCATTTGATACAGTAGATCACTGATTTCCAGACAGAAATTGAAGTGACAATTGGAGGTTCGGAGACTTGATGAGGAAAATGAATTGAGTGGAAAGGAGACAGTGTGGTGTCCTTATAAAGGGAAAGAAGAGGGTGAGATTTCATTCACACGAGCTTCCAGGATAGACACTGGAAATATCCATCCAGGGTCGTAGTGTTAGATGCGTGCAAGTTGATTTCTTTTGTCATTCTTGTTGGAATTTTATATTAGAGGAGGGCCCCACACTCCCTTTCCCGGGTGCTTCTTCTGCCTGGAACCCCCCCCCCGTGATTAGGGAAACAATAAAGTTTTATTACGTTAGATTCTGAGCTATAATTGCAGCATTTTACAAATGATAAACAATCCCTACCCTGATAAGTAGATCGGCAAAGTCGATAATTTGCATATATATTCTTAATGGTTTTGGAGTTTTACGGGATCCTACTTATAATATAACACAATACAATAACCTCATTAATTTCATTACAAGTTTAATTAAATTTAATTAAATTTAATTACTTTAATCTCATTATCTTATCAATATTTATTTTTTAAAACATTTTAAAAAATTAATAAAAACACTTAATACAATTATAAACGAAAATAAATTATTAAATCACCTGAATTTTATTTATTAATTATTAATAGGTGTAATCAATAATCATCACGTCTTGTCGCGGATGTTTTAGCTTGAGCGCTTAGTTGAACCAGAAACGTGCAATTGCGGAAACTGGTCAGTACTGTTGGCACGTGCTCTGGATTCTTTTGGGCATAGTGTATTTTACAAGAAATGTTGAAAGTTTACCCTGGGGAACACTTTGACTGTGACCATCATTCAATGTCTTTAGACTTTTAATAATTGCCACGTTTTTCAAATCTAAATGTAATTAATCAATAAACCAGTCAACAAATTTAATATTTTATTTGTGTTTCATCCCTAAACCATAGCAATGTTAATTAAGCTAAACATAATTTAATTTTGATTTTGATCTTAGGTGTTTCAATTTAAATTTGAGATATATTCGTATAGCAATAATAATTGCTATAAATAAAAAATATCTCGTATATTATTAATAAAATTTTTAAATTAATTTAATAAAATTAATCGAATAACATGTTCTTAAAAGATATTATATAAAAAATAAACTCTTATTTGAAAAAAAATGCCACTTAAATTAACACATGTTCTCTATAAATTGACACTTAAATGGAATAAGTTCGAATTAATTCTAAACAAAGATGAAGAGTCAAACTTGCATTTTTTTCAAAGAAATTGAGATTTTTTTTTTTTTGTTTTTTTGTTTTCCCCGTCTCGAAAAATGAAAATTACAAAACCATGACTCAAACCCACTTGTCCACCATGCCGACAAGAGGTGGAATGCGAGAGTGATTGGCCCAATCTATTTCGGCTATTGATTGACGATATTCGATCGTCCATAAAATTGTCAGTGTTTGTGAATTTTGTTAAACAAAATAAATTAAGAGGAAAACCATAAAACTTCATGCAATTATACAATTTCTTTCCTTTTTTTTCCCATAAACAGGCTTTGATTTCTGTTGATGATCTTCTTCCAGGCGATGATGCTCTTGGAATTGATCAAAGGGCTTTTAAATACGCTTGTACGTGTAAGTTAATACAATATTAAAATAGCAAAGAACCAAATTAATAAAAAAATCATAAATATTAAAATTTAAACTTTAAATTTATGAAGTCATGGCTTCTTTAGCTAAAACTTTAAATCTATTGTGTGTTGACTGTGAAGTTTGAAGACTGAATTCAAAATCCATGTGGTTTGAATTGTTGACCATGGAAACTTTGAGAGAGAAGCAAAATTTTTCAACCTTCAAACAATTTTAATCTCAGAGGAAAGGGAAACTGGCCTGCTTTCATTTTTAAAATCAAAATATTTCGTTAATTTATTATTAAAATTAATAAATTAATTAGATTTTTATCTAAAATTTTAAAAATTTATTAATTATTTATAAAAAAATAATCATAAAAATTCAAATTTGAATAAATTACATTCAAATTTTAATGTTTTATCAACTTGCTTTAAAATTCCTAACAGCAGTGCAAATGAATGCTGTGGTCACCTGGACCCCATAGCTGTTTCGCGGTTGAAACCCTATCCACACAATGACCTGGTTTTCAGGATGATTTCTGAAAAATAACAGAGAAACAAAGATTCACTAGCTTAGCTTGATAGCTATGGAACCAAGATTTCTCCTAATCCACACCAATTATAGCTTTCATATTAATGGCTGAGCGGCAATACTATGAAAGGTGAAGGAGAAATAATCTGGCTAGAGAATTTAACTTTTATTGACTCGAAAAAAAAAAAGGTAATTAGGTTAAAATGATTGTACGAAAAAATTTTAAATATGACGTTTAAATATCGATATTTGCGCTTTTTTCTCGTATAAAAAAATCTTCCTTAAAAAATATAATAAAAAAAATTATATCTCTGTTGAGATTATATTAAAATTAAATTACATTTTTTAATTTATACACTTCTTAATCTTCTCTAGAGAGTTGAAGATATTTGAAGGGGAAATCTCAATACCATGTTGAAATGAAATATTCTACAAAATGGTGTCTATAGTCTATAGAAGGGAAAGAGTTTTCTTTTTTTGGCCATGAATATGATGAATCACTTCAAGTTGTAGAAATGATTGAAAAAAGTTGATTTGGAGGGAACTTTGGAGGGCATTGAAAAAATTATACGATGGATAGGCAATGATTATGTATAATAAATTAATTATTGCTGTTAAAGCTGAAATTCTTGGTTTCAATGTGATCATTTATAAATTACAAACTATATCTTCTTCATTTTTTAATCATAATTGAGAATAGAGAAAAAAAATATAAGTGTTAATTTTTTAATTTTAAATTAATTAAAAATTAGTGATCAAAAAATTTAATGAATCATCAATAAATTTTTGATCAATTATTTAAAAAAATTATAATATATTGTAATAATTGAATTCGAATTCAAATAATTTTACTCACATATTTTATTATTATTTTTTTATAATAAAAAATTAATTAAATTAAATTTCGAATTTATATCTCTTTCATCCTATACACAATGTCATGAATTTAAGTTGCTAGTTGCTACCCGTCTCCTTATTAAAATTTCGATTTTTCACCGGGACTGTAATTAAACAATACTACATAATTTACAAAAAATTATTTTTTTATTTGGGTCAATTAATTTTAATTAATATAAATTGTCGTGTATTGGCTTGACTTGATAAAAATAGCGGCGATAGCGGTGAGGGTCGTCGAAGGTACGTATGCTGAAAAGCACGACCATAATCGACTGACCACACGCCACCTAAAACCAATAAATCAACATAGACAACAGGAGCTTATTGGCGACTCAATCCTTGACCAGACTACATATTTATATATTATACTATTGAATGTTGACAACGATATTGAAACTTCCTCCGGGTTATACTTTTTTTTTTTTTTTAGTAAGATAACAAAATATGTTAATTAAGGTTTAAAGTTTTGCTTGAGAAGGTGAAAGGAAAAATAAAATGATAAAAAATTAGTGTGAGAGAAAAATTAAGAGATAAAAAATATTATTTTTTTCTTAGATATGTTTGATAGAAAAGATGAAAAATATGAAAAATAATATAATTTTCTTTCTTTTCATTACTTGATAGAATCCAAAAATGTAAAGAAATAAAAATAAATTTATATTTATTTACCATTATATCATTACTTAATTAAAATAATAAAATAAAAGATAATTTTATGTATATATATATATATGTGTGCAAAACTCCCATCTCTCTCTTTTTTTTATCATTAATTTTTTCAATTTAGAATGATTTGATTTTGTTAATAAATAAAAAAAATATAAAAATTGCTTTTTTTTCCTTACAATTTTTTTTCCTATGAGCACTAATAATAATTATTTTCTTTCGACTTTTTCATATACTCCTTTTCATTCTACCTAGCACATCCTAAATCTTTAATTAACTAATTGTGGGTGGATGCTATTTAATTTTTTTTCTAGTGTAACCACAAGTATCTGCCTTTGTTTTACGTTCTATAACTAATTATATTCAGGCTGAGAGTGATATTTAATAAACTTCTTTCAACAATAAAAACTCCAAGATTCAAAATTTGTCTAAATATATGAGGAAGTGGATTTCCAATTCTTTCACCCAACTATTGGTGGATGCTATTTAAATATTTGAATTTTCATGATGGCTTCAAAGCATAAATGAAAATATAATTTTTTTCATCTTAAATCTCTCTTTCGCTGTTAATTTTTTAATTATAAAATTTTGTATCGTATTCAAAAGTGACTAGTGAAATTGAGAGAGAGAAAAAATACATTTAGATCGATTAAGAGTTTATTTGAAATGACGATGAGATTGATTCTGGTAAAATAAAAAAAAATTGATTATTAAAAATATATATTTTTAATAAAATAATAAAAATAAAATTGAAAGTAAGAAAAAATAATTTTACCCATACAATTTTTTCATCTTTTCTGTCCAATTCCCCTCTGCATCAAAGACCAGCAGTGGGAATCTGGCATCCAAAAACCTCGTTGAAAGCTGTATTACAAGGTTTTAAAAAAATGAATGAGAATGATAATTTTAATTATATTTTATTTTTTATAGTTATAGTTTTACAAGGTTAAGTATCCTTTCCTTTCCAAACCCCTTTTAGGAAAATCGAAAACAAAGATTGTGGTTTGGAAGAATACCAAAAAACCTTTTTTACATTCTTACATTGCTTTACAAAAAGTTTCCAAATAGAGGAGATACGGTGGATATCACCATTTCTTTCCCAATGACAATGATATAAATTGGATAAAGGCAAAACAAGGGTATCAAAGTGGGCGGAATAATGACTTTTATTCTCATCATTATCTTTTGTACATTTACATACATATATATATATATATGTAAAATTTTGTTAAATTTAAATAAAATTACAAAAGGAAAAATTCTCCTATCTCGCAAATTTCAATTTTAATAATTCAGAAATTAACTATTTCAATGATTGTACATTTTTAAGGACAGCACCATTGTGATTGATTACCTAATTAACTCGAATTTTGATTAGATTTTTATTTGTTCTTTCATTCATAAATCATGATAAAATTCGATTAAGGGGTGCTTGTGAACACAATACATTAATTGTAATTTTTTTTTATATCACTTAATTAATATCATTAAGTATAGATTAATGTTTTTCATGATAAATTAATATAATAAAACTGAGCAAGGGATGAGAAAGATGATTATGGATGAACAAATTTTTCTCAACTGGAAACTCTACAGTTTTTCCTCGTAGTTGTTATGGCGTTTTAATTCAACCGGTAGCGATTCACTCAATAGTATTGTCCGTTTTGGGTCTCGTCTTTATGGTCCCGTCCTCATGATTTTATCGCATTTTCAGAGATTCGAATCCAAAATCTCAAAATCTTTGTTCTTACATAAATAATATCAATTGTTCTAGCGGACAATACGGTTAAGTGGGTCGTTACCGGTTGAGTTAGAACGTCACAACAATAGTGGAACTAATGATAGTGGAAAAAAGAGCATACTTTAAATTTTTCTTAATTTTTCTTAAAAGAAAAATTCATTTTAAACCTTTTTTTTATTTTTTAAAGATTTTTAATTTGAAAAAAAACTACAAATATTAAAGTTTAAATTTTGAATCAACCTAGATGTAAAACTGTCAAACGTTAAAAATAGAACTATGAACATTTAATTAGCATGACGATCATCACTTCTATCATATATATATATATATATATATATATATATATATATATATATATATATATATATTACTAAAGGAGAAGATGTCATCACTTCAACTCTAATATATTTGAAAAAATAATTAGCGATCCAACCTAAGCCAATGACATCTTGAAGGACGTCACCCAAAAGAAAAGAGAAATATAATTTTTATATATACATTTGCAAATACCAATTAACTTACTTTTATATTTATATATATAATTGTGTCTGTTACTCTAAACATTACTCTCTCTCTCTCTCTCTCTCTCTCTATATATATATATATATATATATATATATATATATATATATATAAAAGTGTACAGAGAGAGAGTTTGAATTTAATTTTTCTTAAACAGTTTTAAAGATGTATTTATTTTATATTGATTAGTTTCATTTAGATATTTTTTGGATAAAAAAGTGGCAATTTAAAAAAATGGTAGATATTAAGATTTAAATTTTAAATATTTATTTAAAAGTTACCTTTTTGGATTTTTTTTAATTTAGTTTGAGGCGTGAGGTAAATTATGATTAACTAATATTATATTTACCAATTGAGAAGATTCTGGGGATAATTATAAGAATGAGTGTCATAATTTTTTTTTAATGCCAAAAGGTATTGTCAGTTCCTCTTGTTTGGATATCGTTGCTTTAATTATAATTTTCTTATTTAATTTTTTTAACATAATAAAAGAAATTCAAAATAAAGAAATAAGAAATGGAAAAACCATAAAGTAAAAATCTTATTTCAATTAAAATAATAGAAAAAATTTAAAAATAAATATAATTCTTATTTTTTTTCAAAATAAATAAATCAAACACTTCATTCTTTATTTTAAAATTTTATATTACATGGAAAATCTCAGAAGGGTATAGCTAACTTGAGAGTGTGTAATCATTTATTAATATCAATAATTTTTTTTTCAAGTATGAACATACTGAATTGAAAGTTTCAAAATCATACCATTCTATGTTATAAACGTTTTCTGATATAGTACAATTTCAAAATTTATATAAATAGGAATCCAACCTTTAAAAAAAAAAAATTTACACATATGAGTAGAAATTATGATATATTATAATCAAATAACTATTAGTGTGAAGAATAATAAGCAAATCAAAGTAACAATCAATAAAAATAGCATACATAATTGAAAAAATAATAATTTCTGAACTTAAATAATTTTAAAATATCATATATATCAATGAAGCAAAAGTTTATTTAACTTCAAATCAAACTCTTTAAAATAATATGTTTACATTTTATTAAATCAAATGCTTAGAACTCACTTATCTTAGGACATTAATAGATGGATTTTTCTTAGCTTAAAATATGTCCTTGATTGCCAAATAATTAAAAAGAAAAATGTGAAACAAACAACCTTATCCACATTCCTTTCTGGCCCATAGGCATCAATTAATGCTACATTGGTGGGCTATAATTAATTAGCAACATCAACCAGTAATGTAAAATTTGACCTGTTGCAAAGGCAATTCAATATTAAATTAGAAAATTTATGTATTAATATTGCATTTGATTATTTATCTTTTATTTAATAAATATAAAATATGAATTTACTATATTATAATTAAAATAAACATGTTAAATACAAAATAAAATTTTTATTTTTATCAAATATATAAAAATTTTAATTTATATTATTTACATATATTATTTTCATTATTTTTATATCATTATTTAAAATTATCAAATTCATGATTTATGCTATCGTAAGGGTAGTACATCACCCATTATCCATCATGTGTCACACAAACTCCTCCTTTTCCCTCCACTCGCCAATTGCCCACTTGCATTTTAGAAATTTCATAGAAAAATAAAATATTCCCAATTTAATCTTTAATAAATCTCTCACTTTTTTATATTATTTTTATTTCCCTTCTATAAATACCCTCTTTTTTCTTACTAACTTGTATCTTTCTTCTTCCTTTCTTTCTTCTCTGTTAGATTTTTTATTGCTTTTAATCAAAGCTAAACCTTAAGTTGCATAGAATGAACGAGGCTGCAGCCATGTGTGAGTTTAGCTTTTCTCATCAATATCCTCGAACTTCAAGCTTTAGTTGTCTTAGTTCTTGCTTGACGGAACACTGGGGTGATTTGCCTTTGAAAGTTGATGACTCTGAAGATATGATCATCTACAACTCCCTTCACGAAGCTCTTAACTTCGGTTGGTCTCCGTCGGATGCGACGTTTCAGGCAGCTGTCGTTAAAGCCGAGCATGGAGACGATGAGCCTGAGACGAGGATAGCACCGGCTACCAAAGTACCGAATTCCCCATTGGGGTTGACTCAGCCTGTAGCTGCTGCAACTCAAATGTTATTCGGAACTGCTTTCATGGGAATAAGCAGCGAAAATGGATGCTCTTTTTTCATTGGAAAACAAGAAAACTGCTTTCGAAATGGAAATCAGAAAGTGGTTAAAGGGAGACATTACAGGGGAGTTAGGCAAAGGCCATGGGGGAAATTCGCGGCGGAGATCAGAGACCCGGCTAAGAATGGGGCAAGGGTTTGGCTAGGCACCTACGAGACTGCCGAGGAAGCCGCTTTGGCTTATGATCGAGCAGCTTATAAAATGCGTGGTTCCAGGGCTTTGCTTAATTTCCCTCATCGGATTGGCAACAATGAGCCTGAGCCTGTCAGAGTCACGGCCAAACGTCGGGAAAATCATGATCAATCATCGGCTCTGTACAACAGTTCCTCTCCCAAGAGAAGAAAAAGCTTGGCAGCCCACCAAGCCGAGTTAGAGAGAACAGACCGAGGGGTGACTGTGTTTCAATTGGGACATCAAATGGGGCCGATGCCAGTTGGAGAGCAGCTATTGGTGAACTGAGTCTTCCTCTTTCTTTGTCTATTGTACGGTGAGAGTGTGAATACAAAGAAAAAAGACTTAGCTTTTACTTCACTTGGGCCTAGAGCCTGTGGCAAGTGTAATCTTTATGAGAAATCTATGAAAGATAGTTGCATACATTTTAGCTAATTGGGTGGATAGAGTGGAGCATTACCATAATTTACCAACTAATGGCAATCAAACTTGATTTTGTGCATTACCAACATGTGTGAATTGCCCCCCCAAACCAAAAGGTAATAGTTACATTCCACATGAATCACATGTAGATCTTATTCTTATCTATATATATATATATAATATATAAATTATGTGATACATTATTATTTACTTTACGGCTCGATTGATATATGATTTTAAAGTTTAAAATTCGAGTTTGAATCTATAAAAGGTTTTTTTTTTATCATGTACATGATTAGAAAATAAAAAAATGTGGATATAAAAATTTAAATTTTATATTTAAAAAATCCACAAACCAAAAAAATGAAGATATAATCATTTAGCTAATGCTCAAGACCAAATAATCTCTCTTTGATTTAGGTAGATTATTAAAAAAAGATCTTATGAGGTTGTAAGGCTTAAAATTATATAATTTAAGCTATTTAATCGATCTTTTGCACAGAAAAACAAAATTAAAAACTCCCTACTTGATCTTTGTGGTTGGGGCAACGAGGGTACCTATTGTAAGTATATAAAATAGGCTTGTTAATTGGTAGTTGAAATTATTGCTCAATGCTAATGAACCAAATTTCCTAATGTGTCATTGGATCTCGATTGTCATCAATCAAGTAGGGTTTTGAGATCAATTTTGAAATTGGGGTAGATAAGGGGGTGGGGAGAAATTCTCCAAAGCCAATGATGAATTCGTAATTACTATGCATGACTAAGCTGCTCTTTATGATAAAATTTCCATAATGCACTTTCACCAAGATCCTACCTCACCTAGTTAACCAAGGGTTGACAAGTTTATCTTGGGAAAACTGGGATTTTCTACTTGTTCTAGGGACAAACAACTGTTGAGATTACATGAAAATCCTCGAATTGTCAGGCATGTTTGTTTACTTTTTAGACCTGCTTTTAAGATTTGGTGAAAGAACTGACTTGTTATGAATGAAGTTAAGCCAAACCACACCGTCTAAGTCCTAAGCAATAAAGTGATTGGAACAGGGAAGAGATGTTAATTCTTTTTCATCCTGACTTTAGACGATGCCTCTAATCTCTATATGTTTTTTCTTACAATAAGAAGTAAGCATATTTTGTACTGCTATTGGAATGTCAAAACATCAATTCAAAAAGTTACGTTTCCCTGAGAAAAGTCCTTTGCACGTATTTAAATATTGAATTTAATAATAAAAAAGTCATTATTACTATTTTTTTATTGATCCAGAAAAGGATTTAGATTCCATATACATCCTTTTTTTAATTGATTCAAGCATATTTATTTACCTTAGATCTAATGACTTTAACAAAAATTATTTTTTAATTTTTTTTTTTTGGAGAATGGAACTTAAAAGATCTAAAAAAAAAATATTTCTTGTCATTTGAATCAAAATCATTATATTATTGTTGATGGGATTTAACATAGGTAATTAAAATTTGAATATTGAAAGTAAAATATACGAATATATTTATTTTTTTATATTTATTGTTATCTGTAACTTCTATATTTATCAGTATGTAACTTAATTTTTATCATTGTATTATCATTTTGATGTATATCTCTTATATGTGTATATATATACACACTGTGAATCAATAAAATACACATATTGTTGATCAAAGTTACATGGTTTAAAAATACTTAAACTCAAATCCCAATAGTCCCTCCTGATAAACTACCTTGAAGATGGATAATTTACTTTATTCTTAAACCTTCATACACCAAAGAAAAATGTCATTATTAAAAATTAATGTTTAGGTAACAAGGGTACTCTATTTCTTCTTGGCTTTTGAAAATAAGTGAAATGGAGAGCTAAGACTTTGCAAAAACGTAGATTACATTGCAGTCAACCACGAAATTAGGCATATGAAAGGAATAAAATCTGAAAAAAGAAATACATAATTCAGCATAGAAAAATCAAATAGATTCCATAACTTGTTCCTGTCGGTCGAAATTCAACAAAAAAAAGTTGAAAATTTCCGAAAATATCAAAGCAATTTAACTTTAAGTTTACATCATTTTTCTTCTTTTTCTCGTCCACCCACCAATCCCTGTTAAAGAAAAGAGAAAAATTTAAAACATTAGGGTTTAGTTGAATTTCAAACTACTTTTTCTCATTTTCAGATATAAACCCAAGTTTGTTTTGACAAATTTGAGCTGAATAATGATGATTATTAACCTTCATAGTTCAACATTTCCTCGCAATTATTTCTTATTGTACTACGAGACAAATGCTGAAAGGACTAGGCGAGACCGAGCCACCGGCCTATAGCCAGACCGGTACGGCGGTAGTACGTGCATAATTAGGCTAGCCAGGCCACAAAGGTTGCTTGTCAACTTGATTCAATGAATCATCTTTTTGACAAATAGGTGGTGAAATAAAGAATAAAACAAAGGGAGTTGAAGACCCGTTTCTCATTTCTGCCGCCTGCGGTCAACGTTAACCTAATGAGATTTCTTATATATAATAATTGAAGGTAAATAATAAAATTGTTTGAAGTTAAATTTAAATTTTATTGTAAGTCATAATATTTTATTAATTATTTGATTAAAATTTTATTGGATGATTAATTTAATGGGATTGAGAGTGATTGTTAAAAAAAAAAAAAATCAATTCAAGATTCATTTCTTATTTTTATCCGTCAAAGTCAAGGTTAACCTCATAAAATTGGAAACATATAATATAAAACCATTACTTTATGTTAAATAAATTTTTTAAATATGCCATTCAAAAAACACTTATTGCACATTACTTAAAATAATTCAATGATTAACATTTATGCCAATAGATTAAATAATAACTTTAATAATAAATTATTTATTACTTTCGATATTTTTTTACTATATCATGATATAATTTAAATAAAAATATACATTAACATGAAATAGTTATCCCTCCTGCTAGTAGTTGGGTGACAAATTGAGTTATCATTAATAATAATAATGATGATTGACCAATTAAATAATTATCCCATCATTCATCTGCCTCTGCTTGTTCAGAGTTAGTGAGTATTGCAACCATTTTTTTCATTTTACTCTTTGCCTAACCCCAGGGCAGGGCGACAAGACAGCATCAAACTTAATTGCACCTAATCAGAAGGGCTATTAATTTGCAATGGTTTTTGACCTAACAATTTTGTAAATTTCACATGACATTTGCTATGAGTTGACTAGTTACTTAAAGTAAGCGACAGTCTTCATCTAAACTTGGAATAAAGGTTTTGAATCCTCTTTGTTTATTATTCATGGATTTAGACTCTAACTAATAATATTATGATCGAATTCAAATAATCTAAATCTTTATTTAATTATATATAAAAAAAAATCAATTCTTGATTTGAAGTGCATGCCTGTTGATCAATTGAAACATGCATGGATATGCTATAATATCCATCTTTCTTTCTTGTATGGGTTTTTTATTTTTTAGGTTAAGACGAAATAATATTTTATCTTTTTATTTAAAAGCATAATTATAAAAGATAAACTTAATAAGCCAATAAATAGCATTTTATTACATTTATAAAAAATTAAAAATAAAAGAAGATGGAGAATTTGAGCGTAAATCTCTTTAAAGTTAATAATAATAATTTTGTATTAAATACAATAGTTAACAATTTTATTCATTATTTATTATCTATATTTGGTGAATATATTATTTTATATATTAATCTTAAAGTGTTTTTAGATCACTCTTTAATAAAATCCTTATTTTATTGATTGGAAAACGAGTCATTTATGTCAAAGTGATATTTATAGCAAATATCTTGTAATTTATATGCTATTTTTAATTGAATTTGATGAGAAAAATGCAAAGTTATTTCGTAAAATACAAATTTAATCTCTTGACAAGTAAAAAGGGTTGAACTTGTAAGAGTAATATGAAAAGAATAAGGTACAATAAATCATGGTTCACACCTCTCCGACAGATTAATAACTTTCAATCCATGAGGAAATCTCAGTGATTGACTTCAAAAATAAGGCCAAAATAGCTTTAATTTCCTATGTAGGCTCCCCATTCCATCAGTTATATTGATACGTATGGTTTCATCGTTCTAATCTCATATCGAATGATAATAAAATTTCATAAAATTTGTGCATATAAAAAATCTTTCATATAATAAAATTGTAAAATTTTTAAATTAAAATTGACAATATTTCAATCTCCAAACATGACATCCACAGAATTGAAATTAATTTCCTTTGTTACTAACGCATAAAGAATTGTAATCGATTTGAAAGCAACACTTTTTTCGTTCGGAGGTACGAAGAAAAAAATAAATTTTGAATTTAAATTTTTTTCGAAAAGATATCAATAGTTAAATAAAATCTCGATTCGATTGT
The DNA here is from genome assembly GCA_033439115.1 of Firmiana major. Classification (NCBI taxonomy): domain Eukaryota; kingdom Viridiplantae; phylum Streptophyta; class Magnoliopsida; order Malvales; family Malvaceae; genus Firmiana; species Firmiana major. The sequence goes on along the minus strand of CM065896.1, from coordinate 95,834,038 downwards.
TGATAGTAATTCTGATGTCAAAGTTTACTAAAGTAAGTACATGATTATTGAAACCAAAAGTCAACTGCGTAGTGTTTCAAACATTTCGCAACATTACATTCTTTATTCTACCAAGTTCATACCTGACAAGTAAAACAGATACTACCCAAAATTTTGGCAATAATTATTAATTGAGGATCTAAATGAGTAAAGTTTTTGTGCTTGGTTAAATGATTATTCGATCATGATTCATTTATTTTTAAATCAAGTTCGAGTCTTAGATAAATAAGTTGAGTCGAATTTAAGTATTTTAATGTTCAAATCGAGCGGCTTGCGAATGTAATCTATTATTTTAAATATAATTTTTAATATTTTATTATTAATTTATTAATTTATTATTATAATATATGATTGAAAAATGACAAAAACTTACTGAGTTGACTTCAAGTCTGTCAAATCGAGCTTGAGTAATTTAAATATTATGTCGAACTGAATTTAAATTCAATCAAATTTGAGTCTGATATTAGATTATCTCGACTCAATTCAATTACATCATAATTAATAACATGCTATACTGATAAAGTATAAAAAAATGACTTTAATAATATAAAATAAAAATAAATTAAAAAATTGAAATACGTGATAATCTCTTAACTTCACTTGTAGATTTAGAAAAAAAATTATTTCAATGTGTAAAAAACAAAATCATGCATCAAATTGCATGAATAAATAAATAAATAAATAAAACATATGACGGTTTCTTAACTTCAGTCGTAAAATTAAAAAAGAAAAATCATTTTAGTGTATGAGAAATGAATTTATGTATCAAATTACAAAAAAAACTTAACAAATTAAAACTTGGGACAATTTCTTAACTTTACTTGTATAATTAAAAAATTTAATTTCAATTTATAGAAAAAAGTATGTATCAAATTACAGGAAATTAATTTTTTTAAAAAAACATGTTACAGTTTTCTTAACTCCAGTGGTAAAATTTAAAAAATTCATTTCCATTGTCGAAAAAAGAGTTCACGCATCATTTACAAGGAAAATTACTAGACATTACATTTTGAACTGTTGATTAATAGGGCCCAACTGAATTGGGTGAGACTAAGGAGCCATGTTGGATACCAAAGCCCAATTCATAAAAAAAAGAAAAGAAGAAGCTCAAATCCAAACACAAGTAACGGAAAGGATTTGTTTTAATATCAATATTAATATTATTCTTAATAACACAACTTAACATATTACTATTATATTTCTTTTATGGGTTAAGCAAAGCTTTCAAATATGATATCCAACAAATTTTCTCATTTAATTATGAAAAATGAAAATATATATATATATATATATATATATATTTGTCAAATATTTAGTTACATGTTATTCTGCTCATTTCATGATTCGGACTCGAGATTGTTTAATTCATTAGGAAAGTTTACTTAAATTGATACATGACATTCATCTATCTAATCTTTTTAATTTAACTATAGTTGTAAATACTTAATCTTATCTCTTGATCACCGGCTCTTCCAACTTAGACTACCTATAATCAACCCAAACCAGAAAATTAAAATAAAAGATGGTAGGAATTACTTAGCTTAGATAAATTCTAACTTTTACACATTAATGTTGGAGTTTTATTAATTAATTTTATCTGTTCTCAATTAATTAATGAACTTAATCAACTTCAATGTTTAATCACTTTCATGAAAATCTATTTTTACATAGTAAGATATTAGATTTTTTTTTGACCCAAATGAATGTTGTTTTAAGAAGAGATAGAATTTGAACTTTCACCTTTTAAAGAGTTTTAAAAGAATGATTAAGTTGGATTTTTGTTTAACCTCTAGCTTTAGAGAAGTAATTGAGAATGGGATAATTAATCAATTTGTGTCTTGCATTCTAAATTATATTTTAGGGTAAAATTTCTTTGTTAATAAGATTTGTGTAACTTTTTAAATACAAGAACCATAAAAATATAAGTTGAATTTACATTTTTTTTTTTATAATTGGGATTAGGGAATTAATAAGTTTGCTTGGGTTCGAACCAACGTCTTACAAATACTATAACTCTTTCTTAATTACTCGATTAAAAAATTATTAATATTTATTGTATTTACCTGAAATTAAAGTTTTAAAGTATGTAAAAGTAGTACTCAATTTTGTAGTTTTTACACTTAAGCTAGCTAGCTCAAGCATATGTACGAGGTGGTTAACATGGTTATGTCAATTAATGTATGAAATCTAAGACCGAGATTAAGTTCAAACTGAAAGAAATCACTAAGTATTTGTTTATGGAAGAATCATCTAATTTATGAGTATTCTTCCTATATTAAGAAAATAGAAATATAAGCTGGTTAAGATGATTATGTCAATGCATAAGATCCAAAATATACATCTTAAGGAATTTTAAATTGGCTTATCCTCCTAAATATCTTTGTTAAGTCCAATAAACATAGGATTATTATTTAATTCAATGTCAATAGAGTTTTTAGATTATACAAAAAATGTTAAGATAATAATACATACATTTAATAAAATATTAAAAAAAATGTGTCGTGTATCGTTTTAACCTCGTTTGTAGAGTACTCTAATAATAATATATTGGATAATAATCCATATATATAACTCTCAACCAGCTTCAACAAGCCAAATTCAAGTTGCGAATACACAAATAAGAATATATCGAGTTTTGTGCGTAGGCAAAGTAGATCTTTTTAATTGCTTTTACTAACAAATATAAAAGTTAAGAGCTTTGAAAAAGTCATTCAATCTTTAAAGATGTAAATTAATCAAATTACTCGTGAATTATTCGAGTTCGATTATTGCTTAAATAATTTAATTTATTTAATTTTAAACCGAATTTGAACTTGAATTATTTGAATAACGAAATGAGATGAATTCGAATATTTTAATATTTGATTGAAACAACTTAAAAATTTAATAAAACTTTTTCAACATATAGTTAATTTTTAATTATTAATTTATTTCACTTCCGTTTTTAACGCAAAAGTCCAACTGCTCATTCCTCGTGTTGTTGTTCGGTTACAACAATGTCGAATTGCAGACGTCTTCACCTCGATCTTCGCGTCACGTGTTCTAAAATGTCTCTGCAAAAGATAGAAAGATCAGAGGGACGCAGGGGTTCTTCCCTGCGTTGGCACTCCGATGCTTAAATCAGCCAGAAAATTGAGCAGAGTTTCAGTAAGAAAATTTAGAATTAGGTTAACGAATCGTACCTGACCCCTATATATAGAGATTTACTCTGTCACTAATTACATTTTTGCCCTTTTTATCTTACTCAGAGTTTGTATCATTTCTCACATGTTTTATTCGTGCGCCACGTGAGACATTCTTCGTACGTTATTATTATTATTTTTTTATCATGCACAAGACCTCAAACTCTTCCTGTCAATCATTTTGCTAATGGCTAATACCGACAATCGGTTAAATTGATCCCTTGAGAACACTCAGCAGCTTGATGAAGAAATGTCCGAAGGCATAAGATATTGACAATGATGCGTCACATTTAGTGAAATAAAATTAAAAGAATAGTAGTGCAGGAGAAAACTACTCTTCTCAACGAACCTCAAATCCGACAAAAATCTACGTGTCCTAAAGCGAAGCCACTTTCTTACATGCAGCCCTTGCATGTAAGCATCTTCAACACGTGCCATTCCCACTTCTAACAAGTGCCCCGCTTTTGCCTCTATATTAACCCCGGTGCTCACTCTCTCATTCTCATAGCTGCAGCACATATCCATTGATCTGATTAATTTAAGAAAAAATTATTGTTCAATTTCTTGACGTTTGATTTTTCCATCAATGGCTGATAAGCTCTACGGTTACCAGCAACAACGCGTCGAGGACACTGAACCAAGGTCCTACCAGATAGTGAAGACGGCTACGGCGGTTACCACCGGGGGTTCCCTCCTAATCCTCTCTGGTTTGACCCTGGCTGGCACGGTTATTGCACTCACCATAGCTACTCCACTTTTCGTCATATTCAGTCCGGTTCTTGTCCCTGCTGTCGTTGCGGTAGCTCTCCTAATCACAGGATTCATGGCTTCTGGTGGTTTCGGTGTTGCTGCCATTACTGTGCTGTCGTGGATTTATCGGTGCATTTACAAATTAAAACAAGTTTTTCTTTCTTTTTTCTCTTTTTATAATCTTTTATTAAACGAGAATGTGGCATTTTTGTTTTTCAATGATAGGTATGTTACCGGGAGACGCCCTCCAGGAGCGGATCAGTTGGAGCAGGCGCGTATAAAGCTGGCTAGCAAGGCTCGGGAGATGAAGGACAGGGCTGAGCAGCTCACCGGTACAGCGGCTACTTAGTTAATTTGTGCTGCTTTGCAACTGATCGCTGCCTAGCTAGCTAAGATCAAGTGGCTATCATACCAGTCCTCTTTCAAGTCATTATAAAGTTGCTGTTATTTTCATGACTATGTTCTAAAATTAAAAGTAGCATAAGAACTTGGGGTCTGGCGTTCTGGTTTTGTTGAAAATTTACGTAATTCACTGTCATAAACAGTTGTTGTTGTTCTTGTCATTCTCTGGTGTGGGTTTAGTTTCAAATTTCAATATTTTTGTGCATGGTTTGAGTTCTTAATTTGAGGCTGTTATTTTATTTATTTATTTTTCATAAAGTCACAATCAAATCATATAAATATATTTATGCCTATGAACTTTTACATTTACAAGTAAATTTAGGGTTTATATTTATATAAAAGGGTAAAGTGTATTTGTAGTCTTAAACATTTTAAATAAGTTTTATTTTGATCTCTAATTATCTTTAATTTTTAAATTGTTTCATGATAATTTTAAATCTTTTTAAAAGTTATCAATTTGATCATATTATTATTATTTATATAAAAATAAGAGAGAATTATAAATTAAGAATGAATATAGAATTATTATTCCTTACAATCATATTAAAATGTATTTATTAAATTTTAAAAAATATTTATTAAAATGAAAGTAAAAATTTAAAAATTTTAACCATAAAATAGAAATATTATTTTTTTCTTAATTTTAAAAATTATATTTAAAATTAAGTGAAAAGTAACACTTTAGTTTTCTTAATAATAAAAATTTATATTTATAAATTTTGATAAAAATATAAAATTAAATTTTATTAAAACTAAGGATAGAATTTAAAAAAAAAAGAAATGAAACATATTCAAATAATTTTTTAAAATATTTTCAAAGTAATTTTATAAATTATTGTTAATATAATTTAAAACTTTTTAAATTTATGTCAACTTAACACAATTAATTTATTTACTACTATAATTTTTAAAGAAAATAATTTAATAAAAGTAATTTATTCAAAATCACTTATCAAATGAGCTTGATGAAGATTATACTAAAATTATATTATATAAAAATCTAGTTATTAAAATGTATTAATATAAAAAATAGTAAAAAAATTTATAATTATATGGTTGTTTAAAAAATGGTCGGGTTTGGATTTAAAAAAAAAAACTTAAGCGGATTTATTTTTTATTGGGTTCAATTTTCAAGTCCAAGTCTAAACTTAATATTCGTCCAAATCCGCTTAAAAATTGAGTAGACCTTTGGATTTGGATGGTTAACCAAATTCTTGAAAATGCCCAAACTAGATATAAATATTATTAAGGAAGTTTTTTATTATAAATAGGGTTTTATTTTTATTTGTTTTGAAAAATAAATATCAATCACTTGTTATTTAAGTATATTCTTTTTTTGAAAATAAATAGATTTATTTTAATAAGATTAGTTATGCACTTTTATCAAAATTTGTAAATATTTAAAAAATAAAATTTAATAAAATAAAAATAAATGAATAATATAAAATCAGATAATGGATCCAAAATTAATATTCTTTATTATCATAAAAATATATTTATTAGAAGGGGAATAAGAATTTTTTTCTAAAAAATAAATTTTCATATAACTAGTAATGAGTAATAATTTTAAATTTATTATCTTAATTTGTAATTTTCACTAATATTTATTAAAAAAATTGAGATAGAGCTATAATAACACCCATTTAAAAGATTTGAAACTATTATGAAATCATTTAAAGGTTAAGGATTTAAAATGAAACTTATATAAAAGTTTGGGACTATAAATGCACTTTACTCATATATGTATATATATATAAAGTAAATCAAACTTAGGCCACCAGTATACATATAGGATTATAAAATTTAGGTCATTCGATCGTTAACTCTTTATATATATAAGCAAATTTAGACCTTTTATATATACATAAAAAAGCAAACCTGTTCATGAGGCTCTTTATATCTATACAATGAAGCCATAAACCCATATTTATTTGTATATATAAGGTAATAGAGATTTAGAGTTAGGTTGCTTGTATAAATATAAAAGATCATAAACTCAAATTTAGCTTACTTGTACATACATAAGAGCTTAAGGAAAGGATTTGCTTTTTTATACTAAACCCTAAACCCTATATGTATTGAAGCAAATTCGAACCTCTAATATATATATATATATATATATATATATATATATATATATATATTAGAGGTCCAAATTTGCTTCAATACATATAAAAAATCACAGGCATAGAGTTTTTTGCTTGTATATATAAAAAAAATCCAAGGCTAAAATTTGCTTGTTTATGTATATATATACATATATATATATATGTATATATATATATATATATGTATATGTATAAAGGATGAGAGATCTAGATCAATTGAAGGACTAGGGTTGGCTCCCTTGTATATATACAAAGGACTAGAGACCTTAATTTGCTTGCAAATATATAAAAAAAAAAAACCCCAAAATCCCATATTTGCTTTTATACATATAAAAAGATTCAAAAGTTTAGATTTTTTTATATATTAAGGTTTAAAGGCACATATTTACTTATATATATATATATATATATATAGAATTATTTTTCATGTCCTTCACGTTATCATCTTATGCAAATGACCACTCATTTTGACGTGATAAGATGTTGAGAACAATAAGTTGTTTGGTGAAACCAAAATACCAACATGGTAACAAACACGATTTTCTCTTATTGTCATTAAATGAAAGTCCCTGTTATTTTAATTTTTATCATAATTACATAATCTAAATTTATGAGTTTACATAAAGGAACTTTTACAGTATTTTACTAAACACAAATAGTTAAATTTAATATTATTGGAAGTAAAAAATGTTAGAATTATCGTAAACTTGTGAGGATAAATATAAAATTAAAATAAAAAGATGTAAACATATAAATATTATGAAGTTTTAACAGTAAAATTTCCTGTATACATAAATATTTTAAGTACAAATATCAAACATTTACAAGTTTGAATTGAATACAAAAATTATGTCAATGGAGTTAGTGTAGGTGGTTAAAATTTAAATCTTTAATATTTGCAATCAAGTTCAAATTCTCATGATCTCTCAATGATAAATGATCTATAAATCCTGAAAAATTTATATTAAAAGTATAATAATTTCATAAATATCAATAATGGAGTCACAATAATGCTCTGACCATATATATATATATACTAATCTCCTTGTTCCTACACTTTTCTGGGAAAAAAATACCACCAAAACTGTGACAGAATTTTTTTTTTTTTGGTTAAAATCAAGAGGAAAAACCAGAAGGAAAGAATAAGGAAAGAAATCCCACCCACCAAGAATCCTGATACGCGAATCGCGTTGCCAAAGCTAATTCAAGAAATTTGAGACAAAGGTTTCAAGACCTTTCCAAATCAAGATGCTATAAAGATGCTATAAAAACCGGCAGATGGCAGGCAAGCATTTCTCATCTCTTTTGCTGCTTCTGCAAACATGAAGGGCTCGTGTTCATGGCATTTTTTCATCAGTAAGCCTTGTCTTATCTACCTGTTGGTGATATGCCATGAGCAACGATCTTCTTGTATAGTTGTTTTCGCCATGAAAAAAAGGAAAAACATAAATTCTGGTTTCAGTTTAGACGATTCTGATGCGCGCGCGCACATATATATATATATATATATATATATCTCAGGTTTCTAACAAATGGATCGTGTTCATGGCGATTCATAAATTAAACAGCCTGTATGATCTGTATATTTTGTGAATTGCCATGAACAGCGATCTCTTTGTAGGTTACTCATGCCACTTGCCAGGACAAGTTGAATAAACTCGATGAGATTCATCAATGGATTTACAGGAGTTTATATGTTTATGATTCACCCCTGAACAACAATCCCTCTTCTCTCTTGTAGCATTTTCATATATGCTTTCAATTTTATTCCATCATCCTGATAAGCAAGCAATCTTCAAGTGCAATATAAGCAAAACCATGATACCAGTTAAGCTCTACATACACTTTGTAAATGAAATATAATCTTTTGTGGTTTATTTCTCTTTGAATCATTGGTTCCTTCGTATTACATATGCGGAGTAGATTGTTGGATCAAAAGTTGCAGAATTGCTGCAGACAAAGGCAAATAGTTGGACTCATTTTTACAATAAAAAGACGGCATTTAGGTTATTATTTGATAAAAAATTTATATGAATTTAAAAAAAATTAAAAAAATATTTTATATTTGATGTATTAATATAAATTTTAATAAATAAATTTATATTTTATATAATATAAATATAATTAATTATAATACAAACAAGAATTCCACGCTTAAATTTTCCAACTGAGGACTAAATTTCAGAATTAAACTATTAATTGCTTGTACCAGAAGGCAATCACATCAATTGTTAAACCCTGAAATGAGCACAAGAAAGAAGGTGAAGATAATTTCATTGACTTTGAATAAGGCAACAAAACTGCCAATGACTTGAAATAAATGCTGAGGGAAGATTTGAGTCTTGTCAATTTCACAGAAACTCTTAGGAAGCATCATTGCATTGAATTTCTCATTCAAGTGTATATTCTGGAAGAGTGCTAGCAATATATGTGGACTGTATTATTTCATGAAATTAAAACCAGCATTTAAAATTAAATTGACCAAGAAATTTAAAATTAGAAATAGAAAAAAAAGTTGCATTGACGCATTGTAGAATAAAAAGATGGAAAGGCATAAGGAAAGTCAGAGTTCGCTATCCTAACGTAAGCTTGCAGTTTGGGCTATACAGTGTAGAACTATCATCAGTGGTTATAAAGCAGCACCCATTACCGCTATTTTCAATGGTTCGTCAACTCCTCTCTTCATTGTCACAAGTAATTCATTTTGTACTGCACATTCTGCATCTGTGTTGCATGATCATGGCTGGTTCCATGAGAGTTGTCACATTTGTTTTCCTAGTTCTGTTCATCCTAGCAACTACTGTCGGAAACTTTTGCGCTGCAACCATGAATGTGACCTGCCATGAATTTGAGAGACAAGCTCTTCTCAAATTCAAGCAGGATCTTACAGATCCTTCAGGTCGACTTGCCTCTTGGGGCAATAACCTGAACTGTTGCAACTGGACTGGAGTTATCTGTGATAAAAGAACAGGCCATGTTGTAAAGCTCCGCCTTAGAAATCCTTTAAATCCTTACAATGGATTTTACATTCCAAGTGAGGCTTATTCAAAGTTATGGTTTGGTGGCAAGATCAATCCTTCTTTGCTGGATTTAAAGCATTTGAGGTACTTGGACCTTAGTGGGAGTAATTTTGGAGAGATGCAAATTCCCAAGTTCCTCACTTCCATGCAGACACTAAGATATCTCAATCTCTCTGCAACAGGATTTGGGGGATTGGTTCCACCTGAGCTTGGAAATCTGACAAACCTCCGTTTTCTCGATCTTCATGATTTTTCATCTCTCTATGTTGAAAATCTTCAATGGCTTTCCAATCTTGTGAAGCTGCAACACCTTGATTTGAGCAGTGTAGATCTAAGCAAAGCCTCGGATTGGTTTCAGGTGACAAATGCACTCCCTTCTTTGGTAGAAATTCATTTATCAGATTGCCAACTTGATCATCTTCCTTCACAAACTAATGTTAATTTCTCATCTCTCTCCATACTTGATCTTTCTTCCAATTCATTTAGCAACCCTTGGATTCCTAAGTGGATTTTTAGGCTTAACTCTCTGGTATCCCTTGATCTCAGTCATAATAATTTTGAAGGTCCGCTTCCTGATGGTCTCAGAAACTACAGCTCTCTTAGATATCTCAATCTAAATGGGAACAACTTTAATTCTACAGTACCCACTTGGTTGTATGGATTCAGAAGTCTTGAATTCCTAAACCTTGGCTCCAATGGTTTCCGTGGTACAATCTCAAATGACATTGGGAACTTGACTTCTGTCACTACACTTGACCTGTCAGTCAATGAACTTGAGGGACTCGTGCCGACATCCATGGGAAGTCTTTGCAGTTTGAAGCAGATCGGACTTTCAGGTCTGAAATTGACTCAAGACTTGTTAGGGGTCTTAGAAATTTTATCATCAGGATGCCTATCGGATAGACTAGAGTCTTTGTATTTGGATAGTTGTGAACTTTCTGGCCATTTGACTGATCATCTTCTGCTATTCAAAAACTTGGCAGACCTTTCTTTGTCCAGGAATTCAATTTCTGGTCCAATACCAGTATCACTAGGATTACTTGCATCATTAAGAACACTGGACCTGTCTCGAAATCGATTGAATGGAACCTTGCCTGAATCAATAGGACAGCTCGGGAAGATGGAAAAGTTATGGTTGAGTCACAATATGTTAAAGGGTGTGGTTTCTGAAGTTCACTTTGCTAATCTCACCAGATTGTGCTTGTTTCAGGCATCCGGAAACCCTTTAGTTTTGAAAGTAAGTCCTCAATGGGTTCCTCCTTTCCATCTCGGGCTTATGGCTTTCTCATCATGGAATTTAGGTCCAAAATTTCCTTCCTGGCTTAGATCCCAAAAGGATTTTGTTTATTTGGACATTTCTGTTGCAGGAATCACAGATACCATTCCCAACTGGTTTTGGAATTTGTCCACCATGTTCTTTTCTTTGAATCTCTCTCACAATCAAATCCATGGGAAAGTTCCTGAACACTTTGCTTTTACTCCTCTTCTTGCTGCACCTGTATATATTGATCTTAATTCTAATTACTTTGATGGTCCATTGCCCTCTTTGTCCTCTAAGGTAAACACATTAGACCTTTCAAACAATTCATTTTCAGGATCAATTTCTCACCTGTTGTGTCTCAGAATGGAAGAACCAAAGTGGTTGGAAATTCTTCACTTGGCAGACAACCATCTCTCAGGTGAAATTCCTGATTGCTGGATGAATTGGCCAAACTTGGTTTCCATAGATTTAAAAGGCAACAATCTATCTGGTAATATTCCAAGCTCCATGGGATCATTGAACGTTCTTCAGTCATTGCACCTTGGCAAGAACAAACTTTCAGGAATTTTGCCCTCATCATTGCAAAATTGCACTAACCTATTGGCTATTGACCTTGCTGAAAATAATTTTCTGGGAAATATTCCAGGTTGGATTGGTGAGAAACTCTCGGATATCATCATTATCAGCCTTCGATCAAATAGTTTTGAAGGTCAGATTCCTGATAAATTGTGTTCTCTGAGTCACTTGGCAATCCTAGACCTCGCACATAACAATCTCTCAGGAACCATACCAAAATGTTTTATGAACTTCAGCGCCATGGCCGCAAATCAGAACTCAAGTGATCCTATTTCTTATCCTTTTGGTCACTTTGGCACCTCCTTGGAGACCTTTCTATTGATGATCAAAGGAATATTGCTCGAATATAGTAGCATTCTTCAACTAGTAACAAGCATGGACCTTTCAGACAACAACTTATCTGGTGAAATCCCAGCAGAAATATCTAATCTCTTGGGCTTGCGGTTCTTGAACTTGTCCAACAACCATTTGACAGGAATGATTCCCAAGAACATAGGCAATATGAAGTTGCTAGAATCTATTGACTTATCTTGGAACCAACTTAGAGGTGAAATCCCTCCAAGCATGTCAGCTTTAACATTCTTGAGTTATTTGAACTTGTCCAATAACAACTTGACCGGAAAAATTCCATCAGGCACTCAACTACAAAGCTTCAATATTTCCAGCTATGAGGGAAATGATCTCTGCGGGCAGCCATTGTTGAAGATTTGCAGACCAGATGCCACAGCACCTGTTGATGATAATAAAGGGAGTAAAGCTGATGGATTTGAAGTGGATTGGTTTTGGTTTTATGTTAGCATGGCACCTGGATTCGTTGTGGGATTCTGGATTGTCATGGGTCCTTTGCTGTTCAATAAGTCATGGCGATTTGCTTATTTTCGCTTGCTGAACAGAGTGGAAAACAAAATCAGGACAGCTGCTACTAATTGTAGATAGATTCGTTGTCTATTCATGTATAAATTTTAGCTATCACTTTTCTTTTTTCGTATTATTTTTGTATCAACTTACCATGCTGGGTCTGAAACTACCGGGGCCAGATTCGGTATATATTGGTTAAACATCTTCCTTCTGTAAACAATAAAATATGATACATGTATGAATGTTCGGATGGAAGATGAATAAAGTTTCTTAAAGTTTTGATACAAAATGATGATTATTAGGCCAAAAAAAAAAAAATTTGATGGAGAAAGCCAAATGACCAACGCCATTTGGCATAGAGCAGATAGGAATTGAGAGAGATTTTGCAATTCTTGGATTTGCACATATTCACTTTATTTATCTTTTAATTTTTAATAATATTTAAAATATGCGTGTTATCTTCTTAATTTCATTTATCAAATTTAAAAATTTTATTAATAATATTTCAAATAATTATCTTATTAAACAAATACAATATAAATACATAAATAGTTGAATCTAGCGTGTATCTATTCGTTTGTTGCACAAATTTCAGCCGAACTTACCAATTATAAATATAATCCTCAATTAATTAGTGAGTTAATTTTTAGATTCAAAAGATTATCATTTTTTGAATTTTTTAAATGTATTTTATGTATAAATTATTTTATTAGAGTATTTGGTATATTGTTGGTAATTAATATTACTAAAATAATTTTTTTTTTTAATGAAGAAAGAAATATATAAATCAATATACAATAGAAACTCTCTAAATAAATATTTTTAAAACCCATTATTAAGTATTAATTTAAAGGGATTATTAATGTAAAATGTTTTATTTGTAAATTATTATTTTTTCCTTAAAAAACGTGCCTATTTATTTTCATATACTTTAGATTCGTCTAATAGCTTTATAACATTTGATTTCTTGAAAAATTTCATTTTAATTGATAAGTTCACTAAAAATGTCCTTGTAAATATATCTTTCGTAATATATTTTATACTTTTGAAATAAAAAAAATGTTAAATATGATAGCCTTCTACAAACTTCCTTCTGTAATTACTTTTTTAGTTTTTTAATATTAAATAATATATTATATATTTTTTTATCAAATTATTAATTTATACAATAATCGGGCTTGAAAATTTACATTAAGTTTTAAAAAAATTATAAATTATTGATTAATTTTAAAAGATTTTACTGTATATTTATTACTTAATTATAATTATAATTTATAAACACACAATTTATTTTGTGAAAATACTGAAATTTTGAATGTTTTTTTTTTCAAAAAAACGACACATTAAAAAAATAATACCTACAATTGTTGATACTTGGATACATGTAGGCCCATCAATGAGCTCGACAAAGAGCTCAACAATTAAAAAGCCCTGGAGGACATTATCCATCAACCTTGACCTCAAAAATCCCATAATTGTGAAATGGATTAAACAGATACAAACGTCCACTCACCCACGACCCAACATGCTCCATGCATGCATGATTGACAAAATCATTCCACTCTGCACGAAACTATCAAATGCTGCAAATACATAACCACTTTATGCCGGAAGGAATTTTCTTCCATAAACGAAGACCTTTGAAGGAACAAATGTATTAACTCGTTTAATTATTCACTTTACTTTTCATTATCTAAATCTTTTTATATTTTATTGACTTGAACATTAAAGACCTTTTTATCTTATAAGTTGATCCAAAAAGGTTAGGAATGAGACCATTTAAATTATGAAGGCCACCATCACTTTTGGCATCAATAAGAATCAAAATCAAGTATTACACTCATAGATCGTTTAAATCAACAAATTTATATATAATTGAATATTTAATTTACAATGATACTTTAATTTTAGATTTCGTTATCTCATTAAAATTTTAGCATTTTTTTTTTACTATTAAGTCAAAATCTCATTCGTAAATAGTATTTTTAAAATCGTTAAAAAATAAAATAAAATTTAAGTAAAGTTTTGATATTTTGACCATATTATTAAAAATGATAAATTATAAACATTTTTTTTTTATAAAATGATTAGGGATATTTTTATATTTTGTTTTGAATTTAATAATTTTCTCTAAAAAGCTTAAAAGCACACTGTCCCAGATTTGTATGATGCATTCAATTTTTTATTTTCAAAGTGATTCTCACGAGAACTGAACCTAAATTGAAAAGAAAAAAGAAAATATATAAATATCATATTATGATTTTTTTTTTCAAGGATAAATTTAAACTTAAACAAAATGAAAAAAAAGGCATTTTAGGGCAAGAAATATTAGTCAATCTGTTCTTCACCTAGACACCAAAACAAAATTGATTACCGAAGTTGAGTAATATAGTAAACAACCAAATTTTAGTAAAAAATTCTTCTTTTGGTAGATAGATTTAATATTTGGCAATTATTATTACTTTATATGATAGTAACAACGAAAAACATACTATTAAATAATGATTCTCTTTATTTGATAACTTTTTTAAAAATATATAAAAAAAAACAGTTGTATGAAAGGATGTTAATATAAATGACCTAATCACATTATTGAAGGAATCAATTATTTATTATTAAAATTATCAATTATTCTATTAAAATAAATGTTTATAATTTAATTACCAAATACAATATGTAGTAAATGATTGATTATTTTTGATAATTCGATTCTGTGACATGATTTGAATATATTAAGGATAGAATACTTATGTTGTATAATTATTTCATTATTGAAAATGTGTTTATGTAATTGCATTAAATATTAGAATAATTTTATATTATAATAAACTTATCAGAAGCCTTAAGTGATACAGTTTTAGTTAACAAAAAATATCAATTTGCACTAACATAATCCAACTAATTATCTTTGCTTGAATGGAATTTTACATCATTATCTTTTTTTTCATTTCTTTTTAATGGAGAATTTAATTCATTGTATTTGTATAAAAAAAATTAACAAGAGTTCTTAGATAAGTAAAATTAAATTTGATAATTTTAGACACAACATGATAATATAACATGAAATTGTATATAAATTTAACAAAAATTAAAAATGTTTATTTCATTTTCATCATATCCACGTAGATTATGACACAACAATATTTATATATGTGTCACGTACATATGATTAAGTTCTAGAATGTTAATGAACCTTTGGTTATCTGTCAAACTTTTTTAAATGGAAAATTATCTGTCATTTAATTTACATTTTATCATGAACAGCTAAACTTGGATTTTTTTGACCAATTTTCGTTAGTGTTAATTATAGCTTTAAGGGACGCGTACCGAGGTTTTAGCAATGGTTATTTGACAAAATAGAATAATCTTTCAGTCTTGTAGATAATGTTAATTTTAATCCAAAAACTTACTAACCAAGTTTTGCCAAGTATTGTTTGACTGTTTTGTACAGATATATAATCTTGCCAAACTAAAATCGGCTATAAATTATTGTGGGAGAGCTAGGTTTATAGAGAAAAACCAGGGTTATGTGTGTTTGCCAGGAGAGAAAATTTAAAGTTATGGTGAAAGAAACAGGGAGAAAGTGTTCTCATTGTGGACATAATGGTCATAATTCGAGAACTTGTAATGGGAAGGGAGGATGTGTGAAGCTTTTTGGTGTGAACATAGGTGCTATGGATCAAAAGCAAGAAAATTCCATGAAGAAAAGTTTCAGCATGGGAAATCTGGAGTCTCATGCAGAAAACAAGGATGGTACTGTTGTGGATGATGGGTATTTTTCTGATGGGCAGATTCATTCAAAGAAAAGCAAAGCAGCCCGTGAAAGAAAAAGAGGTACTCAAATTACTATGTTCTTGATGTTTTTGTTATCTTGATGATTTCTGTCTGTCATGTATATCATGAAAATATTTTATCCTAAAATTGATATCAACAAGTTAAGAACAAACATTTTAAATTATATTGTATTATCGTGTCATGATTGTCATCAACCTTCAAAATCAGCTGCCATCGATTTAACCATTGAATAAGCAAGTATTGATTCATGAAATAGGGCCAATCTGGGAAAAGTTATCGAGTTATGCATGTTTATGATATGATTTGTAAATTATACTAATAAAAGAAATATGGGAATTCTGTTTTTGGTTCAGGGAAGCCATGGACGGAAGAGGAGCATAGAATCTTCTTGGCAGGTTTGAGTAAGCTTGGGAAAGGTGATTGGAGAGGAATTTCAAAGAATTTTGTGACAACTAGGACCCCAACACAAGTTGCAAGCCATGCACAAAAATACTTTCTGAGGCAGGCTCGGAATGATAAGAAGAAACGCAGACCAAGCTTGTTTGACATGGCTTTTCAGGAATCCGAATCAGTAAAATCTCCTAAGCTCTCTCTTACTTACGATTATGAACAAGAAGAACAATATATGGTTTGCTTGTTTGTTCATGTAGTTGATTAGAGTTCATGGTTTTAATTAACAGAATGCAATTCCTCCGGGCTCCTCAGAAGAAACTATTAGAAATTCATCTCAGGTTGTGAACCGATTTCCACATCTTTGCTTGGATGATCGTCCAGTCATGTTGCTGACTGCATCCGATAGTTTTCCAACTCATTCTCACCGGATTCAACCCATGGTAAGGTCCTTGGCAGTTCATTTTCCTCTTAAAATTTTGATAAGGATATAAATAAATCAAAATATTAATAAATTATTCGAATTTGACTTGATAATTACTCAAATTTAAATTTGAACTCGAATTATTTAAATAACGAATCCAGCTGAATTTGAATATTTTAATATCCGATTTGAATAGCTTGCGACCTAAAAGAGCTTTTTTTAATATATTTTTTTGTATTATATTATTAAGTTACAATTTTACTATCATAACATATGATTGAAAAATAAATCAAATTCATCAAATCAAATTTGAACCACTCAAGTATTTTATCAAGTCAGATTCATATTTCAAAAAACTAAACTTGATTGAGCTCAAACTGATCTTTGAGCCTTTAATTTTTGAATCAAACCGAACTCGAGTTTGATACTAAACTGTCTGAACTTGACTCAGTTATACTAAATGCCAAATCACATATAGGAAACCTTATCATTTGATGCTTTAACAGGTAGGACGAGCTCCCGATGGGCAGGGCGAAACAGAAGCAAAAATGATGCCGTCTGTGCCATTGCTGTATGCAATGAATCATGCAGGACTTCGATACAGTTACATGGCTAAAGCTCTAGGAAATGTAGTTGCCTGCAAACCAGCTGCTCATCCTTCTGGAATTCCTTCACCAAGGTTGGTTCAGCACAGCATTTTTCGAGCAGGCACTGATGCTTCATCAGCAGAAAAAGAGCTATTGGAGCTTAAGATCGGGCCCCCTCAATCATCAAAAAACACAAGTCTGCAATCTCAAGCATCCATTAGGGTGATTTAATAAATAAAAAAAATGTAGCAGAATTAGAGCTGAATTCAGAAAACATTTACTTCATCAAGAATCCTTACAGCTACAGTTCTTCCAGCTCTGCCAGAAGAAGGGGGAAAAAAAAAACACAAGTGCCTCTGCTCAATGCAGAGATTTTGATAATTTGTGATTAAAGATTTCAAGCATTTAATAATAAATATGATTTCTGCTTTTTGCCAAACTGAAATTGGAGGACTGTCCAGATGTTGCCATGCTTTGAGTTTTTTGTATTTTTCTTTCAAGCCAAACAGCCATTAACCCTGGACAAGCATCCATCCGGACAATGGTTCAAACGCAGACAGGACTCATGATTGCAATTAAAGAAAACCTTTCTATGGCTTCCATGGAAAGATCAGAAGTGAGGAAATATGGCAGACAAATAATAGAATTAACAATAATACTATCGAGCAACACAATTTTGTACAGGCCATTAATAAATAAACTGTTAAAGAAGTAAATTTCAGAACAGCTTACGAACAACAGAAAGGCAATTAAATATATAATTCTACATGGTAGAATAGTTTCCTTTCTTTTTGCACGCAATTAAAAAGCTATTCTTACACGCATCCATACTGCTGCAGGCAATAGGTAAAATCAACTAAGAAGAGCAGCAACCACTCTTCTGGTTAACAGGTTGTCCTCGTATCTGCACCATCGGTGGCCTTGCATTGTTGGATGCTGGCTGACTTGCCATCCTACAGAAAGGGAGAAAGAAAGTAAATGGGGATGACAATCAGAACAATTATCTGTTTCCGCAGATGAGATGAGAGTAACGCGAATTGAATCTGTTAATGAGAAACTAAATGTCATATTCCTGACTGCTGGTCCATACATTTAATATAAAAAATTTTATACTGAATTACAATTTTACAGGCAAAAGAAGCACCTGTTCTTAATATCAGCTGCCATTGCCATAAAAGCCTGCTCAACATTAGTAGCATTTTTTGCACTAGTCTCCATAAATGGAATGCCAATTTCATCTGCAAATGCCTATTTACAGAACACAAGCAATATTACCATTTTAGTTTTCAATAGTTCATGAAAATAAGCAGCAGATAGTTAAACCACTTTTACCTTGGCTGTCTCATAAGAAATAACCTTGTTAGCAGTAAGATCACACTTGTTTCCAACCAGAAGCTTGTTCACATTCTCACTTGCATAACGATCAATTTCGTTCAACCATTGCTTAACATTGTTGAAGCTTTCTTGGTCTGTTACGTCATAAACTATCTGCAAGATGTGGAACAAACAAACTTGCCATAACATGCAAAAAGCATGCCAAAAAGAGGACAACGGTAAAGAAATAAGGCATCTACACACATGGAGATAGAACTTACTATAATGCCATGTGCCCCACGGTAGTAGCTGCTAGTGATTGTCCTGAACCTTTCCTGCCCGGCAGTATCCCACTGCATGTTTCAGGGGGGAAAAGAAAGCAGATTAGATGTGCTTCAGTAGCTAGATTAGCAAAGGAAAATAAAATGAATGGATGGAAAATAAGGCATATCAACTCAATTCGCATTGCTATCAAACAAATAAATGCCATCTGCTAGTATAGTTCCACAAACTGAAATAAAAGGAAATAAATAAGGTAAAGATTCCCACAATTTGAAGTTTTATAGTCTTCCCGTCTTGCTTCACAGTGCGTATTTTCTGTGGAACAAAAAACAAACATATGACTCACAAAATTCAAATAACTAGAACACTTGCTTTAACCTACAAGTCAGAAATGCTCACAAAGTCCACTCCAATTGTGCTTATATAACTGTCCAGATACGAATCATCCTGCATTTGAGTGATAAAACATGCAGTCAGATTGCAAAAATCATTTAGATTTATGCTTATTAATAAATGCAATTTGATTAAGGACTACCAATAGGCAATTTTCGGATAAAGGATATTAAACTACTTGTTACAGTAGAAGCTTACAGCAAATCTCAGGAGAAGACATGATTTGCCAACTCCAGAGTCTCCGATCAGCAGAAGCTTGAACAAATAGTCACTGCACAGAAAATTTAAAACCTCTAACATTTCACCAAACAACATCTCGAAATAATACTCATAAACCTTTGAACAATAGAATCAATCGATATATACTAACACGAAAGTTCTGAACATAGTCACAACAACATTCCCTCCAACATTCAAAGACCACATTAGGCACAAACTAAGCCTTATCTTACCCCATTTCTACATTCAAGGACAAAAAGCAGAACAGAAACACAATTACCACGACGCATAGGATCACAACACAAATGAAATCTAATCTAGATTAGTTATACTTATCAATTCATAGTAATGAAGACAAAAACATACAAAAAGCAAACATATCTTTGCTCCAAAATCCTGATCAGAATTCAACAATCAACACCCACAATTCAGCTTCTTTTTCTTTTAATTAAAATAGATTAAATTCTGATGAAGCAAAAGCAAACACTTTTTTTATCAAAAAGCTGTAGAATTTATCAAAAGTAACAAACACCCACTTCGTTTAATAGCATAATTATCACAGATCTAAGCAAATTACTAAACCAGCATTCAGTTTTGCTACCCAAAAGAACATCTGAAACAGAATTTAAAGAGAAATTTACCATTAAAACCCATAATTAAAAAGCTACAAAACAGATCCGTACAAAAAGAAGCTTTACAACGGATCCCATCATGGCAAAGAACAAAAGCATCAGGATCTTAAGCAAACAGCGAAAAACAATTGGAGTAAAAAAGTATTATCGAAAACAATATTAATAATAATAAAAAGAAAAAGAAAAAACAGGAAAGGGTGATCAGTGATACTGATAAGGAAGCATACTATTCAGGATTCATGACTGTTGGTTCGACCAAGTATCGAGCCGGTCCGTTGGTGGAAGAATGGGACCGGGTTCTAACAGAAAAAGGCTAATAAAGTTTGTAACTGTGTTTTTGTTCCTGCTGCTAAGTGAAAGAAAGGAAGAAAGAGAATTTTTTTTTTTAAGTTCGGAACTGACGACAGGATAAGACAAAACACAGAAAAAAATAAAATAAAATAACGACACCACCGAAAAGCTTGAATTTTATAGTGCCATCCTTAAAATTCCCGAGTCAAATCTTGATCCCAATCTTAACTTAAAAATTAAAAAAAAAAAAAAACGGTAAGCCATGAAATTTATCTTCAAATTTACTAAAATTTACTAAAAAATAATTATTTCAAATTATAATTTTCTCTTCTTTTGCCTATAAATACTAATCTTCTTTTTTTTTTTGGTAATTTAACCTATTATTTACTAGTATTAATTAGATTTGATTTCTGACGATTATACTCATATGGATACCAATCTTGTTTTTAAGTTATTTTAAAGATTTTTCTTTTCTTTTTATTAACAAGTAAATGAAATTTGTCATTTCTTATAGTACTGCCTATATTAAGCTTAAAATTAGCTACAAAATTTATTAATATATTTAATAAATTTGATACTACACTATAATTTAACTTATAATTACTTAAATGTGTTCCTTTAATTCAAACATATCGTATAATTATATTTTAAAAAATCAATAGTTTATTTCAAAAAATAGTTAAATTTACATCAATAAATTCACTAATAATTTTAATAATAAATAATTAATTTTTTAATAATATAATTATTAATTTAAAACAAGTACATAAATTAATATGAAATAATTATTTTTTACCAATTTTTTCATCATGACTTGCTTTAACTGGATTTTTTTATTCGGATTAAGTGGTCATTAGCGAGTACTCCAATCAATTTCTTATCTTCACATACTATCAAAGTAGAATTCGATCCATTAACAGGCTACATGAGAAAGAAAGGAAACTGAAAATATCAAATTCTGGAATAGAAATTCCTGAATCCTGAAACCATCTTCTTCCAATTACCATGAACAAAATCGTACTCAAAAAGTTACTTGGTTATTGCAATAATTTTCTTTGTCTCCCATGCATGTTCTTAAGGCAACTTGGTTTTGGGGAATTGATGCTGTCTTGTCTTCATTGATCTTTCCTGGAAAATAAGAAGGGAATCAGCCATTTGAGGATTGAGATCGAAGGTCTGCAGTTTTCTTGAAGGTTTCTTGGCTTTAGGATGTTTGGTTGCGTCAAGGTCCCCCACATCTGCAATCGGCAAAAACCCTGTTTGAGTACCATCGCTATCATTGTCAATGTCTCCATCGATGGTTAGGCCTTCGGTCCTCGCTGCAGCTGTTTCCACCTTCATTCCCACTTCTACATCTGCATTTCAATACGAAGGGCTTGAAGATTTTAACAGAACTTGTTAAAGAAACGAGTAGGATAGGTAACATGAAAAGAAAAGAAAATAAAACTGTGCACAAATGATTTAACGTAAAAAAAAAAAAAAAAAAAAAACAAAAAACCCAAGAAAGAGAAGCACTGACAAGAGTTTGCACAACCTTTTACATTGTTATGGAAAAGGATAATCATATGTATACAACATTTCTTCTATTAGAGAGAGACTATTTCTATGAACTTTAAGTCAGAAAGAAGCAATTTGCACCAAGTTTCATCGTGTCAAAGATATATTCTAGTTATGAAAAGACAGGCCCGAATCCTCCTGCTAACATCGTGTCAAAGAAAAATTCATATAAATTGCTTTATCACATTTGCAAGCTCTTTAAATAGGTTCGAGTGACAAACAACGATAGAACTCTTGGACGAAGTGTCAGGTATATGCATATTTCTATACAATTCTTATCAATTCTGAGATGCTCGGATTGTTTGAAACTCTATACATGTGCAAAGCAGAAAAGCTACCTGCTTGTGTAGGTCTAATTTCTTTTCGGAACGATCTTAAGAGAAAGAAAATTTACCTGGATTGGAAAAGAACCAGAGAATCAAGGCACAAACAAGGAGCACCAAAGGAATTACATGCACAGCATTCTCGGCAAACTTAGCCCGAGACTTCTCTTTCTTAGCCATCTCTATTGTGGGATCATACAGGGGCAGTTCATCGTTGTCTTCCACCGACGCTGACATTCTCAGCCCCGTAGTACCCCCCGCCTTCGGCGACGAATAATAGTCATCTGAAACTCGGCTCCAGCTCGATGATCTATACATACTTTTTTACTCCGCATCAAAAAACATGAAATAAAGAAACAAGAATTAATGTTTTATGCAATTTTCCGATGGTCCTTTTGTTTCTTGGATTTGGCAAAGTCTTTTTAAATTCTAGAATAGGATCTCCTTTCTATGCCATGCCATGAATGTGAACTTTGTCATTGTCATCAGATTTAAGACCGGGTATTTTGGCTTCTTGCTCGTTGATTTAGACTTTGTCAGATTCTTTATTAGTTTTCACCTTCTATATGCTCATTTCCCAAGCTCTTGTTTTATTCCTAAGTTAGATAGCTCCATGAAATTTGGAAAGAAATGATTAAAATTTTTCAATACAATATGGTAATATTATAATATATAAATTATATATGATTAAGATTTTGATAAAAATTATATGTGAATTTGACAAAATTAAAAAATTAATTTTATTTAATATATTGATACCGTAAACGATAATTTTTATATTTTATATAATTTAAAATGAAACAAACACGAGAAACAATCATAAATTGTCGTATCCAAGTAAACCCAAGCCCAAGAGGCCAATTGGCAAAGGAGCTAACCACATGGCTCTGGTAAGAGAAACTACCTGCCAAAGAAAAGATTGGTTTTATTCCATGAAAGCTACCACATCTACCTGGCACGACAAATAAAGATCTAATGTGTGGTTTCTCCGCTGTTTCAAGCACTCTGAGCTACAAATGAAGCGAGAAGAATCAGCCTCAGCCTCGGTCACGAAATCCTGAGCTAGAAACCATTCTGAGCTGCAGGAAACAATTTAAACGTGCTTAACCTCCTGGATCTCTGAAACCAGAACATTTCTTCTTGCTTCCAAAGCTTACTAATTTCTGATATCATCAACTGGGATTTCTCAGACTCCTGTATAGAGGCTACCTGTTCCATGATCAGCTCATCAATCTTTCTTCTATTATTTACATCTTTTGAGTTTCTGCACAAGTTGAGAAAATTTAAACCCTTGGAATTGAGCTCTCCAACCTTTCTGAATTACCAATCATCATTCCTCATTTCAGTCCAAGTGATTTCAAACTCGAATTGTTTTGGAGTCTTTTTATCAAAATAATTTGAATAAGATAGGAGCATGTCTGAGCCTATAGCCAAATTCATATGGCAAATCAAAAATTGTTCTTACGCTTGATTTTGAGTATTGATTTAAATGATTATATTTTTAATTTTTAAATCATGAGAATTGTATAAAATCTGAAATTGGAGTTTCAATTTCAATATTTTTTTTATCTCAGTTGCCAAAAATCATGTCACCTTTTCTTTTATGAAATTCCCATCTCTGATATTCTTTTTTGATTCTTAATTCCCATATATATTATTCATACAAGCATATCTATCCTTGATGAAATTGATCTATCAAATTCACAACTTGTCCAACTTGAATGCTAATAAATTAAAACTAACTCTGAGTTCTTGGTAGCACTTTCCTTTTCTAATCCTCATTAATTAAAGAAAATTTTTAATATTTAAAAAAGCTTGAAATTAGACAATTTTTCAAACCTTTTTCTTTTGTGAATTTTGATTCTCTACTCTTACCTAAAAAAATGGACTTTATAAAAGCACAACCACTTCTTAATTAGATTTGGTCAGACCATTCATGAACATAACCCATTGTAATTAAGGTTCTTGCATATCTTTAACTTTTATAACTTAAAGAAGTGGTCTTCTTACATATAATTCTATTCACTTTTATTGACATTCGTTACATGTGAACTTTTTTTATTAAAATATAGAGAATAGTCATAAAAAAAAATCCCCAAAAGAATACATAATAGCCATCATTACCCTAAATTTCACTTTCATTTTTTCCTAGTCAAAATAATTATACTATCCTTATCCATTCTTGCTGTTACCAGGGAAAAATATTTAGTTTTAATAAAATTTAAAAAATAGCTATTAAAAATATATATCTTTTTATATATCCATTCTCATATTCTTTTCAAATTTGCTTTTTCCAAGTCAAAAATATCTATTTACGCCCTTTTGCAAAAGATAGATAACCCCCGACTTATTCTCACATTCTTTTCAAATTTGCATAATTCAAGTGAAGAATATCAATTTACACCATTTTGCAAAAGTTAAATAAATTTGTCTTTTAAAATTGCACGTAAAGGCTAAAATTAGATTTAGTAATTTGTTTATTTATATCATTTTGTTTAATTTTAAATATATATAAAATATAAAAATTATTATATCATGATTCGTATTAATATATTTAATATAAAATAATTTTTTTATTTTTATTAAATTTATTAATAAATTTTATCAAAACTTTAGAATGTATCATTTTAATATTTTATATCGTTGTATTATTAAAAAAAATTAAAAAAAATAAGATGAGAAAAACCAATATAATCTATTAAGATTCCCAATAAATAATTTCTTCGAAAAAGTTGAAAATAAATAAAATCACAAAAAAAGTAAAATTATCTTCGTTGTTGTTCAATGCTAGACTCCCAACTCATGCTAACAATGCTTCGATGTCTTGCACCTGCCACTTCCGTCATCTCTAAAACTTCTCTTTTCTCTCTCTGCAAAACTTCTCTTTCTCTCCCTTTCCCTCAAACCAGACGACCCATTTTCCTCCGCATACTCCCCATGAACATCCTCAAAAATTTCGTCTTCGGAGCCTACAACAAGCCATCCCCGTTAATGGATAACTCCGCCATCGCTCTGGGTCCCGACGACGACGTCCCGGCTCCTGGTCAGCGGTTTTCTCAGTTCGGTGCGGGGTGCTTTTGGGGCGTTGAATTGGCGTTCCAGAGAGTTCCGGGGGTGACCGAGACGGAAGTTGGGTATACCCAGGGATTCTTGCATAATCCGACTTATGGAGACGTGTGTTCGGGGAATACGAACCATTGTGAAGTCGTGAGGGTTCAGTATGATCCTAAAGAGTGTAGCTATGAAACTTTGCTCGATGCCTTTTGGGCTCGCCATGATCCTACTGCCCTCAATCGCCAGGTGGGTTTTCATGATGTGGAAATTTTGGGTTTTTAATGGTTGTTTTGAGGTCTGCTTCTATAGATAGACTTTCCTTTCTATTATTCATACATTAAGTTCATGAATTTTGTCTTTTTTTTTTTTTTTTTTCATGTTGGGGTGTAGTATGTGGGTGGATCCATATGTAATCTTTGGGATTTTGGTGGTTCTTTGGAGGTGGATGTTGCGCTTGACCATTGCAATTATGAATTATCTATGGCTAATTGGGAGTTTTTTGGGGTGTTTTTGGCTTGTTTGATTGAATTGATTTCTAGATGTTAATACATGTGTTTTTCTCTTGTTAGTTAAGCTCATGTATATGTGGTTTCTTCTACAAAGTTTGCATCTAAAACTTGTGAACCTAGGGAAATGGTAGCAGTTCGGACCTTCATTTGGATGAAGTTTGTGTGTTACTGATTTCCTTATCTAGTCTCCCGTCTAGGGACTTTGCGCTTTTGCTTGTCAAACTATCGAGTTTATGCTATTTTGAGGAGCTGTCTTCGGCACTTCAATCTTTTCTGTCTTATAATATTGTAACATGTCTTTGTTTTGCTCATCATTCACTTCAAAGGGGGAATGGAGAAGATAATATCTCACCCTGCAAAAGGTTCATTCTTTTCTAATAGTTTAAGTCATTTCTATAATCATAGTTGGGAATTTGAGTTGCTGCATGGTAGGTCATTTGTGGTCATTGTCTCTGAAGTTACAAGTGTTTTCTTTCCCCTGCTAGTAGTGATTTTCGGAGTTATTGAAACTTGTCTGGGCATAATTATGAAATAGTAGATGTTGTGGAATTATTATCATGATATATTGTGTCTTTTGCTGGCCATGTTGGTCAATACTTGATTGCAACTCACCAAGATTGATCACTGGTTTAATTGTTTCATATGTTTTCTTGTAATTTCAACTCCACTTGCACTGGAGAAAAAATTGTCCCGCACTTGTTTATCCTCATAATGCCAAAGATATTGCCATTACATCATGGCAAAAGCATAGTCTTGCCACTCTAATAGGTTGTAAATCCTTTGACAGGGGAATGATGTGGGAACACAGTACAGATCTGGTATATACTTTTACACCCCTGAGCAGGAGAAGGAAGCTCTGGAGTCCATGGAAAAACAGCAGAAACTCTTGAACAGAAAGATTGTTACTGAGATTCTGCCTGCCAAGAAGTTCTATAGAGCAGAGGAATATCACCAGCAGTACCTTGCGAAAGGAGGTCGTTTTGGTTTTAATCAATCTGTGGAGAAAGGGTGCAATGATCCAATCCGATGCTACGGCTAAGTTGCCACTATTCTATATGCATTTCTGAGTTTATGCTTGTTTATATCTCTCTGCTTTCGCCTGTCACTGGCTTATTATACTTTTGAGAAATGAATGCCTGCTTATTTATGTAGTTTCTGTGTTTTGTATATCTACACTGATGGGATATCATGTTTAAACTCTCTAATGTGGAGATTATGTATTAACATTGAAATAACACCTTTGTGAAGGAGGAGGTTTTCTTCCATTTGTTATTATAATGCCAATGTAGCCAACCTAAAGCTAGAGATAATAGGATGATTACTACATTGTCCATTGCATTTCCATCAAAAAGTTTAGCACAGATCTATGCTTTGACAGTCAAGAATATTCAGTCTTAAAGAAGATGAAGGCCTGTATTCCCACTTGAATCGGTCAGATGCAGATTTGGAATGGAGCAAATTAAGATGGTATAGTGTTTTGATTTGCTTCAGCTGGTCTGGATGTTAAGTTCAGGTAATTCCAGCTAAGATCTCCAAAGCATAATCCCAAAATCCATACCAGTTATTTGAGGCTAAGTTCAATAACATGTAGTACAATGTTCTTTTGATTTGTGAAAACATTTAAGTACTAAGAAAGGGTTCGGTAGAAAGATGGTCAATGCCCCTCACCAAGAGGCATGCACTGTTCTTTTTCTTTTCGATTTCGTTTCTCTCCTACCTTGTTTTAGTTGTTGGACAGAACCATTGCAGCACATGCATTGTCTTGATGAGAGAAAACAGAAGTTCACTTCTTTTCTTCTTTTAGACGTCAAGTTATTGCCTAACTAAATGCCCCACATTTACTTTGGTTTCGTGACTAAGGAAGATTGAGATTTTAGAAGCTAAACTCAAAACAAAACCAAAAAAAAAAAAACCCCTCTCGGTTGTTATGGCTTAGTCAAGCTACTCAAACTCTCTTGAAACTGCAGTTATAAGGATCTGTTGCCATCTGGACTAATTCTCAATTCGAGCCTAAGCCAAGTTGCTTAATTCACCTAGGTGCTAGTTTCTCAAACATATACTTTTCACAAAAAAAAACCAACCAAAATGACAAAAATGATGCAAGTTTCAATCCATATCTAAATGGAAAATGCAAGCGATAAAATATAATGAAATTAAAGGATAGTGATAGAATTCAATATCGACTCGGACTCCTAATTTTCCTGAAAGGAAAAATAGAAAATCCGACCTTTTAGAAAGCAAAAGATAAACATGTCAATAAATCCAACTCATCAGCGACCCAAGTTTTCCTAAGGACTTGTTCTCCCGTTTAAGCCCACGAGGGAAATGAAACGGCAAAAACCTTGGAAATCAAGCATAAGTAAACTAACAAAGCTTTGTCTTATAAGATAATAGAAACAGCTGAGGTAAAACATAGACAAACAAGTTCAATAGACAAACCAACCCAACAAACAAAAATGGCAGAACCAGAGACCAACTACCACGAGCAGCAAACTGTTCCGAAGGTCATAACTTTCCTGTCCTCGTTGCTGCAAAGAGTAGCTGAGTCTAATGATCACAGCCGCCGGTTTCAGTCCCAGAAGATCTCGGTTTTTCATGGCCTTACCAGGCCAACTATATCCATCAGAAGCTATCTCGAGAGGATCTTTAAGTACGCAAATTGCAGCCCGTCTTGTTCCGTGGTAGCCTATGTTTATCTTGATCGGTTTTTGCAGATGCAACCATCTTTCTCTATCAGTTCTTTCAATGTGCATAGGCTGCTTATAACCAGTGTTTTGGTTTCTGCCAAGTTCATGGATGACATGTAAGTTTGTTTTTTCTTTGCTTAAATTTATGATTCTTGGATATAACTGTCTGGGGTTTTCTTAGCTCAACTGGATTTGATCTGGGTTTCAAAGCAGCCATCTTCATCAACAAATGGTATTTTTTTTTCCTACTTGTGCTGTTCATATGTCATGATTTCAATCTTCAATGTTCAACTTCAACATTCATATGAATTTCATGTTTGATGAAAATATTTAACTTTGACTTAACCTTTCAAGCCTTGTCTGTGCTGTTTTCTTTTCCCCACTTTCCGTGGAAAATTTTAGAAAAGCAATCTCCTTACAACACAAATCAAGCAAGCGACACAGTTTTTCATGACACGTGCGCTGGTGTTGTCTCTGTCTGTCAAGGCACACCTTTAAATTCTCATAAAACTGCAGAGGATGGTCATTAATGGAGCTAATGACAGCTCAATCAGGGCCATAGATTCTGTTAGAAGGCAAAATATCATTTTGACTCCGTTCAGTGTTTAATTAGTGGCTCAATGCCACCTGATTTCACAAGCAACCATAGCTGTTGTTTGACTGCGATTTTTATGTGACAATAGCAGTAACTTTACTTTCTAACTTATGTGTAAGCAAGTTTTGAAAATTTCCCATTTTGTGGGCAACAAAATCTACACTTGACATAAGTAAAAACCGAAAAAGACTTTAGCATTGATTCAAATGACGATATTTAAAATTTTGTAAGCCAAAAATTTAAACTTTAATATTTATATTAGAAACCATTGTTAAAAAAAAAAAAAGAGTGAAAACCGAAAAATAATTCTTTCTTCACATATTTCTTCTTCTTTATATCTTTGATTGTTTTTTTTTTTTTTTCCTTCAGATATTACAACAATGCCTACTATGCCAAAGTGGGAGGAATCAGCACAGTAGAGATGAACCTTCTTGAGGTGGATTTCTTATTTGGTTTAGGCTTCCAATTGAATGTCACACCTGCCACCTTCCGCACCTACTGTTCTTTTCTCCAAAGGGAAATGTTGATGCAATCCCCTTTACAACATTTGGCAGAACCTTCTCTAAACATTAATGGGAGACCCTTGAACATCCACTGCAGTTTCAATGAAGATGAATCCACCAATCAGCACCAACTTACTGCTTAAGCGCTTTTTTTTTTTTTGGATTCTTAGGAATACAAAAAATGAAAGTTTGGTGCAACGGTTCGAAATCATGAGTTCAAGTGAAAATGTCCTGTTATGTAGAAAAAAAAGTTCCGTATAATGATCTTCCTCAAATTTCATAGAGTGGAAGTTTATCGCATTGAGTTATCCTTTATTCGTAGAAATACAAAACCAAGCTCAGATGCGCCAGACATAGGGTGAATTAGCACATTGATTTCAAACCTGGGAGTCGAAGATCTCATTTGGCTTTCACTCTTTTTGTGTCAATGTGCTGTAAGAACATGTCCAAGCTGATTTTCACTCTATTTTATAACTTTAGTGCTAACTATTTTTTTGTTCTTCTTTGTACCCAAGCTCTGGATAGTGGGAATGGTGTTATGTATAGATAAGCCTTCTGTCGTTACAGTCTTGCCAACATGATCTTGCCATCGATTGTTCAAAGTGGGTCACTGAGTGAGCCAACCATGCAAAGAATAACTATAAATTATTTACTTTAAGCATCATTATAAGTTGAAAAAACCCAGATTAATGTTGTCTTCTTTGGGTCAATTCAAGGATGCATTGCGAAGATATCCACTCAGAAAGTATATGTAAAAGAATGCTTTAATTGAGCCACACTGCATCAGCTGGATTCATGCTCTGTAGGAACATAAGAACTCTGGTTGGAAGTTCAATGTTCCATGTCTGAATCCCATTACTGGAAGGAATGGAAGAGCAATTAGGACTGCTGTTTTGGAATCAGAGCCGCTGATCAGTTCATCATCATTTATCACAAAGTTCTGCAATCTATCTTCCGGCTAATATTAATCAGGAATGATTTGATTTTAGTAGGTTAAAAACACTAGACACAGAGTTAAGCTGGAGAAAGTTGTTAATGTTATGGAAAGCACAGCATTATTTATTTCCTCCCAAAAATCAGAAACTTTGGAAGAAATTGAATTCTTTCAGAAGTTTCTTCCTCTTCAGTTTTCACTCTCCACTTAAGAAAATAGCATATATTTCCTATAGTGAGTGCTAGGGATTTCTATCTCCTTTGTTCTTTACAAGAATATATTTTCTCTACCATCAGCAACAGCGGCTTTGCATGGTATGTCATTCTTTTCTCCTTATTGTATGCTTTCAAACTTTTTGTTTGCATATATATATATATATATATATATATATTCATTCATTCATTCATTCTTGTAGTCTAAGAACTTAGAGGGAAAGTTTGTTTTTTTTCTTTGCAATATTTTGCTCATTGTTGATAGTTTTATAATGGTTAGTAGAGTGGTGTTATGTATCTATTAAGTTCTTCTTTTTTTGTGATTTTATATACAAATCCGGCTTTTAACCTATTATCTATTAATTTTACGATAAATATATAGCATGATATTAGGGTTCAATTTCTGTCTTGTGATTTCAGTCTATATATTATCAAGTTTACCACATGACAAGTTCTTATAGACTTGCTGAAGTAATGTTACTTCACTTGTGTTAAATATTGAGCTTTCTATAATTTTACATTTAAGTTGAAAACTCCTAGTTTTAAGGGCATTATATTTCTCTTCTTGTAATTACTGTTACTTTTTTAATTGCTTTGAATTTGATTTTGAGTTTAACAAAACAATGGCAATTATGCAGTTGGAAATTGTTTTCTTGAAATTGTGGGTTTTGTTTTTGGAACTGAGTTTCCTAATATTCCACTTCATGAACTTAATATTGACTGAATTAATACCAGAGTTCACCATGGTAGTACTAATGTCAAGTGGAAAGCATTATGGATTTCCATCCAAATTTAAGCAACCAAGAGTTTCTGCAATTCGTGACTATCCTAGAAACTGTGGAACGTTGGTTTATACAGTAGACTTGAGCGAAGAACCAAAAGAGATTGCTGATGTCCAGCCTTCAGCTTGCCGCCCTGTTTCCAGAATGTATCCTCCTCAGAAACTTCGGACAGGGGTTCCTTTTACAAGGGATTTTCCTATTAAGTCGAAGGCTCCTGCTGCTCTAAGAAACCAAATGTCTGATCCCAGGGTCAGTAATTCTGCTTGTGTGATGTCTATGGCAGATTTCAGGCAATCGGATGTTTTTAATGCAACTAATGTTCATGCTTACTAAAGTTCAGGGTTTCAGACTTACTAAAGTTTATGTGTGCGCATATGTTATAGATTCCAGCTTGTCATGGTCGTTCACGATGAGCAATGTCAAGTGGGATGTTTCTTTTACAACTAATACTTATGCTTGCAAAGATGTTAAAAGAATTCAGCTCGTTAATAGTCATTGGGGATGAGCTTGGATTACTTTCAAGTAGTTTTAAAGGATGAGAGAGAGAAAGTCGTCTCTATTGCCATGTTAAGGCAACTAAGCAACAGAGAAAGAACAATAGCACATAGAAAATAAGATTTCCTGTGATTTAATAATTTGCATACATTCACGGCCGTATTAGACTTTTCCGACATGCCAAACAAGCAAGCTTATCAATGGTTGTTAGGGATGAACAATGTCCATATGAGCTATTTGAGGTGCATGATTATCAAGCAGCCATTAGTGATGAAGAGTGTTTGAATGCCTAATTAGAGGTAAATAATTGTCAAGGAGGTGTTAGCAACAATTTGGTGATCACTGATAACAAGCTGAGAATCAATTGTTACAAGGTTCACATGAATCGATTCTCTTAGTCTGAGATGTCTGTTTTGTTGTGTTACCAGTGTTGCTTCAGCTGCAAATGGAGTTCCCAACCTTGGGACAGAACTAAAGAAATGTTCAGTTTGGGTACGGCAGTCTGGCTCCAGTGATCAAAGTGGCTTGAGGTTTTGCTCCTTTCCTTCTAGTTATAGTTTGATTATGCATGAAACATAGATGGATTACACCACCTGTTGCATTAAACTCAAAATTCTTAAGACTACGAGTAGATGCTTGTGATTTAGTTAATTAATCTAAAATTTCTCATCTGAAATATTACGTCTCAATTCAAAGTTAAGGTATTATAAGATTCTCCTATAATATATAAGACTTAAAACGATTAAACTCATACTTGGATGCGGTCCTCCACAAGTTTTAATCTGCTTCCCTGGATAATGCAATGGAGTGAACCCCTACTGCTCTATGTTTTATGCTATCAGGAAATAGACATTGAAGCATGTATTCCCTGCTCATATGTGCAGGACAAAACAAATTACTGACTCATTTCACTGCCCAAGCCAGAAGCTTTACTTTCCTTCACTCAGAATTCCCTCAGCTACTGAATTCTGCCTAAAACCCTCTTGATTTTGACATGTATTCTGCAACTGCAGCAGTGAATGTCCTGACTTGGTGCTAGTTTTCAACTTGTTCCAAGCTTATAGCCATTGACAAGTAAGAAAGTGAAGAAGGTGAAGAAAGTGAAGAAGGATTTCACCCTGCAGACTGGAAAACTGTAAGCTGTAGCTCAGGTTGCTAAACATGGAGTCAATAATCAAGGCAATCAGGCTAACAGGAGAATTATACTCACTATATTCAATACATAAGGATAGTTTCAACTTATAGAAACTGACATTGTAACATCGTACGCAGCAAGCTCAAACTATATTATATCGTACTTACACACCATGTTTTATACTACGAACAAGCAATAGTCTCCAGGCAAGCAAGCCTATAGAACCTCATTTAACCATGGTGGTTTCTGTTACCTGAGGGCCAGCGGCTACCCTCCCCCCTTGAGCCCCCAGTTCCTCCACCGGAGCCGCTGCCACCGGAATTGCCTTGTCCACTTCCAGCCCCGTAGCCACCACCATGAGCACCACCACTTCCAGTCCCATAACCATACCCGGAACCTGACCCTGTCCCAGACCCAAAACCATATCCATAACCCCTCCCAAATCCACTAGGTGACCGGCCCGAGCCTGAGCCATAACCCCATCCACTTACAGGGTTTGAACCCCATCCCCAACTATAGTCCCAGTTAGGCCCATGGCCTGAACCACTAGCTCCGTTGGAGCCCCCGCTTGGGGCATTAGGCTCCATAGACATTTCTGAAGAGGTCAGCAGTTTCCTAGCACCACGAGCACCAGCTATATTAAATGCAGCAAACAAGAAGAGAAGGAAGAAGGTGAAATGGAGAAAGTTAAGTTTCATTTTCTTCTCCATTGTAGATATATATGAAGCTTTAAGCATAGTCTCTAAGAAAATCTGGAGTTGTGAGTTGCTGATGAATGATTTGCAGCAAGACTTGGGCATGAAAGTCGGTATTTATAGTGGGGAGTGATTGTGATATTAGGCCACTTGTGACGGTGATTACTTTTCATATGGGTGCACATGTCTCCAAGCGTTCGAATTTACCCACAAAGAAGAAGCACTACTACCACGCCTGAATCGCACCACCGCCCTTTCAACTAAATTAATCTGTAGGATTAACAGAAGAATGGAAAATTAGTATGCAAAATTAAGTTGGTAAGTAAGTAAGCTGAAAGCGAAAGCTTTGATTTTTGTTATATTGGGTGTTGTTTGAAATACTTGTATACATCAAATATGTGGAAAACAGAACATATGAAAGAGATTTTAACACAAATAATTCATGAGATTAAAGATGAGGTTTGAATGAAAATTTTTATAATAAAATCAATCTAAATATATATATATATATATATATATATATATAATTAAGTATAAATTTAATGTTATTAAATATAAAATATGTTATAAACATTGTATAAAAAAATAAATAAAAAATTTCATGTCTTCATGGCTACCAAATAGAGGAAACTAGAAACAGAGTTTAAGCCACAAACTTTGCTTTTAGGATATTGAAATTAATGGATATCCTGTCAGATTGCATGATTATGTCAGTGTTTTGACTGCAAAGCTGTCATAAACAATCAATCTGTTGCTAATTACCAATATAGAATCTGAATGGAGCAATTCCATATCCATTTTGAACTTGATAGTACAAAAAGGTTTTAGTCTTTTCCTCATTTCTTTATCATTCTTATCCAATAGAGATCATAAACAAAGGAGATTTATGAACTCCAAACAAATCCAATCTCTGAGAAAAGATAGAAGCTATTTATGTTATAAATCCCTGATCAAAAGTACAGATATGAATTATAAAAATTAAGTATAAATCTTCACATAATTTATACAATAAACTTTGGAAATATTTTGACATAAAATTGAAACGTTATCTTACTTTGATGGAACAGATATTTTGTATGATACCTAGATTGAGCAGATATTTTAAGGTTTTGGTTTCATGGATGAATATCAAACAACAAAGACATAAGAGAGGCATGGGGTGGCATGAGAGAAGGGGAAGCTGGTGGTGCAGGCAAATTGAGTGGTAGTAGCTTTAACCAGCCAAGCCAGAATGGACATGTGGAGAGGTAAACAATGGAAGTGAAATAGCAACCATCCGAACTCTTCTCTTTCTACCCATGATAACGGCTAATGGGTATTAACAGTAGTGTTAGTTGCTTCAGGAAAAGCTCCTTTTTGCCTGTGCTTTTTGTAGTGGAGGAGGAGGATAACGACTTTTGACTTCCACACTTCTGGATGGAATTATGGGATCTAAATTTAATCCCTTTTTTTTCACGATAATGACATGATCTTGACACGTGACGTGAGGATCTCTTTCTTTAATGATCTCCCCCATTCCTTTCATTGATTTTGCAATTTTGTAATATATAATTTTATTTACATTGCGTAACACATAAAATTTTTATATTAAAATATATATTATTATGTCGAATATAATTTTTTATTTTTTATTAAATTTTAATTTATATTACATTCATTTTTTTTATTCGTATGATTCTGTTATTACATCATCGGATTATGTCTTAAATTATAATTTTTTTTTTTCTTTTGTAAGAGAGGAAGAAGGGATTGTCCCGCAATCTGCGTTGTGAGAAAAAATCAGAGCTTCTGCTTTTGTCCATACTTCACTCCACAAATGCCTTTGAATACCCACCAGAAGAGTGTGCAAACATATTGTAGATAGGATCATAGGAATGAAAAGATGAAATGAAAGCCATGCTTAATCACATGAAAGTTACAGCTCAATCAGTGCAACTTTTGCCATGGGCAAGATTTTTTTGGCCATATTTGTTAAAAGAAATGCACAAAAATATCTACTTAATAAAAATAATGCATTAAAACATTCAAATTTTTTATTTAACGTGTAGTGCATAATTTATAACTCAATCGGCGCAACTTCGACTAAGGTAAGAATTTTTTTTTCAAAATTGCTAAAAATAGTTCGAGCATGCATTTGATTTAATGAATAGTACATAACTTTTTCGTTGAAAAATCAAGTTTTTAAACCTCATGCTAATGTAATTATTAGATATCTGTTCATAAACAATGGCTTATCCAGTTATCCTAAGAGGAAAACAAGTTGGATGGAAAACGAAAGGTTGGTTTCAGGTTTTCCAGCTTGCATTATTAGACATTGACAAACCCTTCACTAGTGGAATTGATTAGCCAGGGACCTAACATAGTTTGGACCTGTCTAGAATCTAGGACACAGGCTTGGCTCCACAAACAGAATATTTCCATTTCTCTGGGCCATGCAGTCATGAACTCTTAACCTAAGAGGGGAAGGTAACTAAACCCCATACTCAGTTGGACCCAGACCTACAAAGTTCAACTTGGAAACTTGAGCAGCAACTGGCTCAAGCCGTGTGGGCACACTCGGACCACCTCACATGTGGTTACCCCATTTCCCATGCCCAGAGCCTAGTTGCCTCTCACTCACGTTGGACCCAACTCCCATTTGTTCAACACGAAAATTTGAGTACCCTTTTGGCCCAACTCTTATGCTCTTGTAATACTATAATTTATTATTTATTCGACAATACCCTGCCCCTCTTGACGAACTGATCCATCACTGGAATAATCAGAAAGTAGATGCATTTGATTCGATTTTCTAATGATTTAGAAGCTGAAATACTTTCATGAGCTAGATATTTTCATGAGCTAGATACTTTCTATTCTCCACCTTTCAAGTTTTAATTAGTTTTCAAAAAAATAAATAAATAAAATTGGAATCTCATCTTTTTCTTTTTTTTTCTTTTTTGTAATTTATTTAGACAGATTTGACAGAGGGCATGTTCCGAACATCTTCTGTCCACAGGACTTTTAGAAATTAGGGTGATGATTTTCAATAGATGATCATTACTTCTATGAATAAATCTTTCAAGAGTCGACTATGGGGAGTTTGGATCCCCCAGTTTGGTGTGAATGGTATCATTGAGAGGAAACAGACAAAAGTTTTAATTAGTAAAATTATTTTTTAATCTTTTGTTTTTATTATTTTATTACAAATATCTATTTTAAATAATTATTTTATCTTTTTTAATTCCCACGAAATCAATCATACCATATATCCAAACTAATCATATCTATTGGTAAAAATGGAACTCGAATGAGCACTAAAAAATAATAAGATTTCAGGGTAATTATTTCAACTGATTGCTGCCATTGTGAGAATCTGATTTTGTGTTGTTTCTAATGTATACAATAATAATGATGCTAAAATAATTTTTATGAACAATGTAGTTTAGGGTTTAGGGTATAAGCCAACTGTGGTACTCTTACTATATTTCATGCAGCATACTAATTTCAGCTTTTTTTTTTAATTTAAATATAAATTTCAATTATCCAAAAGAAAAAAAAGGAATGATTTATTGTGTTTATTCTTTCCTTTGTTTGATTCATGGTTCTCTTTTGCAATTAAGTCTGTAAAACAGTCTATTAAGAGAGAAGAAGGATGGAACAGGCTTAGATAAAACTTAGTTAAATAGGCAATTGGCCAAAGCATGCCGTCATCATTTAGGCAAAGACGTCAATCATGCTGCATGATCATGAACAACATGCAAGTTTAGTGGATGGCGATTCCATGAATGAACAGGAGCCCAACCTTCCCTACTCCGATATGGAAAGCAGATTTCAATGAGATGGAGAGCCTTATCTACGAGGACGAAAAGCAAGTTTTAAATATCTTTTCAATTTATAGGAGAATGTATTGTTACTGTTAAATATGAGATAAATAAATTAAATTATTTATGAATTATTTAAATTTTATTCGATAATTATTCGAATTTAATTTATTTAATCTTGAGACGAGTTTGAATTACTCAATTAATAAATTGAGTCGAATTTGAATACCTTACTATCCGACTCAAACAGTATACGGATTTAATCTAACTTTTTAATATATTTTTTATTTTATTGCTAAATTATATTTTTCTCTCATCATATATGGATAAATTAACATATTAGTCGAGTTTGATCTACTCAACTATTTTATGGAGTTGAGTTCGAGTCTCAAATCAAAATCAATTAAATTTGAATCAAATTTTAAACTTAAAATTTTTAAATTGAACTAAATTTTAGTTTAATATTGAATCATTTTAAGTAACTTCATTACACTTTAAATATCATAAATGAGCTTTGGCTATTTTTTCTGGCCATCGGCTATGACATTCGCACACCGGATAAAAAAAAAAAAAAAAATCACACCAAAGAATATTAGAATGTCGGCCATTAAAGGAAAGACCGTATAACAATAAGAGAAGAAGCACTGCAGCAGCAATTCCATGCAGGTTTAAGACATCAAGCAGAACTCTCTCGTACGTTATTTATTTCAACAGTCTGAAGCCTTGGACAGTAACTTCTTTTGTTGTATAAGTAAGAAAACAAATTACAGGAGCAGTTGCAAGAAAAACCTGGAAAAATTACGAGGCTTTGCAGTTAAATACAGATAGTGAAACTAGCTAGCACTAATTTCCACTTCAAGGCCAGAATGATTGACTTCAGTGACCCAGAGCGCAGGAATGCTGCATTTTTAATTTTATAATATTTGTATACAAATTTGTTAAATGTTATATACAGGCAATTGGGCAAAGCATACACTCATCATGTAGACGACCAAAGACATCAACCATTCTTCATGAACATGAGCAACATCCAAGTTTAGTGGAAGGCAATTTCATCAAAGGACAGGAAGCCAACCCTCCCTACTCCGACATGTAAAGCAGATTTCGATGAGTTTGAGCCTTATCTACAAAGAGGAAAAAGCAAGTTTTAAATATCTTTCAATGTACAGGATGATGTAGTGTTACTAGGTATCAGAATTTACAGCTTTGGAATTTTTCTTGGCCTTGGGCTATTGCATTTTGGTAAAAATCAGAGGGAATCATACAATGACATCAATACCTGGTCGTGTAACAATGACAGGAGCAGCAGCAATTGCAGGTTTAAGACATCAAACTCAATCTGGTTGTTTAATTCAACACTCTGAATCCTTAATAACTTTTTGTTTTGATCTAGAAGAAGAAAACAAATTACAGGAGCTGGTCGCATCATCAACAGTTGCGAGAAAAACCAGGGATATATTAGACAAGCAGTTAGAAACAGATAGCTAAACTAGCTAGCACTTTACAGTTCAAGGCTAGAACTAACGATTCCAGCGTGCCAGACTAAATGCTGGGATACCTGTTAATATTGTTTTAGGTATGGTCAAGCACTAGGCGAATGAGTGTTGCCATAACAAGGGCAGGAAAACATGTGGCTTAGCTAGCTATACAATTTGCCACAGTACCTTCTAGGCCAGCCTCAGATTGCATGCGCCGTACCCGCTAGCTATTTTAGCAGAATGAGGCTGCAAAGTAGAAATGAAATAAAAAATACTTGATTCCGGTTTAAGTTTAAATTTAACTAATTTATTTTCAAATCAAATTTATTTAAATTAGATATTAAATTAAATTTAAATAATTTAATATTGAACTTAAATAGTTTTTGAATCTTATCAAATTTTTCTTAAGATATATTTTATTTAATATTTAATTATTAATTTATAATTTTATTTTGATATCTTATTAAAAGATGACATGTTCAGCTTATAGAATTGAGTTCAAGTGTTTTAAGTATTATGTCCAATTCAAATGACAAAAGT
The DNA here is from genome assembly GCA_033439115.1 of Firmiana major. NCBI lineage: Eukaryota > Viridiplantae > Streptophyta > Magnoliopsida > Malvales > Malvaceae > Firmiana > Firmiana major. Next base: position 95,794,213 of record CM065896.1, on the reverse strand, counting down.
ATTTTATTAAATTAAATCTGAATTAAGTTTAAAATCTGAGTCAAACCAAATTCAACTCAATTGCATCCTACAAGTTTAAATTAGATTTTTGTGTTTAAGATAGAGCACGGTTTATTAATTTTGATTTTATTTTTTTTGCTAAATTTTGATTTTTTTTTTTATTTGTAAAGACATAAAGAGGAAGGAAGAAATGAACGAAAACTAATCCTCCTCTATTTTGATGGTTGATTCATTAATTTTAATATTAATTGATTAAAAAAATGATTTATTTCCACTAATTCAAATAAATTAAAATTAAAATTGATTCAATTAAATAAATTTCCATAAATTGATATCAATCTAAAATTTGATTATTTCGATTAATAATTTTAATTCCATAGTGTTCCTTATTTCAAAGTAGTAGCATCGATGGTTCAGGAACCGGTGAATTCAGGATTTTCTAGCCTTAAGTGTTGTAGAAGTCCAGCCAAGAGAAAGCAAACCACAATGAAGATAGCCCTCCATTCTCCTCCATGTATGTAAAATCAGTCAGTCATCATCAGAAAGGAAATGTTCTTCTCATCCATAACCTTTTAACAAAAGCTATGTAGGAAGGTGTCCTAAGATTTTTTCCACTTTCATCACTTGATGACTCTTAGCAGTTAAAAATCACAGTTAAGCAGCAGATTCAGAAGCTATGATTTGAACATCACCCGATAAAGATTTACCTCAGATCAAGTGTTGGATTATATATATCTTTGCTTCATCCTCATCTACTACCAAAACCGATCATAACTAACGAAAATTGAAGAGAAAATAACGAGATTGCTCAGTCATGGCGGTAAAGTCATAGGTTCGATTCTGCCAGCTGATTTCTTCAACGACATTAATCGGAAGAGGGAGCTGTGAATCCTCATCGCAACCTCCAGTTTCTCACCAAAAATAAAAGAACCAGAATTTAAGATGAAAATGAAAAAGATCGCTCAGTTCAGCGGGGTGGTCGACACGCAGACTTCTCAAAAGAAGAGAAGCCTGCATTCCGGTCTGTTGAGCTTGAATTTCATGAGGTCATCACTGCGATCTTCTTTCAGATTAACCATCCCGATGAGCAAAATAAAAAAAAAAAAGAAAAAATAATTACACGGAGAGGAAAAGCTCGTATAAATCGAAATGACTATAGGAGGATGAGACGAACGCCGCTGCTGCGAGGACAACAACTCCAGTGGCTATATATTTATAGAAGAAAAATTAGGGTTTTAGTAGAGAAACCTAATATGTGACTTACGAAGCAAAGCCCGTGTAATCATTCGGGTCCTCTCAGACCCGAATTCAATTTTTTGGGCTTAATAAAAAACTAGGCCCAATAATCATGGGCCTTTGGTTATCAACTATGACAGTTCTTTTCTTAAATCTGATTAGTTTAATATATGTATTTTTACCTTTTAAAATATTCATTTTATTTAATTATTTTTAATATATAAATTTGAAAAACAAAAAAGAAATACATGACTAACTCAATCTTAAGCTTCCAAGAAAATCCACGTGGCCTTTAAAAAACTCGCAATAATTTAAACCATTCGTGATCTTCATTATGCTCTCAAATATCTTCAATAATATTTTTATCAATTCCTTTGATTAAATCAATAACAACCTAAATCTTTTCTTATTATATTATTAGTATTTGTATAGTGTAATGATTTTTCTAACGTGAGATCATGTTTTAGGCCACATGTATTTGTCATTGTCGTCTAACCACAACTTATTCCTACGTACCATTCGTATGTAGTATATATTACATTTTTTTTTTTATTTGCATACAATAGTTATTACTAGTTAAGAAAAAAAAAATTAATTTGAGATTTAATTTATTTGATTTATGCAATACTTTAAAAAAGTAACTTTCAATCATTTGAAATTTGAATCTTAATACTTTTATATATATATATATATATATATATTTATCTTCGAATTATAAGAGTATAATTAAACTGAATTGAATCAATACAATGCAAAACTTGAACTCAAGTCTAAATTTAGACTAAATTAAGTTTCATTTTTTAGCTTGAACTTCACTTCAGATAAAAATTGAATTTTTCATCCTTGCTCCGTTACTCTTTACAAGTAAGAAAAGAGCTCAATTCTCATACTTAATTTATTATTTGTGCTTACATATTGAATTTTTTACATATATTTTACAAATATCAAAAATAAAATCATAAATTAATAATTAAAATAATATTAAAATATATATTAAAATATAAATTTTCAATTAAACTCATGATTAACGAACTACTCGAACTAAGTACTAAAATATTCAAATTTAATTCGCTTAATACTTCAAATTACTAAAGCTCGAACTCAATTCAACAATAACTAAATCGAGTTTGAGTCTTGTCTAAACCAAACTCGAATAATATGCAAGCACAGATGTCTTAGTTATAGCCTTAACTCGACATCTTTTCTGAAAATAAATAAATAATTTTATAGTAAACAATTTCCAAAAATAAATACTACTATTAATACTAACAAAAGCATTTACTATTTATTAAAAAAAAAAAAAGATAAAAGCATAAAATCATTAGCCAAGGAAAGCTCCTGAAGAAATACTAGAAAGAAATGACTTGTTAAGTTATCTGCATTGGCATCAAAGAATAGAACTACTAAGAGAAGTTTGTGATATGTGACAAGAAACCAATCTTTGTACATACAAATATCCCAAGCACGTGATGAGCTTGGTACAAAAGAATTGTACTTGTCCCTAAGACTATCCCTGCTCTTGAAATGAAAAACGTCCATCCTCATTTGGCAAGTTAGCGCCATACCAATGATTAGCAGTTCACAGCGTCCAATGGGAGCTATGAACTACTTTACTCTTTTCAGCTAAATAAAGAGTTGCTTATGCCGTCCAACAATATCTTAACTAAGTAATTAAAGAAGAGTTGTGACATGTTATAGAACTTAAATTTGAACCCGAATAATGAGTGCTATGAACTACTTCAGATCTTCTATTTTACTTTTTTTAACTAAATAAAGCATTGTCTATGTCGCCAGTAACTTTTTAATCGAATGATTAAAAAAAAATGTGACATGTTATATTTGAATTCAAGCTCAAGCAACTTTAATCCACATCCCCAATAATCATGAAAAAAATATTGCCTATGCCCAAATAAACCCATCCAATAGATATTTTCTGTTCACATGGAAATGTTTGTTCAACAAAAACAGCTCACCTGGTGATTGTCAAACATACATCACACATGCAACTGGATCTGGGTGTGTTTTTCTTCTTGTGATGCAGATCTCCTCTTGACAGACTCTAGTCACAGCGATTTGTACTGCTCAATCAGACGAGAAGCATGAAGTCTTGAAGTGGGAATGACAGTGCAACCCAAACTTTGCAGATAGGCAATCTACATTAGCAAAGAATAGTAGTCTACTTAGTTGACTGAGTGCTGAAGGATTTGGTAAGAGAAGCTGATATGAAACATTGGCGTCCAAGTTATGACTCTTCGACTACCAGAGGGTGTAATCCAGTTTGACACAATTCAATGTCAAGTTTAAACTTGACTCAGTCTCAAAAATTTTCTTCAAGTTCAATTGAACTTATTTTCTAAAACTCAAGTTCGACTCAATAAAATACTCGAATCACTTGAGTTTAACGCAAATGATTTAAGATCGACTGATAGATTCGATTTGTTATTTTTTAATCATATATGATAAGGAAAAAATGATAAATTATGTATTTAAAAAATTTTGATTAAGCCTGCAAGCTGGTCGAATTGAATAACTCAAACTCAATTTAAAAATAAATAAATTTAACTTGAATAATTCGCAAGAAACTTAATTCGTATGCACTTCTAATAATTTATACATTTCATAGTCTGAGGATTCAACTCAATTTCTGCTGCCTAAAGTGTTTTTGATTTCAATTTGCTATGCCTCTTCATTTGGGAAAACGAAGTTGCAAGTTTCACATGCTAATCATCACTAAAATCCTGAACGGATAATGAAAAGTCTTAGAAATCATCATCAAATGCTATTATGGTTAATTGGAGAAGGCTGTCACATCAGCACCTCCAATGAATAAAATGGAAGATTTTTGACAAACCTGTTTCGCAGTTGCTGCTGATGAACCCATAGAATTCTCCATTCTTAGTTTCTGGAAATGCTCCTAGAAGAAGACAAAAGCAGCGTCATTTTCAGCAGAAAGGAAAGTACAAAGGCATCTATTTTTGAATTATCTTAAAAATTATGTTCTCTATTTTGAGCAGAAGCAAGAAAACTACAATAACAACGTCGAATCTGAAGAAATCTGAAGAAAGGCCAAACCTGTTTCTCCCGCATCAAGTGAGCACGTCTATCAGCAGGAATTTGCTCCCACTTCACCACCTATAAAAGTATGTACCATCATCAAGAAATATCATACTCATACTATTTTTTTTTATTACAAAAGAAGTGAAAGCCTCGAAAGAGAAGAATAAGGTTACAAGTGCTAAAATTTAAATCCAAACTTATTGAATATTATTTTTTAAAAGTGATTATATGAACTAGTTGAATTAAAACTAGATTCCGTACTATTAAATACTTATGTAATGTGTCAAAAGGAACATTCATCAATAAATTTTCAATTAACTAGCTAAGAATAAGAAAGGTCACAAGAAAATTCAGCCATTTTAGATGCCAACTACATCTTTTGCATCCTTTATATACAAGTCCAACTGTTGCGATTTGAGAAGAGCAACATCTACTTACATATTCTGCGTAGTGAAATGCTTCCTCACAGTTCAAACATGGCTTTAATGCACGCAGAACTTCCTGGTAAACCATAGTGCCAAGGTTGGACCGTTAGGTAATGATTTTTTTACACCTTCTATAGGATGTTAAAACATGTCTCAAATCCAAACAACCTCATCTTTTGCCCCTAATTCTCAAAAAAAAAAAAAAAAAAAAAAATCTCAAATGTTTCCTTAATAATAATTTATTTATTTTTGGCTCACAACCAGAAGAGGTTTCATATGATATAACATTAGAAATAAAGGTTAGATTAAAATAAACACTTAGCTAAAGAGCTTTAACAGGCCATAGCTAATGGAGAACCGGTATGACCTTGTGTTTATAATTTTTGAGTCTTAGACGCTCATCGATTACAAAGCGAATCTGCAAGTAAATGTCGAAGGAAAAAAGTGGTTAAAACAACTCATCACAAATTTTCACTTTGTATGCAAAACAGACCTGGGAGGAATAAAGTAAAACACAAATAAGTCAGTTTGCTATTAGTAGAAAACTATAAGAGAAACAATAAGGGCTTGGCCTAACAGTTGTTACCCCTCCCTAAGAGGAATTAGGTCCAAAGTTCGAATCTCTCTTTCCACTTGTACCTCATATGAACCGAAAAAAAAAAAAGAAAAGAAGAAAGAAAACTAAAAGAGAGATTAGGTTAAAAGCATTGATATATATATTTCGTATTTATATTGTATAAAATCGTGTAAACACAAAAATGGTAATGTCAACATGCCAAACATTTTTTTTCACATGTCATGACTTAACGTAAATTCAAATATTGATTCATGTATTGAGATAAAGATTTTAATGAAAATAACTTTTGCCAAATTAATATATAGTTTTTGCCAAAACCTTAACTCAAATCACTTTCAAGTTTTTTTCGCATAATTTTGATATCGTATTGTATCATTGTGTCCTTATTTAAAATTATCAAATATAATCTAAGTGAAAAGATGGATTGAAAATGTTGAAAGCACGTTGCTGGAAACAAAGGAGCCTTCCACCCTTTAACAAAACAGAGGTTACCTTGTCAAGCAACCTCCTAGGCTCTTGAAAGGCTTGCTTCTTGGCCCATTGATGGAATAAGTGGGAGATAATTGATCTATCCTCCACACCAAACCTACAAGAGAATAACCAGAAGTAAGAAAGGTACATCCAGATATAGCATTGCCAAATTGGGAAATATCAGTACTCTATCCATTAAAAGTTCTAAGGAAAACCTTTTTAAAAAATTATTTCCGTTGCATGCCTCAACTGATTCTAGAGACTCTTTTGAGGCTGCACTATTTTGAGCATCAAGGAAATTGTTCTGCACCACGTCTGGTTCAGATGATTGCTTTTCGCTTGGCACATCAGTGGTAAACCGTGCGGTTTCTTTTGGAATGACTTGATGAGTGGTTATTAAATCACTCATGGTTGCTTCAGCCTACAAGACATCCATTATAATGTGAAATCACAGTGCACATTGTCAACTCAAAAACACTTTGGAATGGAAACTAATAATATTAAAGAGAGAAACATTCTGTATATACCATTTAACTTTCTATTAGCTGTAGCCTGTAATTACCTGAATTTCTCGAAGATGATCAGGAATTTCTTTAAGAAACCGTGAAGGTTGAAGCATCTGAAAAGGCCACATTGTTACCTCAAAATGACAATATTAAACACCATATTGCTCAAGTTTCATGTAGTTCAAACCTGCCAATTCGAATCCATTGTAACATACAGAATGAAAAGTCTTTGACGAGCACGAGTCATTGCCACATATAAAAGGCGTCGCTCCTCCTAAATATATTTGATTGAAAATTAGTCAAGCATCATAGCAAAACATTAACATAGTAGAAGGAATTGCCAACAACTTTTAAACCATGAAAAAGCATAGGATTAATGTCCAATGTAATGCTTATACTGAAAGAACGTGGAACTGAATACCCAAACTTTAAATCCATCACATGGTTAATGAAAATGTTGATGTGGCCATCAAATCAACCAATAAAAATTTGATACTTGTATAACACGCAACTATTACGTGACTGTCAATGGTTGCAGTTACGATAGCATCTTCTGTCAATGACGTTAATGCTTAGGGCTAATTGACATACGGGTTGCAAGTTTGGCTACCTGGTTGAACATCTTTTTAATACAAGTATCACAATGGACATTTTCCAATGTTATATGGACTGTTTAGGACATTATCTCAAAAACATACCTCAAGTAATGTCCCATTTTCAGTTGCAGTACTGTTGAATTCTTGCAACAGAGGAATCTCTGTTTCATTTGCCTGTGTTACAGCATCATCTATTAGAAACAGATAATAATAAAGTGAAAGTGACATCATAAATTTCACAGCATGATGTCATTGTCAACGTGAATAGAATAGTTGTAGCAGTTCTTTCATGGTCAAGTGGCATTAACAAATTAACATAGCAATATACCTTCACTATGAAGACCATATCCCATTCTAGGCCCTTTGACTGCAGACAAAATATAGCAAGTTGAAGAGAAGATTCAAGTGATAACCAGAGATTCCTCAAACTAAAACAGAAGTTTTCTAAGCTGATAACCTGATGAATGGTAGTCAAGGTAACCGAATTTTCATTGTCACGTCTTCGAGAACGAAAATTTTCTCTCTCACGCTCAGTAATGTAGTCAATGAAAGAATTTAGTAAACTGACACAACCTTTTTCTTCTCCAATATCTCTCTTCTCTTCTCTATCAGTAAATTGTGTAGACAGGAAATCAGAAACATCATCAAGTAGGTATTGAAGAACCTGCAAGGTGGATCAATGAAATATGTATTCTTTGAATTGATCATTGAACTTTCGAAATGAATGTAATTATAGCATTTGAAAGAAGAGTGGGTGGAAACTATAGACTTGAGCAGTAAGCTGAACAAGCATGCAGCTAAATGAATGGTAAATGATCTGAAAGTGAATAAGATTCTAAACGCAGAAGCACTATCATCAGATGTTATCCAACCAGAGCACCACAGTCCACATATAGACAAATAACATCACTGGCAAACAAATTACCGTTCAAGCAAAATAGAAGAGTAAAAACAGCCTGAAAGTTAAAAAAATAAATAAATGGAAGCTACGTTCTGATCAACCAAGAAATACAGATTGAATATAATAACAAATAGAAGCTTTAATATGAGTTGTAGCATCAGTATGGGAACTGCAAACTTACAGATCTGACATCATTGTCCTCATTGAGCAATTTTCCTCCATCAACATCTATGACAGCTCGTTGTTCAAGAAGGTATTTCTGAAAGTTAAGGCCAGATCAGAAAACGATTGAAGTGTCAGTAACATTAAAGAGCAAAGCCATTTTATGACAATATTCAGGTATCGCTCTTTTATGAATTAAATAGAAACAAGAACAAAGAAAGAGCCAGAAAAAAAAATGATGATTGAAAAGGAGTTCGAGTAAAAGTTAAGAAAGCAAGATGATGATGTAGCAAGAGATGATATGGAGACATTTTTGAAGAAACTAAAACCAATATGAAAGAGGATGAAAATTGGAAAAAAAAAAAAAAAAAAGCATCTAATAGGTAATAAGGACAAGCTTGTTTATGTTTGTGCTAATATAAATGGTGGTCAGGGAATCATCCATCAATCCTCAGTTGATGACATTGTACTTCAATTTATTGAAAATAATAAGTGTCATCAAGGTGAGGCGCAGGCACACCTTGGATCCCTTCAGGTGAGACACAGGCGCACCACATATTCTTATATTGCCTAGAGCACCTTGGATCCCTTCAGGTGAGACACAGGCGCACCACATACTCTTATATTGCCTAGAGCACCTAGGCATGCTTCTTTTTTTCTTTTTTTTTTTTTTAGAATTGAAGATCACTTTTCATTTTCATTTCCTTTTATTTTTATTTTTTTTATTAACTGTACCTTTGATAGTAAAAAAGGGACAATATCAAACTCTTCACTCAAGCAAGCATTTTTGCAACTTGTGCCTCAGGCAATATACGAGTTCTAGCACCTAGAGTGCACCTTACACCCTTGAGAACACTTTCTTTCAGACAAATAGCATAAAAATATTATCCCAAACTACTTATAAAGGTTTAAAGACTGGGATGAACCTGAGGTATCATATTTGATACTGAAGTTATGACAGCTGAAATTGATTGTTCCTGCAAAATTACAATAGATTAAATTCTCTGAAAAGTAATCTTGACTGGTGTATGGATTTGTCTTAGAAGTACGGTTGAGTTTAATAACTAATTTTGAACAAAATAGCTAGTATTGAACTTTTTCACCTAAGTACTAGCTGAGACAAATATCAAACACGTTGTGAATGAAAGGTGCCCTTCACAAGTCAAATGACCACAAGAGGCAGTGCATTTTGTTCTCACCACTACATAAAAATGATTTTCCTTCTAATGGGAATAAAAAATATGAAGAAGATATTCAAATAAATATAAAGACAATATAATTGATAAACTTACCCTGTGAACAAGTTTGGATACGATTTCCAATGTCAGTAGCACTTTACGACCTTGTGTAAGTTGACTTCTGTGATCAATTACAGAAATCATGTTTCAGCATGTTCCAGAGAAATTACACAGGCATTCCATTGAGCAAAAGAAAAAAGCAGACATAAGAGACTTTCTACATTTTCAATCCAAAGAAGTGACAGTCATTTATTTAAACAATGGGGTTCAAGCATCAAACTTTCGACCACCTATCCCTATGTTTTACTTAGCTACTCATGTTCAGTGTCATGCAGGTTTAAAAAAGGCTACCTAGCCCCATAGCTCACTTTTGTTTCAGAAGGTCAATAGCACAGATAATACTTAATTTTCACCATTGGTTATGTCAGAACCTAATCCCACAAGTGAGAATGGAGAAACTTTCAAGGAGTCCAATGTTGATAATGGGTTATAGCCCTTTTCAATAAGAGAAATTAAGTAATCCTATTTTAACTAATTAACTTCATACGAGTCTAGATATTTGCTTATGTATGCTTTGTTGGAGTTGAGTGAGTGGAAAAACAATTCTTCTTTTTATATTAATAATAAACTTACACAATAATTTATTACACTCACACTCACTTTGCACTTACGCTTGCACACCACTTACACACAATTGCACTCTACACTCGACAAACACACTTGCACTCTCTACTTCATACATCTATGCCTCCAGCAGCACCTATTTATGGTGTCAATGTCGGTTACTAAACCGACTTAAGAAACTTCTACTATGTCAGTTTACAAAATTGACTTACAAAATTTCTAGATGTTTAGTAATTAAACATGTAAGCTCAGTAACAACTAGAGAAAGCAAGAATAATCTAGAGATGGTGAGAATAGTGGGTGCATCGTCAACACTCCCCCTCAACGACTATTCTCTCTTCATGTTGCTCTGGTAGTCATCCCAAATTGTCTTTTGAACTCCTCGAACTTTGCGCCCCTTAAGCTCGTTGGTAAATGCGTCAACTATTTGATTTCGAGCTCAATATACTTCAATTATCCTTGAAGTACTTTTTCACATATAGATCTTCTATCTTCGACTATTGCTATGTTCGCAGGATTTGGCTTACACTGTTATGATAACCTTCATAGGAGTGGCTGAGAATTGCATTCTTCTAACTCTTCTTCTCTTCCCTCATTAGAAGTCATTCTGAAATCTAGTCACTTGGCTGTTTTCTCAATTGATCCTTTTCAAGCTTGATTTATTCATCTCTATCTTGAAGTTTTTCTTTTACTTCTTTTGAGTCTGGTAACAAAACTACTTGCAAAGACCACCATGAAGAAGCTTCATCGAATACAACATATCTGGATACATAGCATCTCCCATTTGTTGGATCACAACATCTCCACCCTTTTCTTTGATCATCATAGCCCACAAATATGCAGCACAAATGGTCAAGCACGAATACATAGCAAATACACCCGAATACTCGAAAATGGGTCACTATGGGCTTTATGTTCCACAATTTCTCGAAGGGCATGATAAAACCAAGCCTTGTTTGTGGAAGCCTGTTTATCAAGTGCACTGCAGTTTTATGCATTCGGCTCAAAATCATGGTGGCACATTCTTTGAATGTAGCATTCTTCTTCATATCTCAGCCAAGTGTCTATTCTCTCTCTACCACTCCATTTTATTGCGGTGTTCAGACATGTCAACTATTGATGTATGTTACACTCCTGCAAATAAACTGAAAACTCCTTCAATGTATTTTCTCCCCTGTTGTCTGTACGTAAACATCTTCTCTTTACCAAATTCTTTTTCCACCTTTTCTCTGAACTCTTTGAACTTAGTAAGTGCCTCCGATTTTTCTTTCATGAAATCAACCTAAATGTACCTTTGACATGTCAATTGTCGATGCATGTTACACTCCTGCAAATAATCTGAAAACTCCTTCGATGTATTTTCTCCCCTGTTGTTTGTATGTAAACATCGTCTTTTTACCAAATTCTTTTTCCACATTTTCTCTGAACTCTTTGAATTTAGTATGTGCCTCCGATTTTTCTTTCATGAAATCAACCTAAATGTACCTCGAAAACATATACTAGTAGCCGCTGACAGAAGGTTGCTTCACCTTACCAAACACATTTGAGTGAACCAACTGAAGAGGCTCTTTAGCTCTAAACTTTGACTCCTCATACGATAGCTGATGAGTATTGGCACCCAGTACATACTGTGTCTTCTTGGATGTCTAGCTGGGGAAAACCTTTGAGCATAACTTCTTCATCATTATCTTTAACTTCTTGTAGCTCACATGCCCAAGCAGTCTTCCGTGTCTTGTCCACACATGCGGTTTGAGCAGAGATAACATATACAAACTCCAACCACCTTCCTTCCATTATTAGTGTACTTGTTGGTTTCAAGCTTGGATATACTTTTACATCATTTGGGCCAAACACCACATAGTTCCCTGAAGCTATGAGTTGTGAAACCGACGAGATTTTTCTTCATACTTGGAACGTGGAAGACATTTTGCAGCTGAACTTGATGTGGGCCAAAATGTGGCACTATAGTAGTCTAACCAATGTGAGTGATCGACAACTTCGAATTATTTGCAGTCACCACAACTCATTCTCCTTTGTATGCCACCATATTTTTCAATTTCTCCTTACCTCCTATCATATGTTTGGAACATCTAGAGTTGACTACCCAATCTTTATCATAGTCGATTAGTTTACTCACTGATGCAAGTGCATGCTCTTCTTTTAACTTTGTGATGCATGCGACTACAAGTTCTTCACTTTCTTCAATAGCCACTGATGCTTGAAAATCCCACTCTTCTTCTTCTCGTGCAGAGGTTGCAGTATTGACATGTACTTGCTTGAATTGGCAATCTCGAGCAAAGTGACCAACCTTGCAACAATTGTAACACTTGTTGGTTTTACGATGATATTTATCACGCCGAGCTCCCTCTTGTTGAAAACTCCTTCCTCCTTGCTTCGAGAGCTCTTCTTAAAACTTTTCCTCTCTTCTTTTATTACTAAAGAGAGCTTTCTCCTCATCCTTTATTAAGGCTTCAGACATTTGTCTATCTAAAGTCTCTTGATTAATTAAGATATTTTCCAACTCGACCAGAGTTGGTTCCTTTCCCCAACCTCAAGTTGCGGTAACAATCTCGTTGCACTCGGGTCTCAAACCATGAATAAAAATTCTTCTCATTCTCGTCTCAGTGATTGCATTTTTTGGATCTAACTTCAAAATTTCATCACAAAGAGATTTAACTTTAGAGAAGTACTTGTTTAACGACATATTTTATCACGAAACTAGCAGAAGCTCATTCCCTAACTGTTGAAGGTTTGCATCATTCTTCTTCATGAACAATGTTGCAAGTGTGTCCCATGCATCCTTCGGTGTCTCCTTGATGCGTTGCAGCAGTCTATCCTCGATACTAACTAATAGCATAGACATCACCGTTCTGACTTTAACCTTCCATTTCTTTAATTCTTATCATTGATGGGTGGTGTCAAACTTTCGCAAACAATCTCCAACAGATCTTACCCGAGCTAATAATATTGCATATGAAGGCTCCATGTATTATAATTATGTTCATTAAGCTTCTCTATATTACTAGCGAAGCTTGAAATATCTGCCATTATATCTTGAGAGTGCCTAGCACTTTCCCCAAGCTTGATTCTCGATAAATTCCACAGTCCCTAAGTGTGCGCTGACAATATCTTCACGTCTTCACGAACTACGCTCCTCGATCGTATTGCTTGGATCCTTGAACCACGATCCCCAACCGCCGACTTTGATACCACTTTGTTGGAGTAGAGTGAGTGAAAAAACAATTCTTCTATTTATATTAATAATAAACTTACACAATAATTTATTACGCTCACACTCACTTTGCTCTTACACTTGCACACCAATCACACAATTGCACTCTACACTCAGCAAACACACTTGCACTCTCTACTTCATACATCTATGCCTCAAGCAGCACCTATTTATAGGTGTTAATGTCGGTTACTAAACCGGCTTAAGAAACTTCTCCTATTTCGGTTTACAAAACCGACTTACTAAATTTCTAGATGTTTAGTAATCAAACATATAAGCTCAGTAACAACTAGAGAAAGCAAGAATAAACTAGAGATGGTGAGAATAGTCGGTGCAACTTCTTTTTCAAGTGCCAAACCTTGCTCCAGCAGCCAAACTGGTATATACAGAAACCATATACTTAAAACAGTATAATCATGTGGATATCATTAACAGCTATTAAATCTGCCCTTCATCTTCTCTAATTGCTGCTAATTGCTGAGAAGCAAGGACAATAGCAGCAGGTCTTTTAATATAGAAGCAACTATAAGCAGCTTAACAGACTGCTGCCAGCAATCATCATCAAGAGGTTTAATGTTTCAAGGGATTTCCATTGTTCAATCTTATGAAAATAATAAGGAAATTGTTGAGGGAAGATAGTTAAGAAAACCTCTTGAAGGTACCAGAAATCTTTGCACTAAAGATGTCACAGGCAGCCGATATGAAGCTGCATTTTCTACATGCTGTAATTTTTTCTATATGGTTGATTACCTGCAAAAGGGAGCATGAGAAGGAACTTTTTCAAATATAAGAGGACCATACTAAGTATATAAGCCTGAAGAAAAGAGTTTTGGGAAAGCAAGCATATGTATATGCATATTCAATTGCAATAGATGATTAAAAATAAATTGAAACATACCCTCTTCTTTTCCTCTTTTTCAAATGGAAGCAAAGCCTTGAACACTTTACGATAGGGACTATCGTCACAAGCAGGCAATGCCGTTTTAAGCATAGCAATAATAGCTCTAACTACCTGTTATGAGACAAGTGTTTTTGTCAACGTGCATCTTGGGAACAGATAGACTATTATAGATTTCAGAGAAGTGCATTTTAAGATAATTCTGGTAACCTTTTTCCTGTAAAAAGCCACACCATGAAGATTAAATGGTATTTTCCTGTTGCGGAAGGTAGTTTGAAAAATTTTTCCTGAGACCTATAGAACAAATTGAAGCTAATATTTTTCAGTAGATATCAATAGACTATAATTCATATTTCATGCATATTAACACTTCAGAAAGCAAGCTTGACCTGCCTCCGGTAAAGAATCGCAATACTTCCATAGGAAGAACTGCCAACTGTACCGTTAGATGCAGTTTCCAAGATCTTGTCAACAACAAAGGCACATTGTGCATCTTCGTTGTAACATTCCTTGATTGTGATCTATGTTTTAAGGATCAAACCAAAAAGAAAAAGGAAAGGTTATTGGCTAGAAATAAATTGGAAAAAGTAAACATATGGAGAAAATGGCGCAATTAACATGCCTTAGATCCATAGGAATTTTCTGAAAGAAAATTCTTTGATAGGCATCGTTTTGTATTATTTTGTATAAGACATGACGCAGCCTCAACGATACAGCGTGTGGATCGATAGTTTCTGATAAGTTTTATCTGGATGATTCATGTATGAAAAGTTCAAGAATCAGAAGTAATAATGATGTAAATTAACATACTCCAATCTGTAATGAAAATTAGAAACCATAGGTGATGAGAGCAGATCAGACCTCTTTGTAGTTTGGAAAATCTCTGCGAAATGAATCAAAACCAGAAACATCAGCTCCATTGAAGCTGAAAATAGACTGCAGCAACATAGAATCCTTAGGCTTAGAATAGTTGGGAAAGAAACTTGGAAAATATAAGCTTAGAGCACCAATGGGGAACAAGGACAAAAAGAAGTCAAATTCTAAAAAAGGAGATACAGAAGATAAAAAGGTAAACCTGGTCATCATCACCAACAATCGTAATGTGATTATGGGATGCAAGAATCCGCAGAAGACTGTATTGCATCGCACTGGTATCCTGAAATTCATCTACTATGATGGCTTTCCATGAATCCTGGCACTCCTTTAACACTTAAAATTGGATAAAGCAAATAGCTCTCAGCAAATGAATAATATAGATAGTTTCACAATTTGACTACAAGCAGTCTACTGCATGAACCTTCAGGATATTGAGTGAGGAGATTCACTGAGCAACTGATTAAGTCATGATAATCTAAAGCATTGCACGATCTTAATATGTCATTATAATTTCCAAGAATTTCAGCCTGATTCAGACGCAGAGGTAAGAATCAGAAGAACAGAAGCAAAACTGAAAAAGAATTTATGAAACAAGATTTTATCAGCTTACTCCTATTTCATCACCCATTTTACGGCACTCTTCAGGAGTCTTTCCAGAAGCTTTTGTCTGAAAGAATGAATAATAAGGTTTAAATTCAAAAAGAAAAAGAAACATTTTGCTATTTCCACATAGCAAGAGCAGAAAAGTTTTAAGAACACAAAAATATAGAGGTAAAGTCCATGAATTTGATAATTCTAAGATGATGAATCATTGTCACAGAATAAAGTATTCCTAAGATAAACAAAAGGGAAGCAACCCTCCCTACAAAAGATATTAAACTAACTCTACAATACTAAATAAGGACAGATTCTATAGGAGTTAAAAACAGCAAGTCGACCAGGTAAAACTAGATGAGTTGCTAAATGTTGTCAAACTAGGCTTGGCCTAGAAGTTTGTCACCCTCCAATGAAAGGTCAACATCCAAGGTTCGATTCCCCCTTCTCCACTAGCCTTGATCAAGCACAAAGTAGAGCATATGTTGATGCTAAACAAACTCTTTGCATCAGAAAAATGGGATAAATTTTGAAAAATGAAAATAAAGATATAACCTGGGTCACTAACTTCTGCCATTTCTTTGATCTATCCTTAAAATATCCAGGATGTCTCGAACCATTAGAATTTTCAATTTCAGTGGACTTGCAGGAATCATACTTTTGTCTACTTTTTTCATTTTCTAATAGCCTCACTGCCTCAATGATTGCTCTTCTTTGCTGCCCATGTCCATAAATTAGAAACTCTGATGTGCGCTCTAACCTACAACATAGATGCAAAAAATATCATTTACAAGGACTCTATAACTAAGACAAAAAAACGTTAAAGAATTTTGACAAAGTAACATTTAGTTCATTTCTGCCTCAACCATATATTTTGTCTTTCATTCTACACCATTGCCTCTAATCTCAGTAGTTCTCTGAAAGAGAAACAAATCAGCATGACAATAGCTATCCCCCAGACAAACACAAAATGTTGTGTGTGTTTCCAGGCCTTTGGTTTTTAGGGACTCTTTTTAATAATTGAAGTCTATCAAAGTTAAACACCATTCAGAGGCTCAATAGTTATAAGTTTTGCAGCTTTCAGCTACTAGAAAACATTTAAAATTCCAACTGGAAATTCAGCCAGGTATTTCAAATGCATGAATATAGAAGATATAAACATATTGAGGATTCAATATTTTGCAACAAAAGAGTATCCAAAAGCAAATGCATTCAATGAGTTTGAAAGGCTGAAAGCATTAAATAATGTAAGGTCAGGTATACTTCTCAGCATGAGAACGACACAGCTGCAAAGAGAATGAATGAAATGTGCTGATTGTAAGTTCTTTGGCCCTAGCCTTTCCAGCCACTGCACCGATACGATCTCTCATTTCAGAAGCGGCAGCTGTTGTGAAAGTCATTGCCAAGATGTTTGATGGACTAACACCCTGACAATATTTAGAGGATTGGAGACAAAACAAAAACCAGTCACAAACCTGGTAGGCATGGGTAGAAAATCAATGCATCTTTTATATCCCATAGGATGTCAGATTTTACATAATTACAAGGAAGAAAAGAAGAACAAGTCAAGGCTTGTCTCCAGCTACAACTAACAAATTAAACAGAGAAATAAAATATGATGAAAAAAGAAGGCAATACCTCATTAAGCAACATTAGAACACGTCCAACCATTGTGGAAGTCTAAAATGGAAAAAGAAAAAGTTCAGCTGTTACTTTAACAGGATAAACTTAAATGAATTACCACCGAGAGAAGTTCAAGAATTGAGTTTGCATCCATCTTATGAGAATTTGAGAGAGGAAAAGACCTTTCCACTTCCTGGACCAGCAACAATCATCAAAGGGATTGATATATCACTAGAAGCTGCTTCACGCTGTCTGTCATTCAGAGACTGCAAGTATTTTGAATACTCATCGGGCATATTCCCACTCTTTGTAGCCCCCAAACTACATAGATCCTCCTCCTTTAATCCAAAATATTTCCCAATATCTACTACAATTTCTGCTCTTACGTTCTCTTTTGCAGTGAGAGCCGAAACAGCAATATCTTCATTACAACTATTATAATCATTTTGTTGATCTCCCATGTCAACTTTGACATTTAGATCCTCCCTTTCTGCTTTTGTTGAAGACTGCTTCTCGCATATTGCGTCAATTTCTTCCAATATAGATTCATCAAAATCCTCATCTAGAACGCTAGGTGTAGAGAAATCCGATTGTTTTATCGGGGTTACAAAAGGATCAGACAAGCACTCAGTGTCCATAAAACCAGCCATGGATCTGACATTAGAAAACTCGCTATCTTGGCTTCTTATTGACTTGTATCTAGTGGTGGTAGAAAACGGGGATGGTGTGTTCGTAGGCATCTCCGTAAGAGGAACTCTCTTGATGCCATTATTTGAAGCTGACAATTCGCTTTCAATTCCATCCTTACATCTGGAATAAAAACAAATAGAATGAACACAAGTTTCACGCCTAATCATTTTCTATTAACACATCTAAAAGACAAATATTCTTGGGCGGTGTGTCAAAGCAAGAAAAGGAAAGGACGAGGAAATTGATATGCTACATCAAGCAAGAAAAGTTGTGTAAAAGTCTAAGCTATCATATTCTCAGAAAATTTCCCAAAATCAAATTAAGCATCAGAACTTTCAAGTTAGGATTGAAAACTATCTCAACTCAGCTTTACAATCAATAAAATACGGGAAAAAGATCTAACATATGAGATGAATTTTATTTTCTCGGTTTTCTTGCAAAAAAACACACACACACACACACACACAAGAAACCGCAGAAAATCGCTTACCCGTAAGGAAACTGACGGTGAAAACAGCCATCATCGCGAGTCCGTTTACGACAGATGAAAGGCTTGGCGGCTCTGAAATTCTGAGAGATCCGAGGTGATTGTAGCTGTGGAGTCTGGCTGGTGGCGTGCGAGAACGGCGAGAAATTAACGTTTTCTTTGGACATTTGTTTGGTAGAGATCTCAGAGCATGCTGATAATGGCGATTCTGATTCGAGAGGTAGCCCTAGAGCTAGAGCTAGAAGGTGAAAACAATGGCTGCTTGTTCTCTTGGCCAAAGATGGAGGGAATTGCGACTGTTTCCTCTTAAAAGTTGAAATGGGAACAGTTCAAATTGCGGGCCTGGCGTTGGGCTATGGCTTCACCCTCCAAAATTATTTGGGCTTACTGGTTATATAACGAGTACGGAGGAAAATTTTTTATATTTGAAAAAAATAAAAAAGAAAATAATTAAGTCAAAATTTTAATATTTATCATTCTATTGTTATTTAGATAAATATTTTTTTAAATAATTTATTTTTAAATTTTCATTAAATAAAAAATAATTATAAGAAAGAAAAAAATATATTTACTACATTAGAAGGTTTTTCTATTAAATTATTATATTAAAATTCTGTAATATGAAAATATACAAACTTGAATTTAAAAAATAAAAATAAAAAAACTACAAAATGACGTACGAAAACGATGCGTTTCGAGTTGTATGGTTGACGCCTCGAACTGAGAGTCTCACAGAAGAGCCTCGAAAACAAAAGAGCCGCGCTTCCGCCTTGTCGGGCAGCAAATCATCTCTGCCGCCTTGCAGCGATCTTATCTCGCTCGAAATGGAATCGCTAAGAGCAACATACGGAGACGCCTCCTCGTATTCCGACTCCGACTCTGAGTCCTCCACTCAGGCGACTCTTCCCTCCAAATCGAAATCCCAAGCAGAGGAAACGCTCTCTTCCCCTCTGCCTCCACCTCCTCTCTCTCTCCTCCAACCTCCTAATTCCCTTGGTAATTTAAACCACAACCAACTTTCCATCATTTTCTGTTAGTCTTTTTCTATTTTATTTTCCAACAAATTTTCTCTTTTGATGCAAAAGGGTTGCTGGATTGCCTGCAAACTGGTCAGCCCAGTAGAATCAGAAGCTTCCCTCACGTTGAAGGCAACTATGCTTTGCACGTCTATATTCCAGGTGTCTTTTGTTTCTTAAAATGAATTTGTTACTTTTTCTTCATCAATAATAATGATTCCCTTGAGCTGCTGGACTTAAAAGAGTGTTCTTTTACTCTGTTATTCAGTTTATATACCCTCTTCTTCAAAGAAAGAGATGGGTCAGTTCTTGAAGAGGGTTGCATCCTTTGTTCCCGGTCTTCATGTTGTCGACATTGATATTCCATTGAATACTCTGTGTAAAGAGGAAAATAAACTTGAACAAGTTGCATTGGGAAGGGAATTCCACATAAGTTTAGGAAGAACAGTTCCTATTAGAGTTCACCAGATTGACTCTATAGTAACAATGCTTCGCCAGAAGCTTCAGTTTCAAAAGCGGTTAGATGTTATTCTTCAGTTTGTGGCTTTCTGCTAGTTCAATTCTTAAAATCTTGTGTATGGTTTTTCTTCTTTCTGATTTCCAGGATATCTTTTTGATCTGTTCTCTCATTGCAAGTAGGTACTGGATTGATTTTAACAAATGGGCGACTTTTGTCAATGATGAACAAACGCGCTCCTTTCTTTCGCTAGAAGTTGTTACAGGAGGATTAGCTGAGGTAAATGTGCTGGATTTCCTTTCTTTTTTCGCTGCAATGATAATTCCTTCACATATAGAGCATGCTTCTGCTGTTTGATCATTCTTTTTTCTCATATGTGGACATCCAAAGAGAGAAAGAAAAGACAAAGAGGACAAAATGTCATAGCTTTATTGCCTATTTCCATTTGGATAGAAATGCTTAGAGTTCCAAGTAATGCATCTTAAGTGGAAACATAAAAAATTATTCCTTTCCACTTTTTCTTTAAAGATGTGCAAGTTAAATTTGATATACACTATACATTCTAGTATTATCATTTATATGATTAGTAATTACTTGCTACTATAAATACATTTTTTTTTATATTTGAGGAGATTATAGGCTAATATAACTGTTTTGGTGTATTTGTTTCCCTTCAAGATGTTATATGCTACAGTTAGTTTATCGTATACCGTGCTTGTTGAACTAGAGAACTGATGAGCCTGCAGTAGGGAGCATGCCTGTAACTATTATTTTGTATTTAAATGTGCAGTATAATTTATCTTAAATTTCTACTGAGAAGTGGTTGTTTATGTTTAGTCGTACTGGTTGTGATAGTAGTTGGGGTTTCGTTCTATTCTCACTTGGGGTGATTTAGTATTCATGTTGTATCTGCTTGAGTGGGATGGTTGTCTTATGTAGACCATATATTGGCATGCTCATTCCCCTCTATATTCCACCATTCTTTCATTCCAAAAATATGGTATTTACTTGATGGCTGTGAATTTTCAGATAACTAAGCAAATTCGGGCTGTTAATGAGGTTTACAAGCTTCACAATCTTCCCGAGTTCTATAAGGTTTGGCTGTTATGATTCATTGCAAAGTCTAATCAAATCAATTCTTTGTAGAATTCAGAACAATGATCATGTATCATCTTGTTTGTCAATCCACAGGATCCACGGCCTCATATATCCTTGGCTTGGGCTCCTGGAGACCTTAGCGATTCACTTAAGAGAGTGGTCGAGGAAGAAACAAAATCATCCAGTTTTGGAGGCTCTTTACAGAATCATATTTGTACTAGTAAATTTGGTGGCGTTCAGTGTAAAATTGGTAATAAAACATATAAAATATGTAAATCTCCTGATCAATGATAAAATGTCTTCAACCTTTTTGGGATAGTCATCTTGTTGAATGTGCTGTTAGGTCCTCATGGACAATCATGCACATTTTCCCTCTGTATGTTGCTAGCAGGTGTCTTCCTTGTGACCTACACACTGAATTCTTTACTCTTCACCTATGAAATATCTTTGATTTTCGCCACATTGGTTGTACTTTACTTTTTTCTAGTGGCGAAAGCAGTTCCACCATTCTCGGCCTCCTTTTACATTCTGAGCTCCTGATTTGTGTGGTTATCTGCCGCGGCCATTGTCCTACTTAGAGCTGCAATATGGAACATAAAGGAACCATTCTGTTATAACCATGGCAGGTTTAGTAGACGAGCATAAAGAGAAAGCTGGCAATGACTTGCATTGCGTGTGTGTCTTTTATTTAGGCAGACTAAGTATACATCATATCAATACACCAGACATGAACTGAGATAATCTAATAAAACACAGAAAATGAATGAAGTTCATCCAGATTAGATTTTTGGCTATCTGTAAGAGACTTAATTATGTTACCATAACCAGTTACGAACAAGTCCGTGATGTTTTCTTTTCACCTATGTGATGGCCGCATACTAGGAGCAAATCCCATAGCTCATGCTATAACAGAAAAAGAAGAAAACTTATGGGAACGGAAACAACTGATCTCAAGTCCTGTAGAGTCCAAACTCGAAGTTCAAATGATCCTTTGGATTTTTTCTACCATAAAATTTATAATCCACCCAATCAATCTTTGTGTCCACTTACTTAGAAGGGGTGTATTGAAGATAAGATTACAGTGATAATAATGACCACATCCCTCACATCTTCTGGAGAAATATTTATCAATGCAGTATTTTACGAGAAAAACATAGCCGTCATACACATCCCAAGCTCCAACTCCAAGGGGAATTTGCTGGTGAGGACTTTGATCATGTAAAGAGAGATTGAGAACCCTATTGAGTTGAAAAGCGCAAAGAGAGAAAATGCAACTCCACTAGCAGTGCCCAGAATAGACCAACCTGCAAGATGTTTCTTAGTGATATTCTTGCTCATATTATCATTTTGGTTTGGGAAATAATTGTCTTGCCAAATCCCACCAGGAGGATTGAATGCAACTGGAAGGTTGTAGCTGCTACCAAAGTAGCTATAATTAAGAGTACGCCGCGTGCTTCACTAGGTGAATCTCTGCCATTCTTAAACTTGAAGTACTCCGCCAATTCTTTTGGTTGTAAGCGACTAACCTCCGAGGGGGTTCCACTTCCACAGCCCAAGGAGGCTAATGGAGCGAGGCTGATATCTCTCGTCCTCAAAGCTCCAGCACAGCGAAGGATGTCAATGATTTCTCTATCGCCAGCTTCACTCGGGAACATCATCAGCATATCAAGCGCAAAGAGATTGCTTTGATTGACTGCATTTACATCCAACATCCTGAAGAAAACCTGTTGTTGTCCTGCAGGAATAATTCTATAACCTGCAATGATGGTTACCTTTTTCATTTCATTCCAGTACTGGTCAAATGAATAAATGAACAACATTGGCCACTACTTTTTTCTTACTTAAACTTTTCTTAAGAATTAAAGATGCCGGAAAACATGAAACCATGTTTACCTTTCGTTGTTTTCTCCAGGTTGCCAGGTGCAGAACCGTGTTGCCTTGCTCATCTTTCATATTAAACACATATTCCTTCTTCAGCTCCCTAATCCAATGCACTAAGATCCCAATTGCTTCAAACTTGTTGTACTTAACAGCGAGGTGCAAGGCAGTCTCTTTTTGAAGTGTCACATCTTCAATACACTCGGCACAACCTGAAAGCATTTCGTTTATTTCATCCACCCTTTGATGGCGGCAAAATGAAAGGGAGTTTTAATGTCACGAGTTCCCTGCTGCAATCGGCAGAGAGAGGCATCAACTTTCATTAGCTCGCTCACAATCTCTAGGTGCCCGCTGACAGCTGCCATATGCAGCAAGCTAAAACCATCTTGGTTAACCTCTTTGGCCAAATCAGGTTTCAAGTTGATAATCTCCTTGACAAAGTCAAATTTCCCAGCAGTGTAAACTATGTGCAAGGGGTTTTCAGAAGAAAAAAGTGCAATTTGATCAAGGAGGAGAGGATTTTCTCTCAACAATTGGTGCAAGCTTTCAATGTTTCCAGTCTGAGCAGCATCAAACAATCTTATGTCCATTCTGATCTGATCTATGAGAATGAAGGAGCAATGCAATGCTTATAAAAAGGATTGCAGAAGTAACTTTTCCTGGAAGCAATCACTCTCTTTCAGCCACCTCCTCCAACCAAAGTAAAAATTCCTAGAAAGAGAACTGCCTAAGATCTGCCTTAGAAGAGGAATTAAACAATGGACAGACATAGCCAGAGTGTACTGTAATGACCTAAGCCATTTTAAACTCAGGCTTTTTGCTGCTGCAGACCTGTTGACCAGTGCCAAACTGCAAGTTCATAGTGATGTCTAGCACTAGGATTTCAAACAGGATTAATTTCCAGTAGTTGTTCTTGTAGCTACCTGGTTAGGCCAATCTAAACATGTCCAAGTCATTGGTTTTCCAGAGAGATTGATAGCTCGATACTTTAAAATTTTCTCTTTCTTTGACAATGCATCGCAATGTTATGTCATCAAACATTAGTTTATGTCTTAATTGATTGAAAAACTGTGTTTAGAAACTAAAATCTTTTAATTGGTTTGAAATTGCACTTACCATTCAAATAGATGTATCATAAACTTCACTATGATTTGAGGAACTCAGCAGTACTCTCAGCCTTCTTGGATGTCAGGCATGTGCAAGGAAATGATAAGAAAAGAAAACTTGGTTGTTAAGCAAGATGAACTGTGGAATTAACCTGCAAACTGATATTATTTACAGAGGGCAAAGGTACATCCTTTGCACAATATCTTTACATTTATCATCTTATCACTTCTTCCTGTTCAATATTTCTTCAATAAGAACAATAGCAACTGTTCATGTGGGGAGTATTGACTAAACGACTACACTATTTCAGTTATTTTCCTTGAATCATTTCTAGCTCCCTTATGTAAAGTTCTAAAAATATATTTTTAGAAACAAAGTGAATATAAATTGCAAAGAATGGATGGTTGACTGACATTCAGGGATAAGCAACAAAAATATGCTTAGAGCCCCGGTCTAGATTCATATTTATATTGTTTAGGAGTTGAGTTTCAACGTCTTGGTTTCCTGTAGTTTGGGCTCCTTTATGGCATCGGGAGTCTGCAAATAGGTGTAGGAAGCTGTCCAAGTAGATGGAGGGCCAGGGTTGCTTATTCTGCTAGCCAGGAAGCCATGTTCTAGGCTGTACATGATTCCTCCCATGCATGCACAAAATAAGGCTACCCGTGACAGTTTCAAAGCATTGATTCAGGAGCCAAATTCATACAAAAAACAACCTAGTTAATAGCACAGATATGGTAGATAAAAGAAACCATCTTTCTGTCTCAATTTATATGTGCAAGACTCAGACAAATCTTGTAACTCAGCACACATAAAAGTAGCCTTAATACATCTCCATAAAATTTATAACATAGCCAGTAGCCATAAAAAATCAATTTGAACTTTGTATTACCTGGGCACATGCTAAAGCAAAGAGCAAAGAGTTGCCATGCCTCCTATGGCTTCCCCCCAAGTGTAACTAATCATATGCCATACATCACAGTGAGATGTGTATCTAATGGAAATTGGCCATCTAAAAACAAAACAAACAAAAAAGCAAAAGGAACGCATTATTATGCATAGTTATTAGCTTTCGTTTTTCTATGTTGTTTTCTTTTCTAGTTATTGTATCCTCTACAAGAGAACAAAGATGTATTCTTTTTCATAAGAGAATATTATAAAAAAATCAGTCTTATGCTCTTTTATAGCATGCATAGCTCCTTTATTCTCAAAGATCAGATCAGAATGGACATAAGATTGTTTGAAGCTGCTCAGACTGGAAACGTTGAAAGTTTGCACCAATTGCTGAGAGAAAATGCCCTCCTCCTCGATCAAATTGCACTTTTTTCTTCTGAAAACCCCTAGCACAAAGCTTACACTGCTGGGAAATTTGACTTTGTCAAGGAGGTTATCAATTTGAAACCAGATTTGGCCAAAGAGGTTAACAAAGATGGTTTTGGCTTGCTGCACATGGCGGCTGTCAGGTGCACCTAGAGCTTGTGAGCGAGCTAATGAAAATTGATCCCTCTCTTTGCTGACTGCAGCAGGGAACTTGAGACATGAAAACTCCCTTTCATTTTGCAGCCATCAAAGGGAGGGCAGATGAAATAAATGAAATGCTTTCAGGTTGTGCTGAGTGCATTGAAGATGTGACACTTCAAAAGAGACTGCCTTACTCCTTGTTGTTAAGTACAACCAGTTTGAAGCAATTAATGTCTTAGTGCATTGGATTAGGGAGCTGAAGAAGGAAGATGTGTTTAATATCAAAGATGAGCAAGGCAACACGGTTCTGCGCCTGGCAACCTGGAGAAAACAATTAAAGGTAACCATGGTTTCATGTTCTCTGGCATCTTTAATTCTTAATTGAAAAGTTTAAGTAAGAAAAAAGGTAGTTGGCCTATGTTGCTCATTTATAAACTTGTTCATTTGACCAATGTAGGAAGGAAGTGAAAAGGGTAACCATCGTTGCAGGTTATAGAAATGTTCCTGGACAAATACAGGTTTTCTTCAGGTTTGTTGGATGTAAATGCAGTCAATCAAAGCAATCTCTCTGCGCTTGAGATGCTGATGATGTTCCCAAGTGAAGCTGGCGATGGAGAAATCACGGGCATCCTTCGCTGTGCTGGAGCTCTAAGGGCTAGAGATAACAGCCTCTCTCCAATAGCCTCCTCGGACTCTGGAACCCCCTCGGAGAATACTAACTTACAACCAAAACAATTGGTGGAGTACTTCAAGTTTAAGAATGGCAGAGATTCAGCAAGTGAGTCTTAATTATACTACTTTGGTGGCAGCTGCAACCTTCCAAGTTGCATTCAATCCTCCAAGTGGGATCTGGCAAGATAATTATTTCCCAAAGCAAAGTGATACTATAAGCAAGAAACATCTTGCAGGTTGGTCTATTTTGGCCACTACTAGCAGATTTGCATTTTCTCTCTCTGCACTTTTCAACTCAAAAGGATTCTCAATCTCTCTTTACATGATCAAAGTCCTCACCAGCAAATTCCCCTTGGACTTTGAGCTTGGAATGTCTATGATGGCCATGTTTTTCTCGTACAATACTGCATTCCTAAATATTTCTCCAGAAAATGTGAGGGTGGTGGTCATTATTATCATTGTAATTTCATTTTCAATTACATCACTTCAGAGCGGGTGGACACAAAGATTGATAAGGTGAATTATAGATTTTACAGTGGAAAAAATCCTTGGGATCGTTTGAAATTTGAAGTATGGATTGCCGGTGATTTCATTAAGGGCTATTGCCACACAGCTTTATCTGATATCATATTTGCCTTGTAAATGATATTTTTGCTCATGAGTTTTGCACAGAAGAGCTGTTATTATTGTATTGTCTGATATCACTACAATGCATTGCAACGTTTATGTCATCAAACATTAGTTTATGTCTTAATCGATTGAAAAACTTGTTTAGAAACTAAATTTTTTTAATTGGTTTGAAATTGCACTCACCATTTCAGAAACTCAGCGGTGCAATCAGCCCTCTTGGAGATCAGGTATGTGGAAAGAAAAGAAAACTTGGTTACTAAGCAAGGTGAACTGTGGAATAGACTGCAAACTGAAATTATTTACAGAGGGCAAAGGCACATCCTTTGAATAATAACTCTACATTTATCATCATATCATTTCTTCTGTTCAATGTTTCTTCAATAAGAACAACAGCAACTGTTCCTGCAGAGGAGTCTCGACACTACTTCAGTTATTTTCCTTGAATCATTTCTAATACCCTTGTGTAATGTTCTAAAAATATATTTTTAGCAACAATCTGTAGATATAATGCTACGGATGAATGGTTGACTGGAATTCAGGGGTGAAATATATGCGACAAAAATGTGCTTAGAGCCCCTGTATAGATTCAAGATTGTATTGTTTAGGAGTTGAAGTTTCAACCTCTCGGTTGTCCTGTACTTTTGGCTCCTTCATGGCACCGAGAGTCTGCAAATAGGTATAGGAAGCTGTCCGAGTAGATGGAGGGCCAGGATTGCTTATTCTACAAGCCAGGAAGCGACGGATTATAGCTGTAAGGAATGGGGCCATGGTATCTGGCTCATGTTCTAGGTAGTACATGATTCCTCCCATGCATGCACAAAATAAGGCTACCTGTGACAGTTTCAAAGAATCGAATCAGGAGCCAAGTTTATACGAAAAACAACCTAGTTAATAGCAGTTAATAGCACAATGATTTAGTAGATAAATTGTAGATAAAGGAAACCATCTTTCTGTCTCAATTTATATGTGCGAGACTTGGACAAATCATGTAAATCAGCACACATAAAAGTAGTCTTAATACATCTCCATAAAATTCATAACAAAGCCAGTAGCCCTAGTTCATGCCAGCAAATTTATGACTTTTTGACTCAAGGACCCAAACCAAGGTGAGAGGCCCCAGAAATATCAAGGAAAAAGTTGGCAATCTATCTCTGACTATGGGCACAATTTTCACTTAGACCAACAAATAAGCTCTCACGAGAAAGAAAATTAAGAGCCAGATTTTTAATTGCAACATACCTCAGCATTTTTAACATCAGGAAGCAGGTGCCGGTTTACTAAAATATACCATAATGATTCTCCAGCTCGTGGAAGAACATATAAAGCAAGTTCACTGCGTCTAGATTTTTTCTCCAGTAATACAGAAAAAGCTGATAAAGCACCAGCAAACCAATACACCAGCTTGTGGTCTTTAGATGCAATCTTTCTATGCAAGCATATAACCCCCTTGCATAACACAGGAAAAGTTTTCAAGAACATATACATGCAGATTTTAACAATAGAAAAAAGTGAATGAGAATGAAAACCCAGCTACCTGAAAAATTCCAACAAATGCAGACAAGAAACTTGTTGATTGAACAGCACCTTTAACAGCAAGCCAACAGGTACGAGCAGGGGTATCCATAAACTAGAATTATATCATAATAATGTAAAATAAACCAAAAAAAAGATCAATTCCAAAATAAATTTCATTGTCACGCCATCTACAGATAGCAGAATATATATATATATATATATATATATATATATATATATACATTTGCTGCTCAAAGTGTAACAAAAGAAACCAGTAAAATCAACTGAAAGAAATTTTGACCTAGTTACAAAAGGACAAAAAACTGTCGATTGGTTCCGTTGCTTTACTCATATATATACATATATATATTATTGTTGCTTTACCGGGTATAAGTAGTTTTACTCGACTATAGGAAGAGTAACCTGAAAATAAAACCCATGATTCCCATTCCACCCACCCAACATTACTATGGCATCCGCTAAACCAGATTGACTATTTCATTTTTGAAAAAAAGACAAAGTTTCAATTTTGGTAAAGCATATGCAAAAAAGGCAAGCCCAAACTGACTTTTTACAGAGCTCAAAATGCATTAAGACCATTATTGTCTTGTTTGCTTCTTTCTTATAAGAATAAACTAATGATGGGAAAGTAAGCGAAACAGACTCCAGGGTCCCTCCACCCACACAGATGCAGAAAGGAAAATCAGTAGGTTATGCAAGATGTACCTTTTGTAGGTGCAGAACAACAAATGGCACAAAAGTTAAAGAGAAGTATAGTGGAAATGTTTTCCTGAATGTAGCCGATGCTGCTTTAGCATTGTGAGCTAGACAGGAATTTGTGTCTGGATGTATAACAGAACAAGGAATAATAGATGGGAACTCTTCCAACTTCAAATTATTGGACTTCCCTCGACTATATAAGTAGGCTGATAAAGATGCAACATCCACTGGACCACCTCTACAGTTCTCCCTGACAGCCTTATATACAGGAGCTGCAACAGGACCTGTCTTCTGAATAAATTCTGGATATAATTTTGGCAAGCATTCGGGACGCATCACAAAGGCATACATAATCTGGTATGAGCATCAGTCAGTAAAATGGGATGAAGTAAAAAAAAAAATGTGGATGATGAAAAATACATTAACCTAACTCTAGTAAAAGAAAAGCCGATATGAAACAAGAAGAAATTTTCCAATTATTTTTTTATCTCAGAAGCAAACTCCAATTTGTTAGACAAGCAACCTTTACCAAATAATAACTTTTAAAATGGAAAAAGTAGTTGCTAACAAAAACGTGGAGTTAAAATTCACAATATGACAACAACAGAATACGATTAGTTACATTTCCAGAACATCACATATTAGAGTCATACTTAAAGAATTTATATTTAAAATTTAGCCTAAGCTTCTCTTTTACACCTTGTACTTACCAAACTAAGCAATTACTGGCGTTAAGAATGTTTCACCATCATTAGTTGATACAAGAGAAAAAAAATTACATGTCTAAAAGTCTGAAGTAAACATCTAGCCATAAAAAATCGATATGAACTTCGTATTACCTGGGCACATGCTAAAGCAAAGAGCAGAGAGTCACCATGCTTCCAATGGCTTCCCCACAAGTGAAACTTTTTTTTTGACTTTGCAGAATTATAAGCACACTGCAGAGTAGAGCAAAATATCAGACTGTAAATAAGAAAACTGGTTTCTACGATTTCAACTAGCTTTGCAAAATTTACTATTTAAAAATGCATGCATGTACCTGGGCTACTCTAGCCAAAAGATAAAGTGCAAGTGTACGCCTTCGGTTTGAATCATCTAAAGCTAAAATAGACAACCCCGCAATTGAACCAGCTAAAATTCTGTTTCATTACCACCTTAAACAATGTCAAAGATAAGGAGTAGGCTCTAGCATGCATCAAATGTTTTCAACTATTCAACTAATCATATACCATACACCACCATGAGATATGCATCTAATGGAAAACCTGCCATTTAAAAAAAAAAAAAACAAAGGCTTTATATAGCAAACATACGCATTAACCGGTGTCTCTTTCTTCCTCAGCTTTCTTAGTAAACATCTAAGCGCATGGTATGATCCTGTGAAGCCACCGAAAAGTAAACCAATGCGGCATGCTTCCTCTCTCACAATCAAATCTTTCTCTGAGACAAGTTGCTGAAAAGCAAAATCATGACATTCATACATTGTTAATATCAATTTTCTACATACTCTTACATGGTAATTCCATAAAAAGACGAATAATAAAACACAAAATCCCAGAAAAAATTTGCCAAACAACCATCTAATCTCATTTTATAATAAATAATCTCTAAAGGTTCATTTTTTATCTACTCTGCGTAACAAAGTTCAAACCTTCAAATTAGTACAGTTTACATAATCAAACATTAAAGCCATCAACTAAATCCGTTTATGAAAGTAAATTAAAGATATATAAATTCAGTTACCATAAACATTTCACAATTTACAAACAACAAGTCAAAGCAAGACCTTTTACGACACTTCCATAAACCCCTAACCTTAAGATCAAGAAGCGAAGAATAGGATTGTCCTCTGGCGAGCTTGAAAGCGCGAAGAAGAATCCCGACACCTACTCTAACACCATAAGAAAGTAGAAAGCTTTGACAAAGATTACCAATAGCATTGGCCACGCAGGAGTCGTCAGCATGATCGCACGGCGGGTGGTCGCCACTCGCCGCCGTCCTCTGACGCCTCTGGAGCTCCTCTATGGCCTCCCTGAATCGCTCCTCCGCCTCACGCAGCCGTCGCTCCGCCTCCACTCTGTCCTCCGACAACCGCGCCGAGGAATTTGGGTCTTTTGAGACAGTCGCCATTTTCTATTCGCTGCGCCGTTGTTTCTATTGGCATCTGAAAGTTAGAGAGAGAAAAGAGAGAGAGGAATGAAGGTGAAAGCTGAATACTGAGATGGACGGAAACTTTTATAATTAAATAATTAAAATAAAAAATCACTTAAAATTGAATGATTATTTTATATTTTACACAAAAAAGAATTCCTATAAATTATTATTTTTGTGTTATCTTTTTTTTTGTTATTATATATAAATCACTTTTATATAATTATAGTAACTATATTATAATTGATGTTATATTTTAACTATTTATTTATTTTAAAATGATTATGATATTATCTTTACTTTTTATATTTGCTTTATAACAATTATTTCAAAAATTAATGACAAAAAAAATTTTCTATCTTTCCATATATGAACATAATCTAAAAAATAAAATATTAATGAAAGGTTTATTAATATTTTTCATACAAAAGGCATAAATTTAGAGGAATCTTCTTTTATTTTACTATGAAAATATGTTTTTAAATTAATTTACACATATTTTAAGATTAATTTTTAAATTAATTTGTATGTATTTTAAAATTAATTTTTTTAAACAATTTTAAAAGTATCGTACCAACATGTAATAAAAAAATTAAATTTTATTAAATATTAATTTTAAAACTCGAATTTGAATTTACCGTATATAATGACACTTATAAAATTAATATATAAAAAAGAAATAGATGACTGTTGAAATCATACATAATTAGTACTTTCATTCATTGCAAATAAGGAAGTGCTAAAGATGATATAGGTTTAATGAACAAATGAACATGAACCTAATTTTAAATTTTCAGGTATTTCCAGTTTTCTCTGAGGACTCAGAACTTTGATTTTGATCTTTCCAGGATG
The DNA here is from genome assembly GCA_033439115.1 of Firmiana major. Taxonomy (NCBI): domain Eukaryota; kingdom Viridiplantae; phylum Streptophyta; class Magnoliopsida; order Malvales; family Malvaceae; genus Firmiana; species Firmiana major. Next base: position 95,762,466 of record CM065896.1, on the reverse strand, counting down.
CTTGCCACTGTTTGTCAAAGTAGGTGGCCTCCTCAGCAAGCTTTCTGAGGTTATCAAAGTCTTGGGTTTTCCTGAACAGTGTGACACCAATGACTGTCACAAACAATCCTGTCTTGCAAATGAAATTGCCTGTTTGACCGACTACATCCAGCCCTGTCAAAGCATCCACAGCATAAGCCATGAAGAATCCTACCATTGCAGCTCGACCTGCAAAAATGAGATATTACAATGTGTTGGAGTACGAACAGTGTGACACCTATGTAGAGCTAGAATGATGGTTTCATTAGACAATCAGCGAGCGGGATCAAAGGGGCAGAACCCTTGCAAGGATCGGAGGCGTAGCTCCCTCATGGTTTTCAATATATAGACTCAGTAAAACCCAGTTACTTTGAACAAATTATTGACCATGAACTTAGGCAAATTACGGAATTATGTAAATCTTATCGGATTGTTTTTATTCTCTTATTTATTTGTTAGATTTGTTCTTAAGACGATCCAGATGAAATAATCTTTTTGGAAATAACATAAATTTGAGGTCGTGTTTGCAGTGAGTGAGAGGAGTTATTGATTAACCATTGAGCAGCTCAGCCTCCGGGAGATATGTTCTCATCAGCCATGCCCACCAGGGTATAACTGAGCTTCTGAATTGAACTGGTTCTTGGTTTGTAGTAGCTTCAGGGTGCATTTCCAGGAACTTTCTCCTCCTTGCTTCTACAAAACCAGAAAGAATTGCTGTTATGGAATCTGATCGAATTGCTTCAACATTTCAGCTATGAATATTGCAAGGGACTATGGAGTCCTAGAAAGCTCACCTGCAACAATCATCTCATCCCAATCTATCCTGCCATTTCTAACAAACATGTTCAAATCCCATGTTCCATTCTTCCAGCGTTCGTCCCAGAATTTTGGAGCAGAAGATTCTGTGTCGAAGTTGTCTTTCAATTTGCCCACAGGAACCTCTGACTTGTTAATTTGCGAAGCTGGATTCTCTTTTTCATCAATCTTAAAGCCTTTTTGGCCTTCCACATCTAGGGTGACAGCATTCGTCACTTGCTTTGTCCCCAGAGAATAAGCAGGCTTGGCTTGCGGCTTTTGCTTCCTACTGACACGGTGTAAGCTGCAAGCTCTTTGCAAGGAGGCAGAAATGGCAACGGAAGCCATTGTTGTTGAAAGGGAGTATCTTTCTTCTAGTTCTTTGAACTTCTCTAAAGCTCTTGTGGGAATTGGAAGCAGACAACTAGCCCATACTTTGCAATAAACAAGATTATCTTTCCACAACTTTCTGTCAGAGAGTCGTGGGCAAGTTTTTCTTTTTTTGGTGTCTGTTTTTCCTTTTATAAAGAAAAGAATGATCCAGGATTCACTGGAATTACCATGAATTCAATCTCAAAGCGGAAAGAATTTTGAGCACATTGACTGCATTACTCCAATATAAAGCTTGTAAAAGTTGAAATTAAACAAATAATCCCGAAATATATTTGAAGTTTTGTATAAAATTTCATGAAGGATAACTGTGAGAACAACTACAAGTTAAAACTATGGTGTGGGGGGAAAGCAAAGAATGCTTCAATGTTATTGCTTGAGCTTTCAATGGAGACTAGAAACCGAATAGGGAAAGAAACAGAAATAAAAACGGAAGGGAGTCATTCATGCTTCCCATCCTCTCAGGATCGTTGCACGAGCAACACGGTTTATCCCAAGTGTAAAGGCGCCCATCCGGAGATTGCAATTTTGTGTCTGGCACATGTTCTTGATGTTATGAAAAGCTTGAGTCATGTACCTCCTCAGCTCCTTGTTCACTTTCTCTTCATCCCACATGAAACCTTGAATGTTCTGCCAAATCAGATGAAAAATTAAGAACATGATATATACCATCCTCAATTAACTTAATTAATTACCTCCACGCCGATGATTCAATTTTAAAGTCATAGTCTATCTTGACTGCTTTCTATGTGAAGCGTTTCTGAAACAATAGTGTGATCTTTAATTTTCCTTGCACCAAGCATAAACCGAGTAGATTGAAGCATCACTTGGTTGTCGTGATTCTTTAGTAGTTAAAACTTTTTCTTTTGAAAGGTTTAGTGGTTAAAAGGATAAGCTGCATGGCAAAAATTTTTAATATGAACAAAATCTATTACCTGAACCCACTCAAAGTAGCTTACGGTCACCCCTCCTGCATTCGCATATATGTCAGGTAGTATTATTACTCCTTTCTTTGATAGAATCTGCAATATCAAAATGTCATATCAGAACTTAGCTCCAATGTTCGGAGAAGAAAACAAGGGGTCAAGTTACCTCGTCTGCCTCTGGATCAGTGGGATGGTTTGCTGCCTCTACTATAAACTTTGCCTTCACATCTGCAGCATTTTCCCTTTAAAGGAGAACATGACAGGTCAATATGTGAGACAATCCATGTTTGAAGCAATTGATGGGAATATAAGATGAACACAAGTAAGGCTAATTCCCGATCAATTAAAAAAGAGATAGGAGTTGGTTCAACTGCTCAAATATATTACTTTAACAATGAAACCTTCTAAATGGAGGGATAGACCGATGTTAGATCAGGCATTTAAATGCTCTAATTGAGCTGAAATTTAACAGCAAGGGCAACATCTTCTGACAGCATATCCAATATAGAACATAAAACTTGTCCTGCTGAGATGAAATAAATTGGTCATGGGACATGCAATAACTATTTTAACCCTAAACTGGAACAACTTAGCTATGGGTGACACGGAAAATTTGCACAAATACAACTTTGAGCATGTTTGATTCCAGCCTATATTAATCTATATAAGCACAAGTTCTAAAGCTGAACTCACTTAGTGTTTCAAACTCTAACCCAATTGCGAAGCCATATGTTATCGATTGAGCCATTACCACTCCAATGATTTTTAAATGGAATAGGGAAAACTTTGCATTACAACATTCGCCAGTAATGGCAATGTAGAGCAGAACGTGCAACAGTTTAAACAGAAATGTGAGGACCAAGATGCTTGGCAATGGATCCTAACCTGTTCAGGACTCCACCTAAAGCACATGGGATGAGAACATCACATTCATGTACAAGCAGTTCATTTGGATCCATGGAATCTCCGCCGCTGAAGCTTTTCAAACTGCCAGTAGATTCTTTATGCTTCAGCAGCTCTGGTATATCAATTCCATTTGGATTTTTAACAGCACCAGTAATGTCATTCACCGCAATAATCTTACCACCCCTCTCATGTATCAGTCTTGATGCCCAAGACCCCACATTACCGAAACCCTATGAAAAAAAATATATATAAACATTAAAAGAGGGAGTTTTGAACCATCTTGAAGGAAAAGGCAATTTAACCGTGTATGAATTCATGTTGACAATACCTGAATAACAAAGGTCAAACCCTTAATTGACTTCCCATGCTCAGCAAGTAAAGCTTCGGTCGCATATACAACACCACGCCCAGTTGCAGCCTCCCTGCCTAGCGATCCACCAAGATCCTAAAATTACCAATAAAAGTATATTTACATTTTGTTATTCTACCTAGTAAATGATATTTTTCTCAAACGTTATGCTACAAGCTTTAAATGTCAATCTTTAGCACTTACTATCGGCTTTCCAGTAACAACAGCTGGCGAATGTCCGTGAAACTTAGAGTATTCATCCAAAATCCATGCCATGGTCTGCACATATATATTCTTTATATACAAATAAATATAAGAAAGTAAACTAAATGAAATTGAAGCAATTTTCTAAGTTAGAAACCAAGAGAAAACTCATGAAATGCTAAACATAACTCAGTGAGGACTATATAACCTGTGCATTAGTTCCCATGTCTGGGGCAGGAACATCTGTATGTATACCAATGAGATCATGGATCTTTTGCGTGAAGACACGCGTTAGACGTTCCAACTCACTCTTACTTAAATCCCTAGGTGTGCATCCGATGCCACCCTTTGCCCCACCGTATGGAATGTCTGCCACAGCAGTCTTCCAAGTCATTAGTTGAGCCAGGGCATTTACTTCATCCGGATCAACCTTTAAACAAAATTAACAAGCATTGATTGTCAAGTCCAAAGATTTATGCACTTTTGTGATGTAAATTCAACACAGTCATGCGCAACAGAGACTGCACGATGCCATTCAGAACAGGAAAAACAAATATAACAGGCATATTAGGACTCACAACAAGAAACAGAATAACAAGGTAGGCATTTGCTTAACTCCAGAAGACCAAGATCCATAATTTTTAGCTAAGTTTCCTTTAACGATGGGAATCCGGAAGAGCAGGACTTAGTTGGTAAATTATATTTCTTAATTGATATTCTCCCCTAATTTCTAGGAAGCCAAAATTTAGCTTTTCCATTATTATCATTATGGCATTCAACAATCAGAGTCTATTGGACTGAAAAGATTACCTTTTTGAGGGTACATGAGAATCTATAACAGGAAAATAAGATTACATTACTCTAAACATTAAAAAGAAGCTCTAAAGTTGATCAAACAAAGTAGAATTCCCAAGCAACCAAACTGAAAATCAATGAAAAAGGTTTGTCTTTTCTTTCCAAAAGGAGTATGCAAACAGGCTATTAAACTAAAGTAAAGCGAATGACCATCTGTGAGGCCTAAAGAAACAACAAGAATCATAAAACAAAAACAATAAAAGACAAAATCCAACAGAAAATAAGAGAAAAGATGAAAAGTGGTCACCTCGGGATGATATCTGATTCCTCCTTTCATGGGACCACGAGCATTATCATGCTGCACTCTAAATCCAACGTAGGACACCAAGGTTCCATCGTCCTTGGGAATCGTGCACTCCACCTGATAAACAAGAAACAGTAATCAAGACATACATTTGAAGATCAAAAGATTAAAGAAAAGCTTTTCTTTTGTTGCAAGACCTTGATCTCTCTAAAAGGGATCAGAAGACTCTTTTCGAGCTTAGAGTCCAACCCAAGTAAACGAGACGCGAGGCGGAAATTACGATTAGTTGCAGCAAGAGCATTCATGGCTACCTATTGAAACCTCAAGAAACAAGAAATACCCAGAGAAGTAAATGACCAAAAGATCAAGAAAACAAAAGCTTGGAGACTTAAAACAGAGGACTGTAAGAAAGCAAGCTGATCAGTCAATTGATGAACAAAGAGATGGAAAGAAAATGACTCTTTCAAAGGGAGAGAAGAGGTATATAACGGAAAGTCTAGGAGAGAAAAAGTGAATTGAGCGTAGGGGAATCAAAGGGCTTTAAGAAAGTGTAGCTCCAGAATTTGAGTAGGTGATTTTCCATTAAAGCCAAAACCCCCCTTTTTAACTTTTCATGTCAGAAATTTACAGTAGTGCCCAATGAATGGATCAAGCCATTCATGTTGCTTTAATTTGCTATTGTCCTGATGCTGAAGATACGGTAATCTTGTACACAACATCATGATGCAATAAAAAAGAACATACGAAATAAAAATATAAAAGTATCCTCAAATTAAAATTTAATAAAAATTATATATAATTTTAATAAAAGTTAAAAGATTTTTTTTTATTTAAAATTGTAATACAAAATTTTTGTGTCAAGTAAATTATTTATAAAACTTTTACTAAAATACGCTGAAAGAAACGTTAGAAATAATTTAGAAAAAAAAATATTCTTTAAATTTATATCTTATAATTATTACTACTTCGATTATTTTTCTACACATAAAAGTGAATCAAGCTTCTATTAGCAGAATCTTTGTATCTTAGGTAAAAAATAAAATATGATCATTTAATCTAATACTTAAACTTCCCTTGTACTATTGCACAATGCATATATAATTTTTCTCCTGAATTCTTTTTACAATATGCAAGCAAGAATGTTATTTGAAGTGATATTCGTTAATTCACTTAATTAAAATTCGTGATTATATATTTCAATATTTAATTCAAAAATAAATATATTTTTTGAGAATAAAGTCTGAAATCTTTTTTTTTCTAAATTATTATTAGTTATCACCGTCAAAAATACGTTTGAATAATAATAATAATAATAGATTTCCACGTGAAAATTCTTTGTGCATGATTTCACAGGTCAATAACAGTTCATGTATACTTTTAATCTGCGTCTAATCAAATATATATATATATATATATATATATATATATATAAATCATATCATAATTTCTTGCCGAAAATATTTTTCAACTTTTTTATCAAATCGATATGAGTTATGAAATTTTAAACCCTAATCCCAACACTTTAAACTCATCCACACTGAGAACATTAAATTATCAATCTACAACCAGGAATTCTTAAAATAATTTTTCACTACGACATTTCCATCTATGCCTCATTTATCTCTGTCGAAGCAAAGCATAGGCAAGGTCAAACGAATGGATCCATCACACTCCTGCAAGCTCACAATTAGAGAAATCTCCGGCCAGCCCTTCAGCGAGCAAATCACAACTCAACTTTCTCCCTCCACGTTGTAAAACAACAATATGATCATTATGAACTTTAAGTAATGGTGTTCTCAAAATTGCAGCTTTTGACAATGTGAGATCCAGCTTAATATGGCCTGTATCTCATAGGCCGCCGGAACCTTGGAACCCTCCTGAAAATGAGGTCAACCGAATTAATACATTCGATAACAAGGTTACTAAGCAGAAATCATTATATTCGATTCTCTCATGCATGGTGGTAAAAGTAGTATGTTTGACATCAACAGATTATAAAAAGTAACAGATGCCATGCAAATCCAACGGATGTGTCAAGATGGAGGATTGTGGTTTAGAGTCATGGGTGTGCGATGGCAGAGATCATGATAGGTATAATTTCTAAGCATCGTGAGATCTTTGCCACTTCTATATATCTAATTTGGAAAAAACACATAGATATTATAGCAAAACCAACATTGACTCGACTAACATGCAGAGAAACCAAAACATGCCAAGTGATCCTTTTTTCCCTATCCAAAGACCAAACAGACCAAACATATTTCTGTGCTTACCCATAGCCATATGGAGGAAAGAAAGCAGGGACGGGCATGGAAGGCCTTCGGGTGCGGAAATATGAGTTGGGTCGCCTTCCTCGATACTGTTTCATTCCTGGGACATTTGTTCGTTTTGCAGAGACCTGTGCATAAACCAAAGACACTTTTATTATCACATAGCTTATATTCATCAAGTAACAATCCGCATATGAATCAAGTTTTAAACCTTCAACTGACGACCATGCAATTCTGATTCATTTAACAGCAGAGCATTTTGAACAGCATCAATTTCAACAAATTCAACATAGGCAAATCCTTTGGGTTGACCAAACTTGTCAGTCAAGATTGTCACTCTGTTCACAGTTCCACAGGATTGGAAATGCTGCTGAACTTCCTCAGGTGTACATGCATAGTCTACCTGCCGTTACAAAGAAATATAACAATATGGAGAAATCATTTAGTTACACTACATTGATATCATTTATTAATTGCACACTTAAACAGTTAAGAAATTACCTAAAGAAGCCAAACAACGTAAAATAGCATACGACAAACTACATTAATATTTCCTCTGAATAACTTCCCATTGATCAAATTTGTTTGAATCACATTAAACTTGGCATTTGTACAAACTAAGACTTGATTGTCCATGCATATGCACGTAACAAGGCATATTCAAGCCGCACCATATTCAGAAACACATAACCAAATTGACCAAAGGATCGAATGCTAAAACTCGCCAAGCTTAAAGTGGAATCATACTTTTAGCTTCCAAACAACATAAAACAGCAAACGACAAACTACAACAATGTTTCCTCTGAATAACTTAATATGGATCAAATTTGTTTGAATCACATTGAAATTGACATCTGTACAAACTAAGACTTGATCACCCATGCACATGCACGCAACAAGGCATATTCAAGCCGCACCATTATGCACAAACATATAACCAGATTGGGTGAAGGATCAAATGCTAAAAGTTGCCAAGCTAAAAGAGGAATCCAACAACGTTAAAAAGCATACGACAAAATAAATTAATATATCCTCAGAATAACTTCATATGGATCAAATTAGTTCGTACCGCATTGAACTTGACATCTATACAAACTGAGACTTGATTGTCCATGCACATGCACGTAACAAGATATACTCAAGCCGCACCATTATGCACAAACATATAACCAAATTGGGTGAAGGATCAAATGCTAAAACTCGCCAAGCTAAAAGTGGAATCATACGTTTAGCTTTATTTATGAGTGAATTTATCATCAAGACAAGGTAAATGTGATGCTTTAAACAAATAAAGAGGGTTCAGGAAAAAAAGGCTAGGAAAGGGTTGATAAACCTCACATTACCGACATAAATCGAGCGGGAATCCACTTCCTCCTTTTCAGCTTGGGTTGCAGAAGCACTTGATGAATCTTAATATACATGCAGGAAAAGAAAGTAAATAATAATAAGTTTACTAGAAAAAAATTTTCACACACACAATAAATCATAATTCAAAAAGAAAATATTCAAATCAATATAAAGAAGTTTAATGGCTTCTTGAAGACTAGCAAGACATTTTTGTTAAAAATATAGCCAAACTAAGTCAAAATTGTTCAAAAATATAGCCAAAAGCTCAGATCAAATACAAATCCAAAGAACTAAAACTAGATAGAAAAAGAAAAGAACCTTGGACAGCGCCCATCTCCTTCTCGACTTTAGCCTGCATTTCACGTAAAGCCCCGGCTTCCTCCTCGATCTCCTTTAGTCTCTTTTTCATGTCCTCCAAATCCTAAGAACGTTTCCAACAAAAAATTAAGTCGGTTTTCATAAGACAAAAAGCATAGCAGAAGCTACAATCAAAAGAAACAAAATAAGATAAGGCACGACCTTGGAGTTAGAATTGGGTTCTTCTCCAAGCTCATGCTCGTTGCCTTCGTAATCTTCAGCTCCACCAGACATCTCCACGTCAGCATCCATCTCTCCTTCCTCGTCAGGGATCTCCCCTCCGTACACCTCGTGCTCTTGTTCTTCGTGTTGCTCCATTCTTCCTCTCTTCCAAAATTTTCAAATTGAAGGGATTTTGGAATTAGGGTTTTTATTCTATCTGGAATTGAGAGTCGTGGAGGTCGGCGTCGTGCCTTTGATATTGTCCTTTTCTCCGCCACGGAGATCGATGGATGGTACTGGCGGAAGAAGGTGAAAGTTGTATTTATAAGCAATCAGTGGGGGTAGTTTAGGGTTTTCATAATGTCTGCGCCAACAGCCATTAGCAAGTGTTGGCCCAATGGCCTAAGGCCCATAATTTCGTTCACCTTTTTAATTGATAACAGACATCTAATTTTATTTTTGGTGTAAGAAATACATGCATTGATTATTGAACATAAATTATATATATTTATTATCAAATCTATCTTCAATCACTTTTCGTAACATTGAATATTTTTAATTTTCATAATAGAATTTACTACACTTAAACCCTTCAATACCAAATTGCAATTTCACATTGTCAAATTCCCTTGCATTTTCTTCTTATTATAGCATGCCATCTCTATTTTTCGATGCTAAATATAAAGTTTTTTCTATTAGAGTTTGAATATGTCGAATGATGAAAAGAATGGTTATTTAGTTGCAAGAAGAAGAGTGATTGGTTGTGTAGTCTGTTTTAAGAGCCTATAAAAATTTGAGGTGACATAATTTAATTAAAGGGTTTAAAAATGCCCTAATATTCCCTAAAAAAAAGCCCTAATAAATCTTCAGACTTTATTAAAAATTACAAACAAACCTTTAGACTTTAATGTGTAAAATTAAAATTTTGAACTTTTATTTCATTTTAATTATACCCATTAAATCTTAAAAATGAGTGAATGACATCTATTTAATAAAATTTTTAAAATAGCATTATCTCAAATATTTGTCATCCAACTCATCCAAATAAATCTAAGTAATTTTTTTTAATAAATTAAACCATTTAACTAAAAAAATTTAACAAAAGAATTAAATATTTTATACCGTCAAGATTCTAATTAATTACAATATAATAAAAAGTTATATTCTTAATTTCATATAATAAATATAAGTAGCTTCTTTTTTGAAAAAATCATGAATCGATAGAAATTTTATTCATTATAATTAATTTTAATTCACAAGGTACTCATTAAAATTATTAATTTATATGCACATGTACTTTTATAATGCACAAAACATGTTCATATATATATATTAATATCTAAAACACAATTAGTGAAATTTTTATTCCATAAGAACTAATATGAAGATGCAAGTTATTTAAAAATATTAAAAAATAAATAAATAAAATAAAATATGTCTCATCCCGATTATGAAGTAAAAAAAAAATCACTGATAATATATTGAAAAATTATCCTATATAGAGATCTAAGTTAAGTAGTACAAGACAAACTTATGAGTATATGAGCTGTTCAATGAGAAATCATCTACCAAGTAGCAAGTTGAGCATTTCTTAATAAAGTTAAATTAAGCTTTATCTCAATTCAAGCACATGCAAACATACAATGCTAATCAAAGTACTAATTTAATTAATATTAATCAATTACCTCAAGCATCTATACCTAATTCAAATCATTACACCAACTCATTCTTCAAAAAATAAAAAATAAACCCTTAAACTTTTCATGTATGAAATTAAAATTACAAACTTTCATTTTAGTGTAATTATACTCATTAAATCTCATAAATGAAGGAATGATATTTAATTGACAAAATTTTAAAAATATCATTCTTTAAAATATTTGTCACTCGACTCATTCAAATAATCTAAGTATCTTTTTATTTGAAACAATGTTTAATCGATAAAACTTTTACTCGTTATAATTAATTTTAATTTATAATTTCCTCATTTAAATTATTAATTTATATCCACATGTATTTTTATAATTCACAAAACATGTTCATATATATATATATATATATATATGTATAAATTTAATTTAAGAAGTACAAGAAAAGTTATGAACCGTTCAATGAGACATCAATTTGTAGCAAGTGGAGCATTTCTTAATAAAGCTAAATTAAAGATATCTTTATCTCAATTCAAAAACATGCCAATATACAATGATAATCAAAGTAATTAATACTAATTTAATTAATATTAATCAAATACCTCAAGTATCTCTAACTAATCCAAATCATTACACAACTCATTCTTCAAAAACTTGAAGACTTTGTTCTTCAAAAGTCGTTGCGCATTATCTGCCATTGTTGGCATTCAGAAAACTCTTGCTTTCGTCTTGATTAGCCATGTTAAAGATTGTCAAGTGTTCAAGGTGCCATGCGCCAACACTGCAGCTTCGGACACGGGGCGGAAAATCCATCCGCTGCACCGTCTGCAAGGCTGTCACCTTCGTGAAAGAGCTGCTGTCTCCACCGCAGGCTCCGTCGCCTTACAACCATGCTCCGCCAGGACTACCACCTCAGGTCCATAGCAGCAAGCGAGCCGTGATATGTGGCGTGTCGTATAACAACTCTGGGTACGAGCTGGATGGCTGCATTCATGATGCCAAGTTAATGAAGGCCTTGCTGATTACTCAGTTCAAGTTCCACGAATCTTCAATCGTCCTTCTCACTGGTAATTAATAACATCATATTTATTTTTAAGAATTTTGTTCTATGATATGTGATTCTAATCCTAAGCAAATTAAGATAATTTCTATAATTCGGATTTAAATATTACATATCCGTTCCTTAAAAAAAACTTATTATATTTATAATTGATTGAAAAACTTTTTAAAAAAATTTCATCTATACATGACACCATTTAACAATTTATAATAGTAGAAAACTAGGTACTACAAAATTTAACTTGTAGTATTAAATAATTTGATTTTATACATAATATATATAACTAAGGATAAAAACGAGATAGTTTTGAACATATTTTATCATATTCAAAATTTATTCATTTGTTTTACAATATTTAAGATTTGTTCGATTATTTTAATAAATGAATCATGAAATATTATTCAATATCATTAGTTAAATAAACTAATATATATGAATTGATGTTTTATACAGCTCGTATAAATGAAAAATAAAAAATTAAAATAAAATTATGTTTAAATTTATCATTGTACTATGATATTGTACTTCTATTTCAATTAATGTTGTTATTACATTGCACTTTTAATTTGTTGATTTTTCACATAAAATAACGAAAATTGATGAAACTTTTAATTAATGTTATTATATTTAAATTTCATTATTTTTCGTTATAATTTGATTTTATTAATTTTTTTAATGTAAAATATTTAAATACGTTATATTTCAATATCTTACATTAAAAAAAAACAAAATATAATAAAATCAAAGTATAATGAAAAGAATTCAAAATTAAGTTATAATATAATGATAAATTACAACTTATTTAATTCAAAAAATAAATAGAGGCAGAATGCTATTAGATTACACAATCTATCCATGGATATTTCATTTGATTTGCAGAAGAAGAAAGTGATCCTAACCGGCGCCCAACCAAGTACAACATGAGAATGGCATTGTATTGGCTGGCATTAGGCTGTGAATCCGGGGATTCCCTGGTGTTCTACTATTCTGGCCATGGCTCACGGCAGAGGAACGACACCGGAGATGAGAAGGATGGCTATGACGAAGCACTTTGTCCCTCAGACTTCGAAACCGAAGGACCGCTACTCGACGACGAAATCAACTGGACAATTGTCAGGCCTCTGCCTCGTGGGGTTAAGCTTCATGCCGTCATCGATGCTTGCCATAGTGGCACTGCCTTGGATTTACCTTTCCAATGTAAAATGAACGACAGGTTAATATTACTGATCAAGTAGTTCTCTTTTTAATCACATTAATCTCCTTGAGCTAACATGGAATCTGATTCCAAATTCAATACTTAAATCTATGGGAGATCTATGTAGACAAAGAGAATTTTAGAATTTGTGAAATCTGATAGGGTAAACTTCATAGGACACCTATATCGAGGAAATACAATAATCTCGCTGGCTGATTAACAAATGGGGTCAAAGGGACAGAATCTCCTTGCGAGGAGTCGAGGCGAAGCCCTCGAAATGTGTACAAAGTAGATAAGTTGCTCAATTATAAGCTATCCTAAGTGGTAAAACTTCCACAAAAAGAATAAAAAAAACCCTAATATTGCTTAGACATAAATAAATTGTCAAACCACTTAAATCTTATTTCGTGTATATATATATAATTTTTTTTCCTCCGTTATTTATCAGATATGCTCTTAAGATCTGTTCTTAACAGGGGATATGTCTGGGAGGATCATCGCCCTCGATCTGGTATGTGGAAAGGAACAAGTGGTGGCGAGGTGATTTGCTTTAGCGGCTGCAATGACAATCAAAACTCTATTCAAATCTCGGTAAACATTCATATTTCTGTGAAATATATACCATTTACCCTCTCCAGGATTCTTATCAGTAGCTATAGCTCATATTATTGAAGCTGAATGCTAAAACGATAATGAACACTGACCAACAGTCGAGGAATATAGCTTCAACCGGTGTAATGACAGCTTGTTTCATCCAAGCCATTCTACGTGGACATGGAACAAGTTATTGGAACCTGCTAAATGCAATGCGGGCTATGGTCTCTCGCATACCACCTCAAGATGATGAAGAAGAAGAAGAAGGTTGTTGCGCTATCTTATCCTTTCTAGCAACGCTCTTAACAGGAGAGAGACTGACCAGCAGTGGATCGAGACAGGTAATTACCAATAGAGAGAATTCAAAGCTTAGCTCATATGATATATATAATCGGTTTTAAAACTAGTTATTCAATAAATTTAAGATTCAAATATTAATACTTGCAATTTTTTTTCTTTTTATTTTTAAGTTTGACCTAGCAAATAAAAAATTTCTTGATCTCCCCACTTCAGTCAGTATCTTTATTAATAAATTGCAAGTTCTTTTTTCTTTGGAAAATGTTGAATGGATAGAAAAAATTTTGATGTAACGTTAAAAGTAATAGTATATATAATTATTCTAAAAAAATATTCAATAGATTTAAAATTTTAATTTTAATACTTGCAATTTTTTCTCTTTATTTAAAACTTCTGCCTAGTAAAAAAAAAAAAAAATCTTGATCCCACCACTTCAATGAGTATCTTCATTAATAAATTGCAAGTTCTTTTGGTTTTTCTTTACTTTTATTGGTAATGTTGAATGGTTGTGAGGGGAAAGGATGTTGATACAACAGTAGAGGTTTTTTTTTTTTTTTTTTAATTTGGAGATTATTGGTTCAAATAAAAATAATCTCTCTATTAATATAAATTATACAAAAAAGTTTGCGTACCCTATCCGGACCTCATATTGTTAAAGCTTTAGACACTGAATTATTATTATTATTATTATTATTATTATTATTATTATTATGGATTTGTTTATCTCAGGAACCGCAGTTATCAGCAAGTGAACTATTTGATGCGGAGAAAAGGCCTTTCTCTATATAACTGGTGAACTAATGGCAGACCATTGCTGGATATTCAGTTGATGACTAAACCTCTCAGCTGTGTATAGTTATACTTTTCCTTTTGTTGGTTTCGTTTTCTTAATTTGTTGCAATCATGATTGGTAAAGATAAAAGAAGAATCGATTATTTAGGTTTAAATTGTAATAAGATAAATGATTGTATATCTTTTATCTCTATGACTCTATGAGCACTAATTTGTTCTTCTAAATAAAACTATTTTCTGAATCCTTGAATTTTCCAGTTACTATCACCAAATACAGAAGTATTAGTTAATAAACTTAAAAACTTTATGATTTTGGATAAGATATTTTTTTAATGACAAAGGCTTTATATATATATATATATATATATATATATATATATATATATATATATATATTTGATGCTAGAAAATCCTTGAACCACCCTTCACCCACTCCACCAACCTAGTCTAAACTAATCTGGTTTATGCTGACGTGGCAACTTGAATTCAAGGATGAAGTTCCCTCGTGCCTCAGGTGGATGCTACTAACATAAATGTCTTTTTGAAAAAGAAAACTCATTGATTTTTTATAAGAATTTTAATTAAAAAAAAAAAAACTTTCAACTCAGTTTCTTATAATCTTATGAGATACTGACATCTTAACAAAGCTTACTATATGCGACTATTATACAAACAATTTTCTCAACTAATTTAATAAATTAAATATATATTTTTTATAAAAAAGACATAACCTAAATTTAAAAAAAGAAAGAAAGAGAGAGATGAAGATGGTAGATACTCAAAGGCACATATCATACTTGTAGTCACTTTTTATTTTATATTTTAAGATTTATTTCATTTCTATCAATTACAGTATATATAAAAACTTATTGAATAATTCTCATATACAAAATTTTTTTCATTATTTTTGACATTTATAAAATTTTCCTTTTTTTTTATTAGGCATTTATATTATATAATTTCATTGAAAATTAATAATAATAATACCCTATAAAGCCTATAATTATAATTATAAACTAGACAACGATCTTTTATTAACATAAAGTATCACATCAATATCTATTTAAACCTTCTAAATGAGACAAATATGGCGAAGAAGAGCTCCCCACTCGGACATAGAAGGTCCGGTACAAAAAATAAAAAATCAATTGTATCACTTTCACATGTAAAATGGAAAATAGAGAAGTTCCCATTTCGAGGAATAAGAAAATCAAAAGTCTTGTCATTTCTCTCCTACCTCTGCAACTCCCCTTTTCTTCTGTCTTTGATCATCAGCCATGTCGATGCTGGTCAACTGTTCAAACTGCCACACTCCGCTGCGGCCCCCGCCAGGGGCAGAGTCCATCAGCTGCGTCCTCTGTCAAGCTATCACCCTCGTAGCCGACCCTCGCTCCCTACCCCTCCATCCGCCTCCTCCACACCTACAGGTTCCCTCTCCTTACAACCACGCACCACCCGGACAGCCACCGCAGGTTCATGGCCACAAGCGCGCCGTGATATGCGGCGTATCGTATAAGAACACCAAGTACGAACTCAAAGGTTGTATTAACGATGCCAATTGCATGAAGTTCTTGTTGGTTAATCGCTTCAAATTTCCCGAGTCCTCCATTATCACTCTTACAGGTAAGGTTTTTTCTTTTTCTTTTTCCTTTTGAAATTACAAAGTGTAACTTAGTATTCTTTGACGCTTTCAGTTGATGATTGGACCATATATAGCTTGAAATTCTTGAATCAACGTGTTCTTAAACTCCAGTATTTGAATTTAAAAGAGTAGTCCACATTAGGACATAGTATTAGTTTTCTGATACGCTTCTTGAATCAGTCCAATTTTCTCCCCCGTCAATTTGGATCAGTTTGTGGAGTACAGGCTGGATAAGCATTGTTCTCTCATCTGATGGGTAATTTCCATTTGTACTCGAGACTACTAACTTTGAATATAATAATGAGTTAATTTGAATTGTTTAATAGTAGGGTCGAGTAATGAGATTGATTCTATAATTTTACAAGTAACTTGAAAGTGGGACTAAATAGTGTAGAGGTATAATTGAATATTGTAATGGTAAGGTTAAAATTAGTAACGAGGTAAATATTTGGATGTATATGTAGTATTGTAATGAAGTAAAATATAATCAAAAAATCAAAAAATGTAGTAAAAAAATTTGATTATTGAAAAGATTAGGTAAAAATTGTATATAATGAAATTTATAATATATTTTTTTAATTATAATGTTAAAGAGGAAAAACGACGAGTAATATTGTAAACATTTCACTCCCATAGGATTTAAAATTTCCATTGGCCCCAACGTCCCATAGACCAAATGCACCATCCAAATGAGCCCTGGTACTAGTTATACCCATCTCTTCTTTGGCTTCATTTATACAGAATGTTTGTCAACTTGTCAAGAAATTTGCAGAAGAATAGTTTCTTTTTGTTTAAATATTGCTTATTGCAAAAATCATTTGCAGAAGAAGAAACTGATTCTTACAGGCGCCCAACTAAACACAACATAAGAATGGCATTGTATTGGCTTGTCCAAGGTTGTCAGCCAGGTGATTCCTTGGTTTTCCATTATTCTGGTCATGGCTCACAGCAAATTAACAACACTGGAGACGAGGTGGATGGATATGACGAAACACTTTGTCCATCAGATTTTGAGTCTCAGGGGATGATTGTTGATGATGAAATTAACACATTGATTGTTAGTCCTCTACCTCGCGAGGTTAAGCTTCATGCTATCATCGATGCTTGCCATAGCGGCACTGTATTAGATTTACCATTCCTCTGCAGAATGGACAGGTTAGTGATTGCCTTTGATATTATTCATATTCCTTGCTTCTATATGTTAGAGGAAATGAAAGTTTGAAAATTTCAACAGATCAAAATTATCAATTTCACTCTCCTAATCACTTATTTGAATTTATCCTTAGGCAAGGGAGATATGTCTGGGAGGATCATCGTCCTCAGTCAGGAATGCGGAAAGGTACCAATGGTGGCAAAGCCATTTTCTTCAGTGGCTGCGATGATGATCAAACCTCTGCAGATTCTTCAGTAATGTCACAGTGATATATTTATACTCTTAATCTTACTAGAATATCACTCTATTTTAAGCTAGAGATGGGTCTAACATGTTTAGTTACTGCCATGTGAATAGGCCTTATCAGGGATTACTTCTACTGGTGCAATGACTTATGCCTTCATCCAAGCCATTGAACGCGGGCATGCAACTACTTATGGCAACCTGCTA
This sequence comes from Firmiana major, assembly GCA_033439115.1. Taxonomy (NCBI): domain Eukaryota; kingdom Viridiplantae; phylum Streptophyta; class Magnoliopsida; order Malvales; family Malvaceae; genus Firmiana; species Firmiana major. The sequence continues at coordinate 95,744,811 of CM065896.1, read as the reverse complement.
CATGCAATGCGGTCTACCATTCGAAACACAACAGCAGAAAAAGAAGGTTGTTGTGCTGTCTTTTCTTTTCTAGCAGCGCTCTTGACAGGAGAAAATCAGAGCAGCAGTAGATTGAGACAGGTAAGTACTGGCAACGCTCTTAATGGAAATCGAAGCTTAGCTCAAATGTTCTATACAATTTTAGTAAATCTAAAATGCAAATCTTAATACTTGCATTTTTTTTTTTTTGTATTCTTAACTATAACCTCTTTTATAAAATATATATATATATATATATATATATATATATATATATATTTTATCCAACCACTTCAATGAGCATCATCATTAATCAATTGCAAGTTCTGTTGGTTTCTTTTTTATTGTGGATTTGTTTGTTGCAGGAACCACAATTAACAGCCAGCGAACCATTTGAGGTGGAGAAAACGCCTTTCTCTTTGTGAACTGGTGAACTAATGCCTAATGGCAGACCATTGCTTGATTCGGTTGATGACTAAGCCTCTCAACTGTGTACAGTTTTTCCATCATTCTTCTCCTTTATCAGTTTTGTTTTCTTAATTTCCTGCTACTCCTTATTAGTCAAGATAAAGGAGAATTTATTATTTAATTAGGTTGAAATTGTAATAAGATAAGTGATTGTATATATCTTTGATTTTTTCTTTTGTTATGTACAGCAGTCAAACTCATTAACGATATTGTCCACCTTAGTACAACCTAATGAGCCACTTTACGATTTTAAAATGTATCACAATGGGTAGAGCATGTCAAGTCGTTATATCCAGCATCTCTTTATGTGCTTAGTGGATGTGAAATTTGTCAAAGATGTAACGCACTTGCACCAAATATAAACTAAATATGTTTACCTCAAAATATTAAATCGTAAAAATTGTACGAGAATAATTTATGTTTGAAGATCATAAAAATTGTATCAACATGAATAATATATGTTTGAGGTAAACAAGTTTAATTTATGTTTGGTGTAAGTGCGTTACATCTTAAGCAAATCTCATATCGACTAAGTACATGAGGAGACACTAGGTATAAAGGCTTAGCTTGCTTTTACCTCTAGCAAAGTGTTTTAAAACTATGAGGTGGATCATTGGATTGCACCAAAACGAACAATATCACTAACGGGTTAGATTGCTATTTTAGTATCAAAACGGCCCCGTATGCAAATCTCATATTGGCTAAGCAAGCAAGTTAAATTACTACAATATGAACACTGATTTGTTCCACTAAAAACTTATTGTTTGAATCCTTGAATTTTTCGATTAACATAGCTAATTTTGTTAGCTTGTGGTTTTTATCTATTCTTTGCCGTTCCTTTATAGTACGTTTAAGATTTAATAAATCTAAGATAATATCATTTTAACGTATTTTCATTTTAAGTAAGTGGTGACAAAAATAATAAAATCACATGTATAAACATCCAAATTAATTAATTAATAATAAATGAATGAGTTTAACTAGATTAATTATAGAATAACAAAAAAAATTCAAAATTTAACTCAATAATATCACTTTAACCTCCAAAGATGGGACAAGTTGAAAAATGAGATTTAATTTCACATCAACAAATTCAAAAATATTAACTCCATAGCCTATAAAATCCCAAATATATGGAGTAGTATGCTCGAAGTTTAGAATAAATGATTTGTCATTTGTGAAAGGTAAGAATTTGAATTTCGAAACCTATTCTCTGTTCATCCAATAAAGGTATTTAAAAAATAAAATAGTGGAAAATAGTATAAAATTAAAAATGAGCTGAGTGAATTTAGTCTCTTCAATTTTTTATTTTATTTTTTTATATAATTGTAATACATCTAATATTAGATTTAATTAAAAATGTGACAATCAATTTCGTCTAACAAATTTAAAATTAAGTAATAAATAAAAAATCAAAAAGTTTATCTTACACATATTATTCACTAAACTATACGTAAAGTAATTGAATTTTATAAAAGAAATCAAGAAAGTGATTTATATATATATATATATTTATTATTATTTTTATATATTTTTTAGAAAATATGTATTATAATATTATAATATTATTTTTAAAATTTAAAAATTTTGACTGCAGATAACGTGAGTAAGTCAAATAACTACTTATTGATTAAATAAAATTTCGCGTGGAATGCAAATATGACATGACTGTCATGTCCAAAGTCGTATCATACGTAAAAGGTAATTTTGTCAACTTTTTGCTTCCTCGACCACTCGACTCCCATTTCACGGAAGATTCCGTTTCAAAGTACACGTATTTTGACCTGCCTAGTAATTCTAATTCACTACTTCCAGCATTCACACGCAGTTGCTTATTATTTAAACCACGAAATTAAATTAAGAAAAACGTGATGAATTAATCAATTGAACTTATTGTCATGTGGAAATATAAAAAGGAAAATATCAAGCCTTCTTCACCGAAGGTTCTGTCCATTAAATATCAATTACTCGGTGGTAGTCGGTATCTATGACCATGTTAATTGCTATACATATTATTATTAATAATATTATTATTATTATTAAATTAAGTAAATTTTATTTAAATCATAAAATTTCATCTTAATTTAATTTTAATTTATTAATATAAAAATAAATATTTCATTTTAAATTTTTTATATTGCAAGATAAGTTAATATTTTCGTTAATCAATCATTAAGTTAATAATATAAAACTTAATTTTAGACTATTTTACATTTTAAATTATTTGAAGTGTTTTAAATATTCAAGTTAATCAATAATGATAAAGAAATACTAAGAGTTACTAGGGTTTGAAAAATCAATTTTGTTTTATTTATTTATTTATTTTTGTTTATTTATTTACTTATTATTTATTATTTTTATTTTTATTGATTAGATACTGTACTAAGTAGCACACTGTATTAACTAACAAATAATATTTTATGGATAAAAAGTACAACACCTAATCAATAAAAATAATAAACAAAAACAATAAGAAAAAAAATAAACAATAAATAATAAGTAAATAAATAAAATAGAAAAGAAAACTAACATTTCAAAAATTAGTAATTCTTTGTATTTTTGTACTCATTATTGATTGGTTTGGGTATTTAATACACTTCAAATGATTTAAAGGATAAAATAATCTCAAAATTAAGCTTTTAAGAATTAACTAAACGCTCTATGAAATAAAAAAGTTTGAGTGAAATGTCCATTTTTTATACTAAAGCATAAAATTCAATCAGACCAATGAAACTTTAATTTAGTGACAAAGAATAAGTTTTTGTAAATTCAGTATATTGATTTATTTGATTATTGCAAGTGTTTTCTATAGATATAAAATTATAAAGATTCTTTATAATTTTCATGTAATTTACCGTTTATAGAAAAAAAAATTGAATTGAATTATTTTTGTTGTAAAACGAAAGTTTCTAATTTGAGAAAGGAGAAATATATAGATGTTGATACTTGAACTTAAAATCTATAGACCTTTTATAATTTTAAAAAAAAAATTATTTGAGTTAATACTTAAAATTATAATACTATAATGTTATGTTATTATTAATAATGAGTTAGATATTAACAAAATAATTATATTGATATAGTTAGAAACATAAGAATTTAAAGATTTTTTTGTTAAATAATTTTTGTAGGAGTATTTTTCATTCAAAATTACAATCATATTTAATTTATTACATTCTATGAACCAATTAAATAATAATTATAATCACAAAAAATTCAAATAATTATAACAAATTAAATTCAATCACACACGTAATGAGACTCGAATTTAAAATTTCAAAATCTTGAAACTTCCACCTTATTACAAAGCCAAAGTCTCATCAACTATTGTATAAATTTTTTAATTTAGTTAATGTGTTAAGAGAATATACTATCTAATCTGGTTAATAAGCTTTAAAAACTTTAATGATTTTGGATAAGAATGTTCTTTGTTTTTATAGGAGAAAATCTAAAAGCTACCCCCCACCAACTCTACCATCTAAAGTCTAAAACAACTCGTTTACGCTGACATGGCAACTAGAATTCGACGTTTAAGGGGTCCTCGTGCCTATTGTGGATGCCTAACGTCAATATATCTATTTGAAAAGGAAACATCGCTGATATTTCATATTTGATAGGAATCTTAACAAAGCTTACTATATGCGATTATCATGCAAAAAGTTTTCTCAATCAATTTAATAAATTAAATATATAAATATATTTATAAAAAAGGAGACGTACTAATATAACAACAAATTCAAAATCTATCAAAAATCACTCCTTAAAATGTATCACAAAGCTTATTTAGCATTAATTTTTATTCGATTAATTAAATGTTTCTCCAATCAATCATTCTTTTATTATTTTAAAAATTATTTCAATTATTTTTATGAAGATAAGATAGACTCAAAGTCTTCAAGTAGGGTACCTTGAGAAAATAGAATTAAAAGTATACTTCAATTTTATTTTTTTCCTTTGTTAGGCACTTTATGATATTTTTATTTAAAAAAATAATAAACCACATAAAAAAGTTTTTTCGACTAGAAGTCAAATGTACAATGGTACTAGTTCCCATTTTGAGGAATACGCAAGTCAAGGTCTTGTCATTTCCCTCCGCCCTCCTTTTCCCCTTCCTACCCACCTTCCCTCCCCTTTTATAATCAACTTGCTGTCTGAACATTGTTTCCACCATTCCTTCTCCATCAACCATATTTCCATCCAAGCAAAGCTTTGTCTTTGATAGTCAGCCATGATGATGCTGGCCAACTGCTCAAACTGCCACACTCCGCTGCAGCTCCCGCCAGGCGCAAAGTCCATCCGCTGCGTCCTCTGCCAAGCTATCACCGTCGTAGCTGACCCTCGTTCCCTACCTCCTCCATCTGCTTCCTCCAGCCACCACCAACAACCTCCTCCACACCTGCAGGCTCCCTCTCCTTACAGCCACGCCCCATCTGGACAGCCACCACAGGTTCATGGCCGCAAGCGCGCTGTGATATGCGGCGTGTCGTATAAGAAAACCCAGTACGAACTCAAGGGTTGTATTAACGATGCCAATTGCATGAAGTTCTTGTTGGTTAATCGCTTCAAGTTTCCCGAGTCCTCCATCATTACTCTTACAGGTAAGGAATTTTCTCTTTCTTTTGTCCTTTTCAAAGTACAAATAGTCGGACTTAGTATTCCTTGACGCTTTCAATTCATGATCGGACAATACATAGCTTGAAATTCTTGAATCAACGTGTTTTAATTTCCAGTATTGACATTGGGACTTATTAGTTATTAGCATTGGTTTTCTGATAAACTTCTTGAATCGGTCCAAACCTATCTGTGAAATTGGATCAGTTTGTGGAGTACAAGCTGGTTAAGAATTGTCGTCTCATCAATCTCATTAATATTCGAAAAGGATCTGACTATGGCTGACATAGGTTACGTATATTGTACTAGAGCCGTCTAACTTCGAATGTGATAATGAGTGGGTCAATTTGTATTTTTCAAGAGTTTATATGGCATGGTCAGAGGAGATTCAAAACAATGTTGGAAGTAAATCTAGTTATTCTAACTGTAAGATTAGATATTATAATATTGAAATAAAAAATTGATGTTGATATATGCATTAAAATGCAAATGCAACAAAGATAAAATAAAAAAGTTAATTATTAAAATATTAAGTAAAAATTATATATAATAAAATTTTTAATATATTTGATTTTTTGTAAATTAAATAAATAATTAAAAAATATAAAAAAAATTATTTTTATATCAAATATATATTTGTTTATTAAATATTAAATAAAATTAATATTTTATACTTCGTTAATAGAGTTTATAAACTCAACAAACGAAATTAAGATGATAACACATGTTTTATTTTATTTATTTTTTTATTTTCTTAATATATTTAAAGAAAATGACATATGTCACCATCTTATTTCGCTTGTGAAATAAAAAAATTTTATTGATAGTGTATAAGATAATTATTTATATATTAATTTACTTATATTATAATGTTAAAGATAAAAAAATAAGTGATATGGTAAATATGTCACTCCGATGAATGTAAACTTCCACCGTACCCCACCATGCCTGCTGAGCCTAGATATTACTGTTATTTCTTTGGCTTCATTGATAAAACTTATACAGAATGTTTGACAACTTTTCAAGAAATTTGCAGAAGAATGGTTTCTTTTGTTTAAATCTTGCTCATTTTGACTTTCTCTGATCTGAAACCCTGCAAAAATCATTTGCAGAAGAAGAAACTGATCCTCACAGGCGCCCAACTAAACGCAACATAAGAATGGCATTGTATTGGCTTGTCCAAGGTTGTCAGCCCGGAGATTCCTTGGTTTTCCATTATTCTGGCCATGGCTCACAGCAAAAGAACGACACTGGAGACGAGGTGGATGGATATGACGAAACACTTTGTCCAACAGATTTCGAATCCCAGGGAATGATTGTTGATGATGAAATTAATACAACGATTGTCAGGCCTCTACCTCACGGAGTTAAGCTTCATGCAATCATCGATGCCTGCCATAGTGGCACTGTACTGGATTTACCATTCCTCTGCAGAATGGACAGGTTAGTACTCAGTCTTTTATAGTTCTTGCCTTCCCATATGATTCAGTATCCATTCTCCTAATACCCCATATGATGATATAGGCGGGGGAGTTATGTGTGGGAGGATCATCGCCCTCGGTCAGGAATGTGGAAAGGCACAAATGGTGGCGAAGTCATTTCCTTCAGTGGCTGCGACGATAATCAAATCTCTGCAGATACTTCGGTAATGTCACGGTTATATATTTATACTCTTAATCTTTTACTAGAATACTGCTATGGAGTCTAAAATGTTTAGTCGATGCCATGTGAACAGGCCTTATCAAGGATTACTTCCACTGGTGCAATGACTTACGCATTCATCCAAGCCATCGAACGCGGTCATGCAACTACTTATGGTAACATGCTAAATGCAATGCGGTCTACCATTCGTAACGCAGCTGAGCATGAGGGTGGTTTTGTTAGTTCTCTTCTCTCTATGCTCTTAAACGGAGGGAGTCTCGGTGGCGGATCAAAACAGGTACGAGGGTCATGTGTTTGATATTATAAACCTGATGAGATCACTCATGCTATCTATGCTGATTTAAGATTTTCTTTTTTGAAATTTGTTGCAGGAACCACAGTTAACTGCGAATGAGCCATTTGATGTGTACAAAAAGCCATTCTCCATGTAATTGGTAAACATATAGCGGCCTAACTTTACTTGATTCTTGAGGAAGCCCCTGAACTTTGTATAGTTGTTGAGAAAAATGAAATAAATTCATCTTCTTTTGATCATTAACTTTTTATCTTAAATGTGTTTTTATGTTCTTTCTCTGAGGTAATCAAATTTATCTTGAAGTTGATCTAATCCATTTGAACAGTGATCTGATACTGTATTTAAGCATGAAATTCCTGATGAGTTTAGATCTGACAGACTTAAGATTAACAGCAGCCTGTAAAATGATTCGCATGAAACCATTTATTTCTACAAAGAGTACAGAAAGCTTATAGCATTTTTGAGCTGTCTTGTTAACACATCAAAATATCACGAATCCGTATACTGACGTTCTCCCCCCACTAATCTCGTGCTCTACCTCTGTAAAAACATTTAGTGTGGGATTAACTCAATCATTCGATCCTAAAATATTAAAAAATTCAACTACAGGTCTTGAAGTATTATTTTTATCTAATTAAATCCTTAAATTATTTTTTAATTATATTTTATTTGGGTAATTTTTATGCAAAATAAAATTTGATTAAATAAAAATAATACTTCTGAAATTTTATTTGATATAATAAAAAGATAAAAGCTTAATTAAATATCTTGTGAGAGTATAGAGACTTTTTAATATTAAAAAACAAAAATCAATTTGTACTTCCAACTTGAAACTAGAGAAGTGGGTCCTCAAGCCACACAATGATCCATCCACTAGCACATTGAATGGTTCCCAGCCTGTCTGAACTTTGCAAACTCCTTGTTCTTAGCTCCCACAGGCAAAGTTAATACTGCAGGCTAAGCCAACTTCCCATGGCGTCCACCAACACACCCCTTTCTCTCAATTTTTTCCTCCCTCCTCTCACTTCTCCATGTCAGCGCCACCGCATGGTCACTGGGTTTTCCTTTCCAACTCGGAGTCGACTTTTCCTCAGAACTCGGGCTATGGGCACCGACTTTTTGGGTGATTTTGGTGCCAGAGACCCCTTCCCGCAAGAATTAGAGAGTGGGTTTGCGGATAAAGTGTTGGGAAATGTTGACACAGAGCACAAGATTCTTATTCCTCAAGCCTCAGCTCTCTCTCTTGCTCAGCAACAATGCTCTCCTGTCTCTCCTTTGCAGCCTCCCATGTCAGCGACTGATGCCAAGGCTCTATTGAAGAAGGTGACTTTGCAAATACCCAATATACTTGACACAAAAGCTTGTGATGATTATGTTTCTGAATTGAGGTTAATGGGATTGAATCATTTTCACTGTGCTTAATTCCAACATTCTATGCCCAAGTTTCATGTCTTTGAACTGTGGAAAGGTGGAATTTTGGGACTTATTTTTGTAGAAGTTGATGTTTTGAATCTGCTTATGTTGTCAGCTTTGATGATGTTTTAGCCCCCTCTTTTCACATTAGAAGTTCTTGTTTTCTTCATGATTTAGCAAAGGAAGACATTTTGGGCAATCTTCTTTACTGATCAAATTTTGTCTGTAGAAATATCATAATTGACGTGCCATTGTGGTTGCAGGATTGCTGTCGGTGTTATGTGTTAGAAGGTTATTACTGACATGGAGCAAACACAATGTTTTCCTGTTTTTCTCATGTTTTATGTATCCATGTGCTACAAGCTTAGAAGGTTTATATAGTTTTAACTGTTGATGTTTCTTCTTCTCCATGTTTCGTTATGTCAACAACAGGTTATGCTATAAGGGTTTATGATCTTAGGACTTTTAGAAAAAGCTAATCCATGTCTGCTGTGATTTGGTGAAGGGAAATTCGTGATACCGAGTTTTCCCGGGCTGCAAATCTCCTGCTAGTGTCTAAGAATTCAATTAAATGAATTTTCACACTGAGATGGATCATGAATCCGGTTAAAGCAAGTTTAAGCCAGTGAACATAGGAAATCATGTAATCGTTGTTCTTAGATAGCTATATGCCAATCTGCATTCAATACCTTTGTCATATACTTCTGAGTATTCTTGTTCAAAATTAGAGATTTTTTGCTCGTAGGTTGTTGGTTGGAGGCTGTTGGAGGAAGAAGGAGGACTTAAACTGCAGTGTTTGTGGAAATTGAGAGATTTCAAATGCGGAGTTGAACTGATCAATAGGATTTATAAGGTTACAGAAGCTACCGAGCATTTTCCAAATCTCCACTTGGAAGAGCCAAATCAAGTCAGAGCTGAACTCTGGACTGCTTCCATAGGTAAACTTTCCGATTACAAAAATCATTGTGGCATGTATTTTATTCTGCAGCTAAATAGCTGAGCGCTCTAAGCCATGATCTGTTATCGAGCTTGTTCCAATCATAGCCCTTACAGGAGATTTTAATCCATTTGCAGGAGGGTTGAGCATGAATGATTTCATTGTCGCTGCCAAGATTGATGAAATAAAAACATCAGATCTTGCTCCTCGTAAAAGAATTTGGGCATAATCTAAGCACTGTTTCTTTTGGCTCAGGAAACACCAGAGTATATCTGAAAGTCACTGGCAGAACTCAATCAGTAGTAACACTCACGATACTGCAATGCAGTTGATGAGAGATTCAATGTTTTTGTCTTATACTTTTTATTGATCTTTAATCTTGGGTGTCGGATCATTTCTTGATTACATTGCCAATCAGTAAAGATCATTTTTTAACCCTTAAATCTTATCTTTTGCTTGACTCTATGGCCTGGTTTGAGTTGTCTAACATTGAAAGAGAGAGAGAGGGATGAATCACTGGCCGAACCTCAACACCATGGTTCTTTGTGGCTCGTGCCATGACACAATGGAGAACTGATATTTGGTCAGAAAGGAATCTATAATGTTAGAGATCAAACGTAAAAATGCAAATGCTGAAATCTTGGCTGCCTTTGGTATGATAAAATTGTGTAATATTTCTGTCATGCTTTTATGTTGTATACCAAAATGAGTAGTTAAAATGCAACGTCCAAGTTACTAACAACTTCTAAGTCGAACGATTAAAAAAAAATTGTAATATGTTCTAAAATTTAAGTTGGATTTGAACTAATATTTTCACCAAGTAGAATTAGTGGTCGTAAAGTTTGGATAATCTTATTTATTAGGTAAGAAAAAGTTGAATCATAAAAAAAAACTGCGACATACAATGTGATACGAATTAGATTTAAATAACTTTATGTGATACGAATTAGATTTAAATAACTTTATGCGGTTATAAAGTTAAATAAGTTTAATTGAGTAAATGAGAAAGAATTTAGACAGTAAAATTTGAACAAACTCGATTTGACTCCGATCAAACTATCTCAATGGATTGATGCATTACTGGCAATGGATAAGATTTGAAACATAACCATAATAATTAGAACCAAAACTGACTGGGATTCATGCTTGGGTAGTACATTGGTACAGCGTAGTACGCTATGTACTGCATTCTAAAGCATAGATAGTAGTGAGTACAAGCATGTCCGAACCGAGACAGAAGACACCATAAAGTGATAAGCCTCAGCCTTTCCCGCCTCCTTTTATACGTCTCGTATCCGTGCGTTGTTGGCTTCGCTAGTTGCCTTGTCCAAAGATATTAAAAAAAAAAAAAAAAATCCGACAAAACCACTTCAAGAATGGCAACAGCTGCTTCCATGGCTACTTCACTATCGTTCGCCTTGCTTCCTTCCCAAGGTTATTCTTACTTTCCCATTGTTAACAGCTTTTTTTCTGTTAATCTTTCTCCTCTTTCTGTTGACGTTGGTATGTATTTTGGTGCTTGCAAAACCAGGGCTTCGCGGATCCACTCGTAGCTTGCCATTCACAAAACCCATGGTTGTTCTCCCGCATTTCACTTTACTTCCTGTCATCTGTTCAGAAATTTGACTTTGCGAAAATGTAATTTTGCACTGTAGGCATTGCGTTCGATGAAATGTTTTCTTTGTTAAAAAGCTTTTCTGGTTTATGCAGTAGATGCAAATTTATACCACTAGTCATTTGTTTTCCTAAATTTATTAGCCAAAGCTGCATTTTGTTTGTCGCAGAGAAGGTTTTCGAGGACTGGTTCTAATTTGATTACTGCCAAATTCGAGCTCAAGCCTCCTCCATATCCTCTGGTAAGAAGTTTCATTTTCGTAAGTATTCTTTCATGCTATCTCAAAAGGCCATCTTTTAGTGTAATTTCAGCTGCATTAGTTGGAACTAAGAAGGCAAAAGAGACCCATTTGTTGTTGTTCTTGTGCCTGGATAAGTAAGAAATGCTAATGAAAAGAACTAAAAATTGGAATCCAACGCTAAAAGTTTTGTTATTTGTTCATAAACCCAGAATGCATTAGAACCGCATATGAGTCAGGAAACATTTACGTATCATTGGGGAAAGCACCATAGAGCTTATGTGGAGAACCTAAACAAGCAAATTGTAGGAACAGAGCTAGAAGGGTTCTCCTTGGAAGACATCATTATTGTTTCCTACAACAATGGCGATATACTACCTGCGTTCAACAATGCTGCACAGGTTAGTAAATCTAATAATTATTAGTATTTATGATTATAATATATGCCTAATTGGTAACTATTGATCTCCCCTCCCCACTCAAAAAAATGTTGCCTTTTAAGTTCATTTATGAGACAGACAAATATGGTTGACACCTTTGAATTGTTTACAGGCCTGGAACCATGAGTTCTTCTGGGAATCAATGAAACCAGGTGGTGGAGGAAAACCATCTGGAGATCTTTTAGATCTGATTGAAAGAGATTTTGGTTCTTTTGAACTATTTATTGAAGAGTTCAAGTCTGCTGCAGCTACGCAGTTTGGTTCTGGCTGGGCTTGGCTTGCATGTGGGTAACCACTTAGCATGTCATCTTTTCTTATTTCCTTTTAATATTCTCAAGTTCGGGGCAAAATTGGACAGTAATGTGTCTATTTGTTTTATTCAGACAAAGCAAATAGGCTTGATGTGGAAAATGCGGCAAATCCTTGGCCATCAGAGAAGGACAAAAAGCTTGTAGTTGTGAAAAGTCCAAATGCCGTGAATCCCCTTGTTTGGGGCTACTTTGTGAGTATATTCCTGGCCACAAATCATGTTCATGTTACATGTGTAGATATAAAATGGGATTTTTGCTGTAGAAAGCAAACTGCACAGGCTATACTATTTGTTAGCTCAATGCATCTAATACTTTATCATCTGTTAATTTTCTGCAGCCACTTCTCACTATTGATGTCTGGGAGGTAATCCATGTTTTAACTTTTTTTTCCCCGCTGATTTGATAATTGAATTGTTGTGAAATTCTTTAAGATATTCTTGTTAACCAAGACTGATTTCATTGGTTGGATATTCTGTGTGTCAAACAGCATGCTTATTACCTTGACTTTCAGGTAAAGGTTCATGACTTCTAATTTGCTTCGGATTCTGTTATGAAGAGGTTATTTGTTGTTTCTAATGGAATGGTGTCAAGTGAGTCTAAGAACTCTGTAAATTTATTTTTTTCTGGCAGAACCGACGACCAGATTATATTTCAGTGTTCATGGAGAAACTTGTATCTTGGGAAGTGGTTAGTGCTAGACTTGAAAAAGCAAAGGCTCAAGCTGCAGAGAGAGAAATGGAGGAAGAGAGGAGGAAAAAAGAGGAAGAAGAGGAGCAGACTGACGATGAATCTTTGGAGATGTATGTGGATAGCAACGCTGATGAATCAGAGGCCGAATGAATTTAAATTAATATATTATGATGATATTAGAACATCATATGATTTATATCTTCACTGTATCTTCGAAAGTGAGTTAGTGGTTAGTTTGTGTGGCCAAGACAGATCCTTTCGTTCTTTTAATTATTTTTGTATCTACATCTGGACAGCTCTTCTGATTTGTGGATATTCATCTTTCAGATGTAGAAAATGAAGCAATTTATCAATAAAGTAACCATCATTTTCATAAATGTGTTGGTGGTAGTTCCATGGATCTTCTGAACTGTATAGAAAACAAACTATACAGGCCTATAAATTAGAGACGTAGTATTAATTTGAGTGTTGGCCACATCTTTCCTAGAATAAACTATAACTAATTATGCTTTTCAGACATTGAGAATTAGACATGTTTGCCACTTAAAAGATGATTTTTGGTAAACTCTTCAGCACAATGCATAAAATGGGCAAATTATGTATTCTGTTGGATGCTTGGATGAACTAAATTCCTTCGTAAGAACAGTAAACGTTACAGCACAACATTCCAGTGAGCTTGAGAGGACAAAAATGGTAAGAATGCTCTGAATATCGATACAATAACAGAATAATTAGTTACAAAGAAGGATACTAGCATGTCGAGAATGATTGCTCTGAATGCTATCATCTTATTGGAGATGTCCTCAAAGACAAAAGACCTTGAAGATCTGAAACCATTGAATTTCCAGTAGTAGGGGGTCCGAAAATGTCCCAAAAGCGAAGAGTCTCATCTGCTCCAGCAGATATTACTGTTACTCCATCAGGACTCTACATCACACATAAAGGGAAACTTCAAATTTTCATATTTTGCAAATATTCTAATGGATTCTGGACTTAAAGTTTGAATAGATAAACCTGGCATAGGTTGATAATTCTGGTTCTGGATCTGTAATTCCCTAACTCCCCCACCTTGGTCATGGAAGGGTACCTCCACAGGCATAGTTTGTTTTGATTGTCCCTTGTGCTGTAGCCATGGCCGCTCAATATCTCCTTATGATGTCTGTTCCACTCCAGCCCACAAATCTGCTCATTTACATCACATTACTAACAGCAATAGTTAAACCAAAGAGGAATGATGTTTAGTATAAGACAGATACCTGTGCTTTGGTTTCAATGCTATTAATGCAGACTCCTTTCTGTGTATTCCATATCTTAATACATCCATCACTCAAGCCTCCTCCTGAGGCAAGAACATCGTGCTGATGCGGGCACCAAGCAAGGGCCTTGACTGCAGCACAATGATCGCTGAGTCGATGTAGAAATTGGGACGAACTCATCTTGGAAGCTTCCCATATGTATAACAGATTATCATTGCCTCCACTTGCCAATCTGTTGCCTTCAATTGACCATTTCAAGCCGCAAACTTCATCTGCATGCTTTCTTATGTAGGAAATCATACTGTTTCCTGCTCTAACTGCAAATAAGATATAAACATGAGAGGTTTCCTGAAAACGTATATCAAACTAGCAGTGAAAAAATATGATCCGAATACCATCATGATTGATAATGGATTTGTCACGGCTTCCAGATGTTAAAACGTGGCCATTCCAGGCAGTGGATGCAATCCTTCCACTATGACCTTGAAGGTTTCTAATCTGTATGCAAACAGATGTAATTAGTTGATGTTTCTGCAACCTTCTAAACAGATCTCAGAGAGAGAAAGGCATACAAGTTTGGAAGACTCGGCATCCCAGAGCTCAAGTTTGGAGCACATATATCCAACAGCTAGAGTTCTGGCATCGTTGGACCAGGTCACACTGGTAGGCATATCGTTCCCACCACGAGCTTGCAGCAACTTGTGTACACTCTGGTCCACTGAGTTCCATAAGTATAGTTCCGGACCCAAAGCAACAGCAAGAATGTTGTTAGTACCCCAACTCATGATGTTCACATAGAAGTCATTTCTAAGCCCTGGTGCATCCAAAATCCTCTTTTCTCCCTGCACACCCACGTTCCACCATTCACAACATCAAACAAACTGTATAAGCACAGTCATGCCATCTCATATTGTTCTTTTGATCCGAAAATCTTCCGGTTTTATCACACAAAGGACACTTCACAAGTATGATTCAAGGCTCTACATATATATTATAACAGATCCTCACTATATCTCGAAATGGGACTAAGGTGTTAAGTTTATTACAGTCGGTTTGATTCTTCTTTCTGCTTCACTGTCCAAAAGGATAGAATCTTTCATGAGAATCCAAGCAACATTTAACTCAAAAATTCATGAAAAGCAATCCAACCCACAGCTTTGATGAATCCCAAGATTGGAATGTCATGCTTATTCCATTCTACTATAATCCATCAGTGAAACAAAATGATAAAAAGAGGGCTTCAAGTAATAGCTCCTAAAGTTTAAAACAGGCCATAGATGTAAGAAAACATGAACCTGATTGTTCCAAACTACTCTCAACCAAAGTAACTGAAATAGCTAAACTAGTAAAACTAGAAACATGCTGGTGGAAAGGGTATTGTTTGACACTTAAATCAATTGCCTATAAGAGGAGAACGCAACTTGAATATAAGATCACGGAAAATTCAAAATCTAACATATGTAAACTCATTATGTGTTTAGGAAGCATAAAAGCCTACAGTACAACAATTTTGGAAGGGGTAACATGAAAAATCACATAACAAATATCATGTTAGACATCTAACCTTAAAACCAATTGACAATAAAAAGATCAACTTGAATATAAAATGACACAAAACTCAGAATTTAACCAATGCAATGTGAGATATCACCACTTTAACGAACATCCTATGTACTAAGTACTAAATAAAATCCAAAATGCATAAACAGGAGGAGAAAAGTGGCATCGAGTACCTTGGGGATGCACCGGTATTGAGTCTGTTTGCTATCCTTATCGAATATCGTTGCTTCTTCTTTTCTCATGTCGTCAACAAAACGAATGGATTTTCTACTCGATTTTGGGCTGCCTCTGAAAACCATAATCCTAGAAGGTCTCCCTTCCGAATCTAAAGACAGATTCTCAATAAGTTTCTGCTGATAAACTTGCTGCCAAACAATGAAGAGAAAATCAGAAAGAGTTTTACCATGTCCAAATCAATATATCCTGATAACATGATACTCGTGTTACAAACCAGAAACACAAAACCAAGATAGACAGAAAACATGGAGAATTTCCATGGAATTCAGGCATCAAGAAACTACAAACTAGAGAGCAAAGAATGGTGAAACGCACATTGCATTTTGAAGTGTTGAAATCTCTGGTCCTGTTGGTCAACAGGCTGTGGGCTTTATCAAGATCCATCAAACTTCGGTTGGGTAAAAAGCGATCCCCCTTCGCAACCAACCAAAAGGAAGACCAAATGAATTCAAGAATGAAGGAATTAACTAATGCTTACAAAACATTCAAGGAAGAAGAAGAGAGGAACAATGCAAAAGTGGGTTCTTGATTAAGAACAGAAAGAAAAAAAAAAAAACAAATACAAGAAGAAAAAGATCATTGGTACTGGAAAATCGTATCGAGTGGGACTGTCATGGAGTCGTCTTGGAGAGTACCAATCCGATTCAAGGAGTCTCCAGATGGCGCTTTGATCCATTTTGAGGTTCCAAAACACTCTGGAGTGTCTTCTGTCTGGAGAAACTACGAAAGTAAGAAGAAAAATGGATTACAAACAACAAACAAACTACTGGGGAGGCTTTGATGATCCCTGTCCCGCCAAAAGAACCAACCGTTGTTACCGTTCAAAGAGTCGGGTTGGATTACTAGCCCATATTATTGAAAACTAACTTGTTCTGGGTTCAGGGCCCATGTTTTCTGTTGGTTGATTATTCACTGGACTGGCGGTAGCAGATTAGCAGAGCTGTTCATGGGCTATGACGAATGGGTTTGATCAAAATGTAAGCCTAACTTGAAAAAGATTGGCCTGTTTATGATTTTTGTCCAAAAGATATTATCACATTTTGTATCGAAACACTGAATATCAAATCAATTTGTCAATTTCTTTTTCATTCATGCATGACTTATTAATATCTTTTCATACGGTTTTCGAATTGTGTCATCCTTGTTTATAATTAAAAGGTAATCTGAACCGCAGGGCCTGATAATTCAGTATATAACCTCGTATTTAGAAACAGGCCTCTTAAAAATGAAAACCCCAAATGGTTCATTTGTGGTTTCTATAGGACAATGCAGTCGAAGAGAAAAAAACTTAGGAGAATAGCTTTTAAACTGAAACAAATTGCCTTCATAGTAAACATATAAACAGGTAAAATCAGGTGAAGCACCAGAATTTTCACAGATGCCAGAGATTAGCCTCCTGGTTCAAAGAAAAACATAGCAAGGCTTTCACCTTCTCCCTATCAGAAACTATCTACGAAGTAAAATGGACACAACTAGATAGTACTAATTCACTGATACATATAGGATGAATGACTGAAAGGCGCAACAGTCGGCAGGGTGCCAGTCCTATGAAAGCTACTGCTATAAGACTCATTTTCCCCTATAGAATCGGCAAACCGGTATAGATCAGCTGCTGTCCTATCAGTAGTATCAGGCAGACCGGCAAAGCCTTCTACAGATGATGACGACCCAAGGAAACCACCAAACCTCATGGATGCAGTTTGCACAAAAGAGCCTTGTTGCCATCCATATGGCAGACCACTGCTACTCATCGTTTGTGCATCCTTATCGACCTCAGTCTTCCCATGAGCCCCAGAATAAGAACTTGTTGGGTTGACACCGATGCTTGTCACCATACCACTGCTTCCAATGCCAGTGATTCCTACCATCTGGCCAACTCCATTTTCATGTAACGAGCCTATAGTTGATCCTTGTGGTACAGCTGAAGCAGAAGGATAATTGGTGACATGACCAGAAATAGCACCATTGTAAGAGTTTTGGACCAAACATTCATATGGCCTCGTCCCTTCAGCAAGAGTAGCAGTCCATTGCTCATGCAACCCATTGACAAGAGAAGATTTCAGCAAGGGTGACCCTTTGGTGGTAAACCATGACCGCTTTGTTTCTTGACTCATAACCCTACTCGAGGATCCCATTTCATCCAATTTTCTCTTTGGTATCATTTTCTTGTCCTCGATCCTTTTATTTAACTCAGCAATTTCTTCTTCCAACTTGACTAACTTCTCATCAATTTGCCAAGCACCAAGAAGCTTTGTTACATCACTATTGCCATTTTCCAAATACTGGACTATGGACTTCAGGGCCTCTAATTGTTTTTCATTAACCTTTTTCTGCAAAAAGCCATGATAAGATAAATACAATATTAAAGAATGACAAAAGCATATAAGATCATAGTGTGACGGTAGATTAAAAAGGAACATACCAGTGCCACAGGGGAGTTTTGTGCTTCCTGTTTTGCCCTCTTGAATGCTTTTGTAGACTCTTGCAAGAATAAAGTCAAAATTGTCTTAGGGGAGAATTTATCCTCAAGCCCAAAGATAGAAGCAACATCAACAGCTTCAACATGCATTCCATTCTTTGCCATAGTCTCTATGATCACTGTAGAAGACAAAAAGCATCCTACATAAGACTCAAGAATTACAGCAATAACCAATCAAAATCTAAATGTAACCACCCACCCCCAATGAAATAGTAATAACAATAATTATCAGATGCAGGCATATTTACTTCACCATAGTATTAATATGGTAAAGCATCGGACGTCCAATTTCTATGAGAATTCTCATAATGGGTACTTCCAAAGTGAGGCAGAGCACAACAACTCTTTCCAAAAGGTTGATTACAGTCTCTCAGACTCCTTTTCTCTATAAGAAACACCCATTAGGCACACAACCCTGCCCCTTCCCTCGATATCATGAAACTATCTTAAAATCAAGGATATTCAAATCAAATAAGGAAGTCTTTCCCTATAAAAACAGAGAAGTCATGAGCATAGAAATCTACGTACCCAATCTACATGCACTAAGAAAGCCTTTCCAGACCACGTATTGGTAAATCCACCATTTCTTCCATCCTCTTCCTTTTGATTTCAATATTTATAAATGTAACTTCTAGTATGAACTAACAGAATCCCGAAATAGCAGTTCACTTCCTCGAAACATTTAATATTCTCTATACATTAAAATAGATTACCAGTTTGCTATGATGCCATTGTAGTTTATTTAAAGAGCAAATATTTACCTACATTTCCTCTTCCTATACCAGGTTCAGAAATTTATCTTCTAGCTATATGAAGTAAGACCAAAGACCACCTCAATGCTTGAGTAATTCACTTATCTCCAGGCAGGATTATAACAAATCTCTGGGTAACTCAGAGCTGGCTAACAGCCAAAAATGGATTCTAAAGAACGGCAAGAAAAGTTATACTTCATTTTTCCACAATTCTTGTTACCAGAAAGACAGAATAAACTACCCTCTTTAAAGCATTCCACTTTTTCAACTAGAGTCTGAATCGTTACGACACATGGTAAAAAACCAATCAATAGTGATTTCCTTGTTTATAGCTAAGATTGTATCATAAAAATTCGTTTATGGAGTTCTAAAACTGCACTCCACTAGTAGTCTATAGGATTATAACCTTACCTGTAAACTGAACAAAAATGTTAACCACAAAGAAATTAAGAGGAAGCATGAAAACTATGGCAAATTCCAAATTCCTCGAACAGATCTCGGCCTTCATACTTAAAAACCAAATAGCAGGTAAACATCAAAACCGCATAGAAATAATGATGCTCCATACTCTAGATTGGTAACATCCAACAAAATCACAAATTTATAAGCAATTCATAGAAGTCAAGGAGCCCAAGATGCAATTACCTGGCATTTTACCAGGAAGCACAGGAGAGCTCTTTATCGCATCCGAAATAGCCCTGAGATTACACAACCGCAACAAATTTCCCAAATCCTCATTCCGGA
The DNA here is from genome assembly GCA_033439115.1 of Firmiana major. Lineage (NCBI taxonomy): Eukaryota > Viridiplantae > Streptophyta > Magnoliopsida > Malvales > Malvaceae > Firmiana > Firmiana major. The sequence goes on along the minus strand of CM065896.1, from coordinate 95,725,085 downwards.
ACATTTTCGGAATCCCAAAACAAGCAACAAAAAGCAACAAGCCCCTAGCATCAACTTCACTGGCCTTAGCCAAACCACCCTCAGTAATTAACCTCTTCCGCCACGCAAGAGCTCCTTTCTCGGCTTCCACCTTAAGGTCTGCTGCAATATTAAACCGACCTTCACCGCGAAAGCCTCCCATCATCAAAAGGAAAAACTCCAACACCAAAACCGAAGCTTGCCTTGCCGGAATCATGGGCGAGTCCTTCGTGTAAGCCTTTATTCCCTGTAGAAAGAACCTCCCAATGCATTCTAAAACCAATTTGTCGGGTTTTGGGGCAAGCTTTAGAGCCTCAGGTACTTCTTCTCGAAGCTTCGAGACGTTTGATAAGTGGGCGACAATGTATTTACGGAGTCCTTTGCTGCACATCATCTCGCAGAGGCTCTGAATTTCGGAACGCGAAGCTTTCGGAAGAGGAACCGTCTCGGGTTCAGTTTTTTCCGCTTGACTATCAGTTTCCGTTGATTTGGGAGGGGGTTCGGCTTCAATTTGTGGGCGCTGTTGTTCTTCTTGTGGTTCATTGAATTTGGATTCGATGGCTTGATTGATCAATTCGAGGTGTTCTGTTAATTCGTCGAATCGGCATTTAAAAGCATGGATTGAGGAAGAAAGAGAGGCGAGGTCATTGATGGATTTTAAGAATTGGGTTTCTCGTTGTTGTTGTTGTTGTTGTGGTGGTGGTTGCTGTTGTTCGGGTTCAGTTTTGACAACCGCTAACGGCTGAGGAATGGGCTGCGGGGGTGGTAGGGATAGCGGCGACGGAAGTGGTTCTTGCTTGATGGAGGCAACAGTGGTGGCGGAGGAACTGGAAGACTTAGCCATGACTAACGAGACGAGAGCAGAATGGTTTTAATGGAGAGAGAATTAAACCCAGGAAGCTAACCTTTGAACGAAGCCGGAGGCCAACAAGCGTTGCATTTTTTTTTCTTAAGTAGCTATTACATAAATTTTCTGATTTTTTTAGAATGTTTTTAATATTTATAAAATAGTTTAATATCCAAATAAACTTTAAATTTTACTAAAAAAATTCAAATACATAATCAATCTTTTATCTTATAAAATTATTATTATAAGTTTTTATTTTATTATAATTATATTTATACTCGTTAAATTTTAAAACTATGAAATTGATCTTCAAATATTTATTATTTATTTTAAATCATTCGATTAAAAATTTTGAACAAATAATTAAATTTTTTTATACTGTCGTAAAAAGCTTCTCTTTTTTTTTTTTTTTACTAGTAAAATTTGATAACTCATTTATCTTTTATCCCTATAAGGATAAATGTTGAAAAACCCAAAAAAAAAAAAGCATTTTAATGGTTTATACATCATTTATAGTTTTTTTTTTTTTAAACAATGAGAAAATTTTAAAATTTTATCTAAATAAAATGATACAATACTTATTATGAGAGTTGTATAGTTTGATAATGAAAATTGAAGAAATTCAGCATATGATAAATGAGACAATGAAATATATATATATATATATATATATATATATATATATATATATATATATATATACTCTAACTGCATTGTTTAATATCTTAAAGATTTACTTTTATACAATTGAATAAATTTAATATATACTCTAAACACCAAAAAAGTGTTCCTATACTATTCACATGCACAACGTTGCACCATGGAGTTTTATAGTACTAGGAAGAACAACTAGAAGACAGATGCAGCATCAGACAAGCTGATGTTCTGGTCTGATCGACTTTTAGGTGTAACAATGGGGTTTCCTGAAGCATCCAGATCAACAACAGCTGTTTCACCGGGCCTGTAATCTCCGGCCAGGAGGGCTTCACTCAGGGGATCTTCTACTAGGGAGGTAACTGCTCTCCGAAGGGGCCGTGCACCATAGCTCCGGTCATAGCCTTGTTGACAGATGAGGTCCTTGACTGACTCCGACACCTCCAAGCCGATTCCCAGAGACATGAGCCTTGCTTTCACCTCTTGCAACATCAGGTTTACGATCTCAAGCATCTGCACAGAACCAGATTGATTTGACCAAGAGGCGACTGCTTTTTGGTATAACATAATCCTAGATGAGCGGACTTTTACAACCTTGAATTATTGCTTACTCGTTCTAAATCTTAGTAATTTTTCAAGTTTTAAGTGATATATAGCATGTAAAGATAGTTGGAAACTCATGGAGATTTGAGCAAAATGAGGTGGTTTCAGACAGATTCACCGGATTAAGATGGTTATTATTTGATGAATCAACAGGAAGTTGCATACCTGAGCTTTCTCAAGAGACCGGAATACAACGACTTCATCAATCCTGTTGAGTAACTCTGGCCGGAAATATGCCTTCAGTTCTTCTATTACCAGAGACTTCATTCCAGCATATGTAGATTCATCATCATTCTCCAGCATGAAGCCAATGGAGCTACGTCTGCCCTTTGCAATAGCAGAAGAACCCACATTCGAAGTCATCACCACCAATGCATTCTTGAAAGATACTCTTCGACCCTGATCAACAGAATCTCGAACATGAGACACGGATAATCAACAACATAAATCGAAGTCATTGAATGTTAAGACATTGTATAGATGATGGTTGTTTATCTTTAAATATCTCAACCGAAAAGCACCATATATATATATATATATATATATATATATATATATATATATATATATATATATATATATACACACATACATTGTCAACACCAGAATCTCAGACAAGTGCACTTCACAACAAACAAACCTGTGAATCTGTGAGGTGGCCATCTTCAAACAACTGTAGAAGGATGTTGAATATATCTGGATGGGCTTTCTCTATTTCATCAAGCAATAACAACGTGAATGGTTGTCTTCTAATAGCTTCCGTAAGCATACCACCCTCTTCATAACCTACATAACCTGGGGGTGATCCTATTAGTTTGCTCACTGTATGCCGCTCCATGTATTCACTCATGTCCAATCTGAGCATGGCATCCTCCTGCAGTAATGGCATTGAAGGACAGAAAAACATAGCAAGATTAAGCAGGTGTTACAGGCCAAGTGACATTCCGAAAAACAAAACTTGAATGTTTGCCAAAAGCAGTTTCAGTATTTTCTTACAACTCTAATATTATAAAAATGGTTAGTACTCAAAGGATATAATTTAAAACTGATTTCGAAGAGAGAAAGGCATGGATAATAGCAAGAAGCCTTACCGACCCAAAATAGCATGCTGCTAAAGCTTTTGTTAATTCAGTTTTTCCAACCCCGGTTGGACCACAAAAGATCATTGCAGCAATTGGTCTATCTGGATCGTTCAGACCAACGCGAGATCTCCTAACAGCTCGAGAAATGGCAGCAACTGCCTCGTCCTGACCAACAACCCTCTTCTTTAGTTGCTCATCAAGGCCAACTAGAAGCATTCTTTCGTCTGCGGTGATCTGCTGCACTGGGATCCCTGTCCAAACTGAAGCAACTGTTGCAATTTCTTCAGGTCCCACCATTATAGGTCTGAAAGCATCACCACAAGAAGTTTAGTTAGAGACCAGATATAAACTAAAGGACAAAAAACCTTGGATGTATCGTTCAACATGATTCCAGGAAAAAAAAACCCTTACTCATTATTATCTGAAGTAGAAGGCAAAGGGGGTTCTCCAGAATTTTCCCCATTGGAAGCACCATCATCCTGTTTCAACCTACTGGCCATGACCTAATCATGACAGAAGCACAAAAAGGATGTTAACAGCAAATAAAAAAAACTAAAGTCTATTACAAGAGAAAAGATATTACCACTTCATGCATGGCCTGAACAGTTCTGATTTCTTCCCAATAATCAATAGGTGACTTTGAGAGAATGCCAGTTTCTTGCTCTCTTTTCCTCCTAAATGCCTCAATACGAGCTCGACTTCCAGCCTCATCAATGAGATCAATTGCTTTATCCGGAAGATACCTGTCAGGAATGTATCTTGATGAAAGGTACACGGCAGCATTTATTGCTTCCAGAGTGTACTGGCACTGGTGATGGGACTCATATTTCTCACGCAGACCAAGCAGTATCCCAACTGCATCCTCCTATAAGTGATCACATCAAATCCAAATAAGAAAAGAGGGAAATAGACAATACTTTGTATTAAAGAAAAAGATTGTATTGCAAACAACCTCGCTAGGCTCATTAATCCACACCGGTTGGAATCTTCGTGCTAATGCTTTATCCTTTTCAAATTGAGTCCTATATTCCCCTATAGTTGTTGATGCCATACACTGCAAGCCATGAAATACTAATGCTCAATTAAAATACACATTAAGAGCTTGGTCAATGAGCAGAATTTAGTTCCTCAAAAGTGTAAATATTGGGGTATGACAATAATAAGAAGAAACACAGCATCTATACTGAAATATTTAGGCTGCCCCTGGATTGGTCCCTCTACAACTAGGATTCTTTGGAAAAAAAAAAATTAATGAGCTGGAAGTCCCCCAGCCTGGACTTCTACTTTTTCTTTCTTTGCTCCTTCACTTCAATAAAAATTTTCCCATTAAAGACCTGACTCCTACTTTTCCTCTCTCTGTTTCAAAACCATTTTTATCTCCACCAGTAAAATCTCCTTTTCTTTTCCTTTGCAGCAAGTGGGTTGAAGAATATCAAAAGAGCACTAAAGGTGCCAACTTCAACCCCTTTAAAAAAGTATTGGAGGGAAAAAAAAATCAGTGTCAATTAGAGGTAATTCAGATGTATTAATGCTGTTTAACTTCCAAATATCATCTTCAATAACTGCAGTAAACAGCATGCCATATGAGAAACATTTACCTGTAATTCACCCCTACCAAGTGCAGGCTTCAAGAGATTGGCAATGTCAAGACCAGATCCCTTGTTTCCTCGGCCGACTGTACCAGATCCGATAAGCGTGTGGACTTCATCAATAAAAAGAATAACATTACCTGCAGAACAAGTACATCAAGTATAAGAAACAACAAAATTCAACATTTCAGCTCCCAAAAAGTCAACTCCTCATAGTAGGCACCTGATTTTATTGTCTCACTTAGTAAAGCAGTAACGCGTGCCTCTAATTCTCCCCTCTCCTTTGCACCAGCCATTAGCAGTCCTATGTCCAAGGACATTATTTTTTTATCCTGTGTAAAGAAAAAAGCAACAAAGAAATTAGATTTGGAGATACAAGCTTCTGAGAAGCATGGCTATTGGCATTTAGGAGTAAAAGGAATTAGCTATGCTATCTAGAACATTGATGGCTTGTGAAGAGACAGACCCATAAAAATGCTGGGATTTCTGCCTCCGCAATTCTAATTGCAAGTCCTTCCGCAATGGCTGTTTTACCAACCCCACTTTCACCAAGAAGAATAGGATTATTCTTAGTCTTGCGACAAAGTATCTGAACAACTCTTTGAACTTCAGTCTCTCTGCCAATAACAGGATCAATGAATCCTTCACTTGCGCGAGCAGTAAGATCCACACAGAATTGAGCCAAAGCACTGTTCCCTAATAATCACATATGAGGTACAAAGCATTACCCTCTATTATTCTAATATATATATATATATATATATATATATATATATATATAAATATATATATATATAAAGAAAGAAGGAACAGATCAAATTTCTACCTCTTGCCTCAGGGGATCTCGAAACAGCAGCATTACCGGAAAGAGATTTCTCACGCATCCTTTTTGATGACATTGAAGGTTCCCTACCATCTTTTGCAAGCTCCCCTTGTAGTCTGGTGACAGCTGCATCTGCCAAGTGATTTACATTTGCTCCTAATCTGAAATTTTCAATACAAAAATTAATGACATGAAACTCGCATTGTATGTGCTTCAGACCCAGATACTCATGCAAATGTGAATCACTCGGCCAGAAGCCAAGTGAATCAGTTGTACCTATAATCAAATGTTAAATTTCAATTGTTTCTTGGTTTCTATACTCACTTGGTCTCTATACAAAGTTAATGACATAAAAGATCTAACATAAAATCAAATGTTAAATTTCTTAAATTGTAAGAACTCTATCGTTCATTATTTCCTTTCCCTGTTTTTGCCCCTGTTTGCATGACTGCATGCAATGCAAAGCAAATAATCATCATGAAATAGCATATATTGTGCTTACTCAGGAGCTTCTGCATTAAGTATATAATAACTTTAAATGTCAGATGATTCAAAACAAGACAACGCATGTTCATGTTCTACCAGCAAAGAGGAAACAAATTTGCTCATTAAAGAAGAAAGTTACTACCTTGTAAGGACCCGACCAGCACTTCCATCATCAACGGTGAACAAGCCAATACATATATGCTCCGGTGCAATAAAATTATGACCCATAGTTCTCGAATACTCGACAGCAGCCTCAAAAACACGTTTCGTGCTTATGGAAAACGGCACATCCGATGAAGAAACAGCAGACCCTTCTTGTTGACCCGACCCAGAACCCGAATCCTCACCTGAATCAAGATTACTACTTTGCCAAATGCTACGAACAGCCTCACGGGCCTTTTCGATATTTAAGCCTGACCCCAGAAAACCATTGGGGTCGCGATCTTCACCGATCAAACCCAGCAAAAGATGCTGGGTGAAAACCATGTCTTTGCCTAGAGATTTGGCTTCCCTTTGAGAAAGGATCACGGCTTTGATTGCTCGCTCTGTAAAACGCTCGAAAACTGCAGAAATTTGCATATGTTTTCTTCTTCTACGAGAATGGGAGTGTTTAACATGACTAAAGTTATTGTAACGAGAGATTGAGAGGCCAAAACAAGAAGAATTTGAAAAAGAAATTGAATTTCTGTTATTTTTGTGGAAATGGGAAGGGAAACATGGACGTGTTGAAGGATGGGAAAATAAGTAACGTGAATGGAAATGAATTGGCAGAGAAGAAGAAGAAGAAGAAGAAGAAGAAGAAGAACATAAAACTTCCATGTTTTCTGGAACAAAAGCTTGTCTTTAGCTTCTTTCAGCTAGGAGTTTCGTTAAGGACGTAAGGAAAAGAAGAAAGGAGAGAATACAGGCTGAGTTTGAGTTGATGTTCAATCGAATATGAAGGATATTTTCAGGGTGGGCTGTCGGGTGAAGGAAGAAAAGAAAGGAAGAAGAAAGGGATGGAGTAGAAGAGTAGGATTTACACGTCAAGCCACCGGTTTTTTTGTTGTGTTGTGACCAAAAATAAAACTCCAAAGTTTTACCTTTTGCAAAAGCCTATAAGCATTTGTCTTTGAACAAGTCCGCACGGAAGTTAAACGAGCTAAGAACAATCTTGGAAGGTTTGGTGGAGCCAAAAGCGCCAAATCCTTGCCTGACACAGCCAAAAGTTTGGGTACTTTCCAGATTGGCTGGAGCCGCACGTTTAAGTTTCGGTTCCATGGTTGGTCGCGGGCTTAGAATCTTCCTCCAAGCTTAATTTTGCATGAGCATTTGCATTCTTAACTATCCACGATGGGGGAAAAAAAAAGGTCAAAATTAAAGAAAGATGCAAAGGATTGAACAAAAATGATGGATCGAGAATAAATGAAAGAGTAGAATTTATGCAATATAATATAATGTCAATTTATATGTTAATTTATATAATTTAATTGTAATGTGAAATAAAGGTTCGGACATGTCTCAATCGCACAAGTTTGGACTGCCAAAATGCATGGAAGACAATTATGGACAAGCAATGCATGTGAAATGCAAAGTCAAGACCGCATCAACATCAACTCCACCGTCTTCAAATTAGACTAGGACTTTGTCAGCCTGTGCATGATCAATGAATAAGAGTGCAAAAACCAGGAAAATGCACGCATGCTCGGAGAAATTTCACCATGTGAAAGTTGCACAATCAAAATCAAATAGTAACATTTAGAATATAGTATATTTCAAGAAGTTATCACCTGCGAAAATTGCTGCATAATCTTGTACTCAAAACTTTCATGAACCTAGCCAGTAACCTCTTGGTCAAGTGTGATTAACAAAGACTTGTAAGGCTTGAGTGCGAACCTAAACAACTTCATCCGAATCTTTAATTATCAAAAAAAAAAAAAAAATTCATGAACCTCTAGAAATTGTCATGCTTTTAAAAACAAAGGTACACCTACCAGGAAAAGGATCATAATTGCATATCACCAATTAAACAGGCCTAGTCTTTGTGGACTACCTATCATAAGCACCAAATTGAGTTTCTAAAAATATACATAAAAGAAGAGTTTTTAAATGTGGCAGCAAAAGGAGTATTGATGACTTCAGCTCTACCAGTTCATCCTCTCCAAGATTCAGTTTTTCAGGAAGGTAATGGATTTAATTGCCTGATCAAGTTTTCTCAAAAGCACCTTCTAATAGAAGGTTGAAAATCAAAATCTGCCCGGCAAAATTTCTTGTTCAGACATCCTATAGAAAGCTGAGGTACAAGGTTCAGCTATGGCGGCTACCAGTAATCATTGCAGGAGCAAGTTCCATCTTGAAAGTGATGGAACCGATTTGCATCTCTAACAACAAGCTTCCGCCCATAAGCATAAGAAACAAACTTGAATGCTGAGTGGCAATCATTGCAGGTGCGCAGATTATTTATAACCTGAATTGATAGTTCTGGATCAGTCTTCATGATTCCAAAGGCTACAGCGAGCTTTTCACTGTGATAGTTTAAAATGTGCTCCTTGTCTTCCTCTTCCACATCGTGCAGGACACATGAAACGTCTGGCACATATCCTACCATCTTCATCTCAATTGACAAGCTCTCTACTTTCCTATAAACTTCCTGCCAGTAAGGGTTCACTCGATCAGCAGCATGGAAGCCATGAACCTCTTTACCAAACTCAATCACACTGAATGCTGAAGGCTTTCTCAATCCCCTATCCTTCATATCTTGCCTCAACTTCCCAACTTCTTGCCATCTGTTAGAAGCTGCATATGTGTTTGACATTAGTACATAGTATCCAGCATGATCTGGTTCAAGTTGCAATAAGCTTCTTGCTGCTGTTTCCCCTAATTCAGTATCCCCATGGATTCTGCAAGCCAAAAGCAAAGCCCCCCAAACACCATCATTTTGTGGGATGGGCATCTGTTGAATGATATCAAAAGCTTCATGCAGGAGTCCCGCTCTGCCTAGCATGTCAACCATGCAAGCATAGTGTTTCGCCTTGGGTGTCACAGAGTGCTTTTTCATATCTGCAAAACATTTCCTACCCTCATCAACAAGACCTGCATGACTACAGGCAGAAAGCAGGGAGGTAAAAGTAATATGGTCTGGCTGAATGCCAGCATGTAGCATTTCTGAGAAGAGATTCAATGCTTCTTTCCCATATCCATGCATGCCATATCCAGAGATCAGCACATTCCATGATGTGGTAGTCCTTTCTCTCGGATGAATATCATTAAACATCTTGGAAGAGGTGTCTAAATCCCCACATTTAGCATACATATCTATTAGTGCATTACGAAGAGTTGCATCAATTGTAATCTTTTTATCAATCATAAAATCGTGGAGTCTCCTTCCCAGATGTTGAGAGCCCAAATAAGCACAAGCAGATACCATGATCAACACCGTCACCGGATTAGGCTTACACCCAGAATCCAGCATCTCCTCAAAAAGCAACAAGGCTTCACTAGCTTGACCATTTTGACTGTAACCTGAAAGCATAGAATTCCATGAGATGCCATCTCTTTCCTGCATCAGATCAAAAGCCCGACGAGCCTTGCTCACATTCCCACATTTTGCATACATGGCAATAATTGCATTCCCAACAGAGACATCCTCCAAAAACCCATTACAAATGGCATGAGAATGAACTGTTTTAGCTCTCATGGTATGCCCCAACTGACCAACAGCTGAGGCAACACTCACAATTGCCACTGCGTCAGCCAAAACACCTTCGTGTTGCAGTTTTTGGAACAACAGAAGTGCCTTGTGGGGCTGTTCGGCCTGTTCATAGGCCGTGATCATGGCAGTCCAGCAAACAAGATCCCTCGTTGGCATTTTATCAAATATCTTAAAACTCTCTTCAGTTTGGCCACATTTTGCATACATGTCAACTAAAGCAGCCTCGACATACAAATCCAAATCAAACCCAGTTCTTATAGCATCCCCATGAGCAACTTTCGCTTCGATAATCAACGATTTCGAAGCGCATGCTTTGAGAACAAAAGGGAAAGTGTAGTTATTAGGGGAAATACTACTTTTGCGCATTAAAGAATATAACTTCAATGACTCAATGTAGCAGCCACCATTTGCATAAGCCCGAATCATTGTATTCCAAAGAAAAGAATTGGGTTTATTACCGTGGAGAGCGTCGAACACTGAGCGAGCACTATTCTGGTCTCCAAATTTGGCATATTTGATGATAATTTGGGCACCCAAATGAGAGTTACGATTGATAATGCCTGTAGCAGTAAGAGACGACTGTATCTGTTTGAGTGAAGCCAAGTCATTGCAGAAACTAAGCAGTCTATTGCAAACGTTCTCTGTTAAGTCAAGAGATGAACTAAAGCCATTGTTGGACTTGAATGGAAGTAGAGAAGGGTTTAGGAGAGGTTTACAGGAGACACGGAAGTAGTAACGCCCGAAACCCAGACGATGCATAACTCTGGGTTTATCCGGGCAGTCAGTGTCGTGTTTCTTGCTTTCCCTTGTTAATGAAGGATAACATTGAGCTGAGTCAATGGACGCCTGGAGCTGCGTTCTCTTTCAAAGTTCAGAGGAAAGGAAATTTTCTACCATTGCCAAAACTTGGATTGGAGCAAATTGTACATGTATGAACAATGAAAATCTTAAAAAATGGATCTTCAGATCCATGTGATTCATATTCCTCACTACAATAGCACTATGCTATGGTCAATTTTTCCATTTTCTGTACAGTATGTAAGATGCAACGAATTAAACCATCCCGGGCTTCAAGTTACATGCATCAATGAAAGAAAATGCACCATGCAGCATATTACAGACTACAAATAAGGTGCATAGTCCAGATCAACAACTCTGAGACGAGTCAACCTGGCTCCAGAGCTTCTCAGCGTAAGTTTTATCCTCTTCTTTCTCCTCTGTAACATAATTAGTAGCCCGGCTTATTACCTCGTCTTCATCTGGGACCTCTTCCATCATATCTTCTGTAACTTCTACTTCTATAGCGCTCTTTGTCTCTCGTTCTGAAAGTTTAGCTAATGCCTCTCTCATAGCATGTGCAGTCGCAGGTCTATCCCTTGGCCCATATTTTGGAGCAGGCACAACAAATGGCAAGGCAATATCATCCAATTTTGTGCTATTTTGATTAGCAACGCACTTGGTCGCTGTTGGAGGAAACACAAAAAGGATCCCGAGTTCATAGTTACAGATGTGAAGCCTTGAAGTCATAAAAGTGTTGGTTTGCTCAAGTCCGCTGCCTTTTATCCCAAGGGAACTGGAAATAGGCCTTCCCCAGGCAGCTGCACTAAAATTATGAGACCCACAGTAAACCCAACCAAACGAAGATGAACCTGTATTGGACCAGAAGCGCCTCCTTGCAACCTGCTTGGCATTTGCATTTTGTCCATTTAGTTTTTTTTCCCTTAAAACATTGAACTCTACAAGCATTTGGCAATATGAAAAGTAAATGCTTAAAGTTACAGAAACAACAATACGAGCAAAAATAAGACATGATCACAGAGGGTTAGGAAGTAAGTCAAACTAGACCTAACTGTTACCTCCTGAAAACAAAAATGATAACAGATAATGCATAGCTCACGAACAAATCCACTAAACTTATCATGCTTTAGGCAGTTTACTTGAGACTACAGACAGACTACAGATAATGCATATGCAGAAACTGATATCTAAATTTAAACTGCCTCAAGATTCATGAATTTTTTGTTCATGTAATTTTCTATCATTCAAAAAGCCAGTACATTACCTTAACATGCATTGGTTGCCCTACTCTATAGCAAGGAGAAGGAATTGCATCGTGAAGTATGTTCCAATTTCTCAACCTTTGCCATGTTTTCTGAAAAAAAGAAATGTGTGATTACAAAAGTGTGAAAAAAATAATACAGGAAATTACAGCCATTAGGCATAGGTAAAAGATGTGATATAACATAAGTTTGTCGTTACAACTTGAAAAAAATACCATCTTGAGTAGGACCATTAGTTTGTAGTCCAAAGGTCTACAGACTTTTCCCAACCATTTAGATTACTTATCTGGTACTGAGTTCTAATCCAGAGTTTTGGTAGACCTTTGCATTCAAGCAAGGAAGGAAAGATACATATGTTTTACCACAAGCATGATTTTCACTTTTGCTTTTCACATAAAGTTGGGAGATAAATCAAGGTCTTATGTTCAACTTAGGATCTGAACACAAAGTGTGAAAACCATTGCACATTATAAAGGCCACAGCAACAGAGACCTTACCTCTGAAAAGCAAAGAATTTGCCTCGAAGGAGAGATGCCATTACATGCATTTTTCACCCGTTCAATAGTAGGAAAAATAATGCTAATGGATGGATCTCTCAATTCTTGACTAGCAGTCCAGCGGCCCCACTGTCAAGCAACACCACATTACTTTGTGTAGATACACACACACACACACACACACACACATATATATATATAGGAGCATGATGTTCAACATTTCATCCATAATGCCAAATGAAAGTATGTATCTTACCTCTGGATCAGACTCCTCTGAATCAAAAATTTGTGACGACTTCTTTCCAACAGATGCTGCAAAAGCAGCTAGAAACTGTGCACTGACAGATGAGCCAATTGAGGATGCACCTTAAAAAAAGAAGATATATCAGACAAAACCAATAGAAAAGTAGGTAGCTAATATTTAAAGGAAAAATAAAACTCACCATAAACGAAATCAGATTCTTGTGATTCAGGCCAATTGTATCGACCTAAAACCTATAGAAAATGAAAGGAGATTTTCAGATAATTATAGGATCCTTACAAGTACTATAACATAATATATGTTGATTAATTGTTTCAATACCGTATCAACCAAAATGCAGGAAATATTTTTCATTTTAGACCCTAACCAGAAATTCAGATTCAACAAATCCATAAAATCATGTTGCTACAGATTCCGACTGCTTAAAATCCTTGACTAGGTCATGTTTAATAGTTTTCAGCAAATAATAATAATAATAATAATAATAGCTTGATAACTGATTTTACAAAGCTTTACAATCACAAGTCTAAAAGGACAAAATTATCAAATAGAGCTTGAAGATTGTTGAGAAACAAGAAACTCTAAGAAAATGCTAGAAGCTATTGTTGTGATTTTAACATACAAATACAGCATGAAACCATATCTTTCATATATGGACTTTGGAATAATAAGACATTATGACATATAATTAATACCAGCAGTGAAGTATCAAAATAGTGCACGAAATGAAATGCATAGAAACATGACTAAATTTTGGATTGAAGCCACTAAGTTCCTTACCTCTTGAAGTCGCCAGAGGCCTGTACACCTCTGAACTGAAGCAATGAGAGAGCATAATCCAGCAATATTTGGATCTTGCATTGTTTTTGACATATCTAAAAAGCTGGGTCCCTGCATAAATCAACACATGATATGCTTTGAATAGGTTCATTCAAAATCTGAACAGCTAGCATTTAATGATTTGCCACAAACTGTATCTAAAATAAATAGCAGAAATACCATGCCTGTGACACATGTAGTATCAACTGTACTTTCTTGTTACCCCCGAAAGTAGCTGAAAGGGCTTCTTCCCGATACAAATATCCATGGAATTCAAAGAATCCCATATCCCATAAAGGAGAAACCCATTTTGCGACATTTCTAGGCAGAAAACCAAGTTGAATGCAATCTATGCTAGCCACAAAAGGAAAACATAATTGTTCACATAGCTAAAAGCAAGAAGACTTCCAACTCATAACATATTAACATCAAATTGCTCCTTAACCTTAAACCATAACAACAATTTTACAAAGCCATGATGATGGTCACTATGAAGAAATTAAAAGTCAACACAAATACCTCTCAGCAAAGAATAGATATTTTTACAACATAACTTCCAAATCGACAAGGTTTCTGATACATAAAGATGGTTCCACATATGGAACAGTCAAGTTTGCCAGCTTTAGTTCTTTTTCCAATGACTACATTATGGAGCTACTGATGCATCCATGCTATATTAAGCAATATCTAATGCACATATTACCAACTTTTAAAATTGTCTAAATTCTAAATCAATTTATAAGAATTTTACCTCCTTCAGAGAGTTTATCAGGGTTAGGAACAAGAACGCTTACAGCATTCTCATCCACAGAGATGTTTGTGTTTCTTCTCAGAACAACATTCAACATTCCATTTCCATTTTCACAAGTTTTGCTAAGAAATAGCGCCAGTTTCTTAAGTTGTGCACCATTTCTGTCTGCTGCAGTGCGAAAAAGGTGGCTTAAACCAACCACAGATGCTTCAACTAATCCAAGGAAATTTACATCAAACGGTGAGGGAGTAAACTGATTAGCCTGAAATGATAGAAAACTTAATAAGATCCCTTCCTATCATCAAGAAACCAAGGCCTAGTTTCCCATATAAACACCAAAAACCAACCTCCATTTTAAGATAGCACAATATTTTTTAAAGGATAGTTATCTTATACACCGTCAGTGGAGTTTTTTGACTCCACAAGAAAAGTTAGGATGATTACTTATGTCCTATTTTATTTATTTTATTTTCTTAATATTTTTAAAGAACATGTGTAATCATCCTAAACCCGCTTATGGAGTCAAAAAACTCCACTGGTGGTGGATAGGATAATTATCCTTTTTTAAAATGCTAGATATTTCGGTACATATATTATACGGGGAAATGGTTAGAACAACGATAAAAACAGCAAGCCAGCTTAGCATTCAAGAGTCTATTTCACAGAGGAACATAAGGACCGGAGATAAAAGCATGATACCTTCAGTGCTCTATCAGAATGTATTCCAGGTATGGAAGCCACCAGGTGTCCCATAGCACTGGTAAAGTCATAATTAGTCAACTCAATAACCCAACGAGCCTGACTAGGTACATCAACAAGAAGAGATGCCATAAAGCCAGCTAGCTGAGCAGCGAAGTCAGATCTTGAATCTTGACTCATTTCTCCATAAGAATGTGAAAAAAGAGACAAATAATCAGGTTCCCTTCTGCGAGGAAAATCTTGCCACCAAACGGTGTTGGTCACACTCTCCCACTGCAGTATCCAAAAGAGCTAATGAATAAATAAATAAATAACAGGAACAGCATAAACATGGTTGAAAAGCTAAACGAGAGCAAATAACAGATAGCATTTTTTCGAGAAAAATAAAGAGACAAGGTCATAGGAGGCTCCATCAGCAAAAGAGGAGGTAAACCAAATCAAATACTGTTTACCACTGTTTAAAGCATTGGGATACTGAACTCTGATTGAGAAAACATTAAGGTCTTCAAATTATGAGACCAAAACTTAAGTCTACAAGACTCAGCCATGTGTCATTTAACATATAGCAAAAACATAGCTACCAAAACTAATCACAAGACATAAAAGAAATTAATCACCTGTTTTGCATTCAAATTAGCAGAAGTAATGACAACACGGATACTATCTTCTCTTTGCAACACAAGAAATTTTGGGTGATGGCAAGCAATGCCTCGTTTCTTGAGATCATTACCGAAAGCGATAACCTCAGGGAATGGGGGAAACCTGATACAAAGTTGGTAGAATTAATAAAAATAAATAAAAACAGAGGCCTATATCAGCTCATATACCTTTAATATGATCAATTAAGTAAGATGCTTACACAACAACCAAGTTTGGAAAATCAGGGAAAGGCATGGAGCTTCTTGCATCAGGGTTTGAGCTCCAACATCTCTCAGCATTATGACATGCAACTGTTACCGGCAGATGGCATGGAATTTCACAGTGCAATAAAAACCTACCAAAAAGACTTCATTAGATGTGGATACAAGAATTATGACAAAGAGCATGTAGAATTGAAATATTTAGAACGGAAAGGCGTACGCAAATTAATTTGACACATTGATAATCCAAAACAGAAATAGCCAATCTTTTGTCATAGCAATGAATACGTGTATGATGAAAAGCAATCATGTAAAATGCTTTCTACAGAAAATTGTATAACTATAGCAGCTCTAACTGACCCTAAACAGGGAAACTGTAAGAACATTGGTCTGTGAAGAGTATTATGTAAGGAGAGCAAAAAGAGAGAAGAAATTACTTTACCATAAAATGTCACTTGTGAATGTAGCAATGAATATCTTTGAAATGCTTTCAACAGGATATAGAAGTTCTCGCAAGGAAATAACGGTATGGTTACATGTTGAACCACTGTCCAAATAAGCAAGACGATTGAGATAAAACATCTTTCCAGGTGCTGAACAAGAGTTTGTAGAAATCTTGCTTGTCCCAACACCATCAATGTTAGAAGCATTTTCCTTCTCAGCACAATATAATAATGACATCCCAGGCCAGTCACTGGAAGTATCATCCTCTCCACCGCCTTCAACAGTGCCCTTTCTGCATGGAAGGTCACTAGGTAAAAGACCACCACTTAATCTGTGTTTTGCCTCTGAAGCTTCCACTTTTCTAGACGAACTAGGCTGCACAGGCTTGTCCTTTTTATCAGATGCTTGTAGTTCTTTCTCGCAAAGAGGAAAGATGCTACTTACCTCTTCTTCACTGCCTATTGCAAATTTCATCCTATCACTTAATGTCAACCCCAGAACTCTGTTGAGTCCAGAAGCTGAAATATCGCATTGCCTAATGCAAGAGATGGGATCATTGCTGTGCAATATATCCTGGCACCGACTTAAAATAAACTTGACTCTACCCATAACATCACTAGATCTCAATCCAGAGAAATCACAACCTATGGTCATCTCATTATCTGGGATAGCAAAAACCCTTTTGTTCCTCTTCCCACTGGACACTGTTCCTTGGGAATGTCTTGACGAAACCATTGCCCCAAGTGACCGCAGTCTCACACCATTAACCTCATCCAACTCAGAAACCATTTCCTCCCTAAACACAATCCCGTGAATCACAAACCCAACTCGAACCCTTAAACTACAATTACTTTCATTCCCACAAACAAGCAAAACCTCGTCACCAGCAAACAATTCTCTAACCACACCCTTTTTAACCCTAGCCCCATTCACATAAACCCCATTCAGAGAAACCCTAACCCTGGAAAACCCTAAAACCTCTTCCTCTTTCTCTTTCTCTTCCAATTCGTCATCAGACAACAAAAACCTTCTCCGAAATTCACTAACAATAAAACTAAAATCATCCAACAAAATTGCTCCATCGAGAATAAATATTTTACGGTCAACACTATCATATAAAATCTGGCAATGTTGTTTACTTACAAACCGATTGCTGAAAGTGAAGTCGCAAGAATCGTTTGCTCGACCGATGGTATAGGGCCGGTCTGGTTCGAGGCAGAGCAAACCGATAGTCAAACCGGTGGTGGAAGAAAACAGAGGGAGATCGAAGCTCCTAAGTTCGATGAAAGCCGATTTTTTTAGGGTTTTCGGTTTTTTGAGAGGGAAATAGGGATTCTCTCCGATTCTCTTCTTATTTTTGTTCGGAATAGAAAAAACTGAGTCTTTCATAAGAATAATTAGGGCGAAAAATGATCG
Source organism: Firmiana major (assembly GCA_033439115.1). Taxonomy (NCBI): domain Eukaryota; kingdom Viridiplantae; phylum Streptophyta; class Magnoliopsida; order Malvales; family Malvaceae; genus Firmiana; species Firmiana major. Next base: position 95,707,484 of record CM065896.1, on the reverse strand, counting down.
AAATAATTATGAACAAAAGAATTGGAATTTGAATTGGACAAAATTGGGTAAAAAAATGGAAGAGAAATTGAGAGGGAAAATGATGGAACTGTATATCCCTAGCTTCCGCTATTGTTGATTTTCCCTCCTAATTTCATATGTTTGAGTTATCCTCAGTGGGCCGTCAGATTGGGTTTTACTCTAACGTTTAGAGCTGTTCATGGGCCTCAAAGCCCCGCCCTTTCCAATTAGGCTTTGGGCTAAAATTTTTAAATCCAAACACTGATCCCGAACAACAACAAAGTGATTGCTTAGTTTATTTAAAAATTTAATTTTTTATTCATCAACTTTGAAATTAAAACTCTAACATGACTCATTTTTTAAATTATTTTTTTATTTTTTAATATATATTAAGAGTATATATTATCTTATTAAATTTATTAATAGAATCTGACAATTTGATAAATTACTTTCGTAACATTTCTCTTTTTAATAATTTTATTTAATATTCTTCTTAATTCTATTACATTTAACTTCAAATTTTGAGCCAAAGTGATGATGAAGATAAAAGGGAATTAATAAATTAATTTGATTTTCGAGTTTGATTTCACTTGTTCATGCAACTTCTTTAAAAGATAATTTTAATAAAATTTGGATTTCAAATATCAATTTTTGTAATTTTTTTTTTAGACTTTCTCTCATCAACGTCATTATTGAAGTCTTTATTTTAATAATATGATAGATCACATAAATTAATAAACAATTTCAATATAAGTTGGTAGTATAAATTTGATTTCTCCACAAATTCATATCAAAGGCAACATATTGTTCTAATTCGACTTTCTTTGAATTTTTTTTTAATATTTTCTTAATTTTAACTCTTATTTTATCATTTATAATTTACATTCTTTTAATTAAAACATTTATAATCTAAATCAAACTAAACATCTTTCCTTTATAATCTTAAATAAAATATCTTTTGTACTAAAAAAATTATTAACTTTACATAACCACATGATATTCAACTTAAAAAGAAAAGACAATGGCTGCTTTTTTATTCATATTGCAAAAATTTGTTGGTTGTTAAGTAAGACAGATGTGAGTGTAATAAACCATCATAAGCTCTCTAATCATGGATTAACATTATTATAATTAAAATAAAATCTATAATAAAGAGAAGCACATGACAATTAAGTAATGCGTGGAATATTCCAATTTCCAAGGTCTTATTTTAGAGACAAAAAAAGCACAATTTTGCAGAAAAAAACAAAAACTACATATAATATAACAAAGGCCTTTTAATCGTTGTAAAGAACAAAGGTTTTTATTTTTATTTTTTAATTTGTTTTTTCGTAATCTTCACGAATCAATTTCATGCTTATTATATTTCTACTTGTCTTCTTTTTTATTTATATATTCTTTAATTTGTTAGCCAAAAGCCAACCATATATTCGTTACTGTTTATTTATTTGTTTCTATAATATTAATTTCGATAAAATTAAAATTAATAATTAAAAAAAAACAATTACACTTGACACGTTGTTAGGTAAATGAAAAGGGCATGGACATGGAGGCAAGTAATTCTTATTACTGGTTCACCGTCGTAGATCTGATCTATAATTTTTATTATATCATATTATATTTATATGGTGTACATTATTATATTTGTTGTTATCAAATAAAATGATGATGTATTGTTGACGTTTTCGTTTCGATTTTCGTACTACGTATTATCAAAAACTCTGCAAGAAAAAAAATAATCAGAGGGACGCATAGATTCTTTTTGCGTAAGCATTCCGATATTTAACCCAGAGAGAATTTTGACAGAATTTCTGTAGAGAAAATAGAGACTTATGTTTTTTAGTCATACCTATCTTCTATTTATAGAAATTTATTATGTCAGTAATTACGTATGTATTCTTAAACTAAATGTTATTTTTTGTCTTATTTATGTCTCCCGTTATATTATTTCTAAAGCAATAGACCCCATCTCTTACATGTTTTCTGCATGCGCTACGTAATACATTTTTCGTGCGTCACGTGATGCACTCTATTATTTTTTATTTTTATCTTTATTTTTCCCTTTATAATGTACAACAGTATTAAATTTATATTGACATATTGAATATAAATAAAATTAAATTTACATATAATTTTTATTATTTTTTCCGTATAATTTTTATTGCATCATTCTTTAACAACATATTTCCCATCTAAAATTAGCAGTATTATTCCAAAAAGATTGAATCTCTTTCATATATCACAATTAACAAGTTTAATCGTCTATATCTGCAACTCTTTCTCAAAGCTGAACAATCTTCAACCTGGGTTGATAACATGTCTACAAATTATCGTCAACAAAAGCACATGGATTTGGCTGTTTTTCTTACAAGATATCTTCAGATTTGTCTGATATTGAACAGTTTCATCCATTTGCGAATCACTTTCAGTGACAGCTAGAAGCCATGTAAGGCTTATCTGACCATACATGAATCCAGCATGCATTCAACATGGCTTCTCACAGTGATTTCCAGTTCACTTCGATCAAAGTCAAGCAAAGCAAAGCTGTGAATTTTGGAGATAAAAGTAACCCGTGTTAAAATTTATTAAAAATTATATGAATATATAAAAAATTAAGAAATAAAATTATTTTTTATGTATCAATATAAAATTTTACGCCATATAAATATAATTTTACATTATAAGAATAATCCAATCCAAAGTAGCTGCTGAAAGTTTATTTAATCCATTTTATATGACACGAAATATCAGATCTAAAGTAGCCATTGGCAGCTTATATGCGAATGTTGAATACGAATTTTCATTACATAAATTGCCTGATTCAAAGCAGCCATTGAAGCTTATCTGCAACTGTAATGAAGGGAAATAAATAAAGGGGAAAATGAGTAAGATGCACGTGGGAGAAAAGCAAGAATACGAAACTTCAAATCAGTTCCCCAATAATGTAAGTTTAATTAAGCTGTTTTTTCAAGCAAATGCATGACCAATGCCGGTTTTTCAACTATATGCAAGACCATTGGTGAATGATAATGACGCTTGCATCTAACCGCCATTAATGAACACGATAAGTGCTTAGTCAAACCTCCATTTCTCCACCTCGTTGAAGATTTTACCCTGAGCTCTATATATATTGACAAAACGCGGTTGCTTTTAAACTTGCAGAGAGAAGAAAACTGGTAAGAAGAAAACCCAGCAGAGAAATAGTCTGATATTGCCTTTTTACATTGTTTTCTTCCAGTTTTCAATCTGTTTCCATTGTTGAATCTTTGTTATAGCCATAGCTAGATTGGAAAGTATTGTCTTGGAGAGAATAGGAAGAAACCCGGAAGCAGAAAATGAGTTCAGACGACGGCGATCATTACTATCATTCTGATCATAGCGGTCCATTGAGCGGACCTTTAAGCAAAAGGGGAGGGAAGAAAAGTGCCACGTTTAACGTTCCGGATTCAAGCTCTCCGAAAGAAGATGGTTATCTTGAGATTACCCTGGATGTTCGCGATGATTCCGTGGCGGTTCACAGTGTCAAGGCTGCAAATGGAGGTGATTTGCATGAAGATCCCGAGCTAACTTTGCTGGCCAAGGGTCTCGAGAAGAAATCTGTAGGATCATCAATGGTGATCAGGACTGCTTCGGCAAAGATTAGGCATGTGGGACATGAGTTGAAGCGCTTGACATCGTTCTCCAAGAAGCCCGCTCGCTTTGACAGGACTAAGTCTGCAGCAGCTCATGCTCTGAAAGGACTCAAGTTCATAAGCAAGACTGATAATGGAAATGCGTGGGCTGCTGTGGAGAAGCGGTTCGATGAAATCACTGCTTCTAACAATGGAGATTTGCCTCGTTCACAGTTCGGCGAATGCATAGGTATGTTTGAAACAATACCAAATCTAAACTAATGTTTCAATTTGACTAAGAATGCTGTGAATTGCTGTAATGGCTGCAGGAATGGAATCCAAGGAGTTTGCCGGCCACTTGTTTGATGCACTTGCTCGAAAACGAAACATTCAAGGTGATTCAGTTGATAAGGCTCATCTGAAAGAGTTTTGGGATCAGATCTCAAACCAAAGCTTCGATGCCAGGCTTCAAACTTTCTTTGACATGTAAATTTCCTCAGATTAATTGCTCACCAATAAGCTATACACCTTGCATTGCCTTCAGAACTTGGCCCTGATTTGAGTGAGTGGTTAACAAAATGCAGGGTGGACAAAGATGCAGATGGAAGAATAACTGAAGAGGAAGTCAGAGAGGTTTGGCAATGTGCCAACGGCATCTGGAATGATTCCTGAACAGTAATTTCATTTCTTGTTTTGAATGATCAAGCTTGTGCATTGTGTACTTTTGCAGATTATCAGTCTCAGTGCCTCTGCAAACAAGCTCTCAAATATCCAGAAACAAGCTGAGGAATATGCAGCTTTGATCATGGAAGAATTAGACCCAGATCATATAGGATATATCATGGTAAATTCATGCATTCTGTTTACCTTTTGACTGCAATTCCATGACCAAAATCCTTTCATTTTTAACAGATAAACAACCTGGAAATGCTTCTGCTGCAAGCACCAAACCAATCTGTAAGAGGAGAAAGCCGGAATCTGAGCCAAATGCTAAGCCAGAAGCTCAAGCCTACACATGACAGTAACCCACTGAGGAGATTCTATCGGGACACTAAGTACTTCTTGCTAGATAACTGGCAGAGAGCCTGGGTGATGGCTCTGTGGATAGGTGTTATGTGTGGCCTATTTACATACAAATATGTCGAGTATCAAAAGAGGGAAGACGTATTCGATGTAATGGGGCATTGTGTTTGCTTTGCCAAAGGTGCAGCTGAGACACTTAAATTGAACATGGCTCTGATTTTGTTACCAGTCTGCCGTAACACCATCACCTGGTTAAGGAACAAGACAAAGTTAGGTGTCATTGTGCCTTTTGATGACAACCTCAACTTCCACCAGGTAACAAAGAACATAGAACATGTTTTCATATATGTTAAGAATTATAAGCTGAATTCACTAATGGTGTTTACAGGTGATAGCGGTCGGAATTTCAATTGGGGTTGGCATACATGGGATTTCCCATTTGGTATGTGATTTCCCCCGCCTGCTTCATGCCACTCCTGATCAATATGAGCCAATGATACAATATTTTGGAGAACAACCCAAGAGCTACTGGCATTTTGTGAAGCATGTGGAAGGAGTAACTGGGGTTGTAATGGTGGTGTTAATGGCCATAGCTTTCACTCTAGCTGCACCTTGCCTCAGGCGAGGTAGGATGAAGAACCTTCCCAAGCCTCTGAAGAAGCTCACTGGCTTCAATGCCTTCTGGTACTCTCACCATCTGTTTGTCATTGTGTATACCCTCCTCATAGTCCATGGAATTAAGCTCTTCCTGACCAAGAAATGGTACAAGAAAACGGTAAGCAATGCCAATGATTACTTCAGAATCCTTGTTATGTTGTTTAGTCTTCAACCAAAACTCAATTTCTTGCTTGCAAATGACTGCAGACTTGGATGTACTTGGCAGTTCCAGTTATCCTTTATTTGTGTGAAAGATTGACAAGGCTGCTGAGATCAAGCATCAAAGCTGTTACAATACAGAAGGTAAGCAGTTTTCACATATAGAAGTGAAAAATGAAATTCATCCGGATTTCTAATCTATCCTTGAAATTCTTAGGTTGCTGTTTATCCTGGAAATGTTCTAGCACTTCAGATGTCAAGGCCCCATGGATTCAGATACAAGAGTGGACAATATATGTTTGTTAATTGCGCTGCAGTGTCTCCATTTGAATGGTAAGCCTTCTTAGCCTCAAAAACATGGTGAAACACGATAATATGAAAATAAAAAAAAATAAAAAAAAAAGAGGATGAAAAGATGATATAAATTACTACATAAGCATTTGGTAAAAAAAAAAACATGTCCAGACAAATTTTAACATAATAATTTACTTATTTACTTGACACGAACATAAAATTATCCTGTCATTGGTCTTTAACCTCTGGAATGGAAACAGGCATCCATTTTCCATTACTTCAGCTCCTAGAGATGAATATCTCAGCGTTCATATTAGGACTCTTGGTGACTGGACACGACAACTCAAGACGGTGTTTTCCGAGGTGAGTTCTCCTACTGTCCATGTGGTGGTTTCTTTTTTCAACATTGACGGCGCCTGAACCATCTAGCTAATTAGCTAGCCTAGATAGCATAGTCAATAATAGTATCCCAACTAACCCATAAGATTTTTAATCTTGGAAATGTTGCAAAGCTACCGTGATTTACGTTCAATGAATTTGTTCTTTCTGCAGGCGTGTCAACAACCTGCTAATGGGAAAAGTGGCCTACTCAGAGCCGACTGCTTGCAAGGAACTAACAGCCCAGAGTAAGTCATCTCAACCATGTCGGAAGGAATCAATATTCTTGGATCTCTAGGCTTATTAATTAGTGATTTATGCTGCAGACGTGACAAGCATTAACCTTAGAACAAACCCTATTAATTTAATCCGATCCATGTGAAATGAATGAGATTTGTTCTATGCAACTCTTTATCATGCTTTGTTTAGGGCATAGTGTCACCAGCTTCATATATTTTACTCATTGTCAACACTCAGACACCTGAAGTATTAATCCTTAATATGGCAGAATGAGAGCTTGTGACCCGAATTTTACTTTGTTTAGGTTTAAAGGCCTTTTTTACTCGGTGTAGGTCTAAATTCTTTATTTTTAACTTTACCCAGGTTTAGGATTTGTTTATAGTGAAACTTTTCTTTCTTTGCCAGTGATTTTTCTCGTTAAATCTCTTGTATTAAAATAATATAGCATTACAGTAAAATCAATCTCCCAAGTAGAATATTACACATGCTGCAGTGATAGCATAAAAGATCAATCAACGATGGATTCAAGATTTTGATTCAAAAATCAAAACCCCTCCATGATCCAGTTCTCCTTTGTTTATCTTTATCTTCACTTTTGACTATGGAATGGTTTCCATGCTTAGTGACATTGGCTGTGCTACCTAGAAATGTTATTTCCCTTTGTTTGTCTGTTCTCCCTGTCATGTGGTGCCATATGCCAAAGTCTTTGTGAGTTTTCGTTTTCATTGCTGTCGCCTCTGAGCAAGACGACAAGAAATATAGAATCAACATTTTGAAAATAATAAGGAATTTATCTTTCAATTACTCTGTGGCTGCTGAAACTGGGTTGCTTGGATAGTTAGAAACAATCATGATTCATGGACTAAATTATTTGTTTCAATACCCAACTATGCCAATTATGAAGAAATTTGGTAATATGCATGGTTTCTGAAACATCTCGATCTCGCATCAAAATATTGTAAAATTCTGCTTATGATACATACAAACCTTCCTTCATGGAAGTGGATGTCCCAGGTCCCAACAACACAGAAAAAAAGTAGTGCAAAAATGTCACTTTCATGCTTACTTTGTAGATTCCTTTCATGACACATGATGTGCTAACAGTGTATTATTCTTCAATGGTGATTGGTAATTGAACAGTTTCCCAAGAGTTCTAGTCGATGGGCCATATGGAGCACCAGCACAAGACTACAAGAAATACGAAGTGGTTTTGCTAGTGGGGTTGGGGATTGGAGCCACCCCCATGATCAGCATTGTCAAGGACATAGTGAACAACATCAAGGCCAAGGAGGAAGAAGAGAGTGCTGCCATGGAAAATGGAAATGACGTGGTTGGCATGAACAAAACGAGTCCACCAAACTCCAAAAGAAAAGAAAACTTCAAGACAAGACGAGCATACTTTTACTGGGTCACCAGAGAACAAGGCTCCTTTGATTGGTTCAAAGGAATAATGAATGAAGTAGCTGAAATGGACCACAACCATGTGATCGAACTCCATAACTACTGCACCAGTGTTTATGAAGAAGGTGATGCTCGCTCAGCCCTCATCACCATGCTTCAGTCTCTCAATCATGCTAAAAATGGCGTCGACATTGTCTCTGGTACAAGAGTAAAATCCCACTTCGCCAAGCCTAATTGGCGCAGTGTCTACAAGCAAATTGCTGTTAACCACAGCAACTCTCGAGTTGGTATGCACACTGAACTACCCTTTTCCTTTGTCACTTTAATTTTCTCTAATGAACCATTTAACATGAAGTTTAATCATAGCATGTTACTTTAGCCTGCTCTTATCACTTGCAAACTAAAAGCAGAAAGATAAGTATAGTTAAAGAATGATTTGCCAGTGGTGTTTTAGCTCATGACAATGATGACAGTGACACTAAATATTTTAAATATATAAATATCTATTTAATATTTAATATTAATTTAAAAAAATCATATCTTTATATTTTGATTTGAGACTTTTTCAATTCGAAGTTTAATATCTGCATTATTTTTTCTTTGATGTCACGACTTTCTTTATTTGCTCTTGTCACTAACAAATAAAAAGAAGAAAAGATAGGTTTGGTTAAAGAAATTATTAGCAAGTGGGGTGCTTTATTTCATGATAAAGTTGATAATAGTACTTAATATCATTTAAAAGATAAATCTTGACTTAGCATAAATGTAAATCATCATATTTTTATTTTTTTAATTTTAAATATTTTTAAATTTTAAAAAAATCTTGACGTAATCATAAATATTATTTTTTATTTAAAAATTACGAATTCAAATAAAAATAATCTCTTTATTAATACATAAAAAAATCAATATTATAACTTAAAAGTTTTGTTTGTAGGACTTATTTTAATAAATAGTAAACATTTTCACATCTATATTAATATATTCATATATGGGAGGAATTTAAAAAACCCAAGTTTCCTTGATCTTTCTTGTCAGAATATAGGATAAGAATATTATATAGTTACAGAAGGGAAGCAGTCTTGTACAAAACTTCATTACTTTATTTAAGGGAAAGAAGTTAAAGAAAGTGTTCATGCTTTCCATGACGATGAATTGATAGATTGATTTAAGTAATAACCAATGTGTATGTTGTGGAATGGCAGGGGTGTTCTATTGTGGGGCACCGGCTCTGACACAGGAGCTACGCCAGCTAGCTTCAGATTTCTCCCACAGGACTTCCACCAAGTTTGATTTCCATAAGGAGAATTTTTAATGCACAATGAAGATTAACCAAGCTTGCTTAAAGACGGTTTCATTTCACCTTCACCCCACTCTGTCTGATTTGTACAAAGATCTTGGCCTCCTTGTCTTGACCATATGTAATATGTTTTTTCTTTGTAATTATATATGTTTTATTATATACTTTTTTTTAATATAATTATTTTTATATTTTTTATGGAATCAAATATTTTTAGATCAACATAATCACCATGATTAATACGAATAAAAATTAATTTTATATTTAATATATTATTAAAACATTTGATACTTAAAATTTAAATTTCAACACATATAAAAATTTTATAAAACGTAAAATTATTATATTTTTATTTTTAAAATATAAAAAATTTATAAATTTTACTATTTAAATTTCAACACGAGCAAAAATTTTACAGATTTTGAGATTAGACTATGTGAGAGTTACGTAAAATATTTTATTCGAATCCTAAAACGTGCATTACATTTTTTGTCAGTGATCAATAATGGAGGGGGGGAAAGGGAGATAGTGCGTATTGTGATATCGAACAGAGATTTTTGGTGGTTGACGAGGAATACGTGAGCGTCAGTGCGTAACTTAAAGTTATGCTTTGCTCATCCATGTTACTTGGGCCTGATTAGGTGGCTTGAGATTGCGCTTTGATCCGCAGCCTGATTGGGCTGCAAATGGATCAGAGGTTTCTCCATTGGCAATGGCATGTTTACTGCATCAGAGATTCTGCTGCTGATGATGGTGGTGGAGAGTGCCTGCAGTTGTCTGACATGGATTGGCTGTACAAGTCGGAGAATACTTCATGGGATTGCATTGACGACCAGTCGCTCCTTTCTTAAGCAATAGAAGCTGTGGTTTTGTCATAATTGTATTTGAAACCCAATTCACGTGTAAGTTTGATCAAACTTAATTTTTAATGTTCAAGTTCGATTAAGTAAAATATTAAAATCATTCAAACTCAATTTAATAGATTTTATTTATTTTTTTTCTAACCATATATTATTAAAGTAAAACGATAAATTAATAATAAAATATAAAAATATAATTAAAAAACTTGATTATGCTTAGAAACCGCTTAATCATATATTAAAATATACTAATTGAGATCGACTCGTTATTTGAGTATCTCAAACTCTAACTTAATTCGAAAATAAATAAGTCAAATTTAAATAAATACCGAATCGAATTAAAATAAATTACAAAAAGTTTGACTCGTTTACATCCTTAATTTTAACTTCTCCAGCTAGCTGTGACATATCCTCGCCTAGGACTGATGAAGTTGATTGTGCAATCCCTTCGGTTATGTCAGGATTAGTTGAGTCTAGCTCAGATGTTGGCATGTTGCATCATTTGGTTTAGGAAGTTCAGACCCGGAAATATTCATGTCATCAAGCTAGCAAACATCAGAAAGCATTCAACGTTTGCCATTCATCAGTCCGGACGTCGCTGCTGACATGATAAGTCGAAAAAGCAGTGGTCTAGACTCATGAAGAGTTCATGTTAGGGAGTTAAAAAGTAAATAAATCAACAATCCGAGTAAACCAGTAATAAACATAAGCAGTAGTCCACAACTCAGGAATACTAAATATTTAATAAATATGAGATAATATGTATAACCTAACTATCATATGACAAGCTTGGAATATAAGATAGGTTCCATAAACCGGTTGTCGCAATCTTTCAATACATTTAGAGGTCACAAGAATTGGAAGTTATTTTTCTGAGGCTTGGAGTTCAATACTGGATTTTATGTAGATTATCTCAAAATACTCGGCTGAATGTTCCTTGTGCTTCAAACACTAGGATTGGTGTTCTTTGTTGATAATTCCCTTCAATCTTTCATGAAAGCAACAGCAAATTCTACCCTGGACCTGGCAGTTTCAACTAGTCTAAACATCATTCTAATGTCAACGGACTCCGCAAATCTTTCTAGCTATAACAGGAAAGGAAAGGAAAGGAAAGAAGTTTACAGATAAGCCTTAGCCTTTCCTACTGCAACTTGAAGAAGCAATATGACAAGGATCAAATTCTAATTTTCAATGAAGCAATTAAATTAGGATGCTGTCAACTTTTAAAATCCACCTGTATTTTGTGTTATACAAAAATGCAGCTGGTCCTAAATCCAAACAAAGGAGAAGGATTAATGGTAAGTTAAGAAAACCAACTTATAAAAACTCGAAAAAATATAAAAGCACGATAGTTAGAAGAAAACATTGCTTTGATTAAAAATAGGTGAAGAAAGAGAATTTATGTGGGTGACTTAACGTAAGTCCATATATTAATTTATGGAACCTACTCCAGTATTAGAATAAACAATGCTGTCAACTTTTAGGAGAACCATATCTATACTCTTATGGCTTTACTAATTCTGTGTCTCCTAAACTAAAGCTAAGCCTTAAAGCTTACTCTTCTCTGTCTTATTCCCTCTGTTTTTGACAGTCTTCAGAATCATAGTAACTTGGATCCATCCTGCCATGGTTTTAGCCATTCAAGTCACGCCTTGCCCAAAGAAAAAGTACACCAATTCTCTCTCAGAATACCAGGGTGAAATCCTCTTCACGCTCCTATGTCCATTATCTCTTCTCCACTCACCTTTTCATTTTAATGCGTATGCTTCCAAGCCATCCAACAGGTTCTAGAGACATAGAGCAGTAATCTCACCAGAAAATAAGATTACAGATAAATTCAATTGCAGAAGAATCTAACAGCCAAAAAAGGAATGGAATATAGTGAGCCTACTCCAAGGGATAGACTTCAATAAAACTATACAAGCATAACCAACAATTACCTCAGAGCACAATCTGGGAATATTTAGATCTGTGAAACACTTACAATCAAACATTGCTATTATATGTGATATGTTAACCAAGCATCCAAACTTGACAGAAACACAAACAGATAGTCATTAAAGGGACCCATCTTCATGACTTGTTTACACCAGCTTTCCCCGATGCTATAATAGTGAAGCATCTATCTGCTTTAAGCCTATGAACCAGAGTCAATCTCTGGAAAGAGAGATTTTCATTCTAAGCCACACTTTACTGTTGACTGTTAGTTCTCTAGACCACACATAATCAAGCTTGCATTCTTGTTACATCTGCCAAGAGAAACAAATTGAAAATCTAGTAATGTGCCAGAAATGATACAATTGCAGAGAAAAGAATGCTTCATTACCAAAAAAATTTATTGAAACAGAAATAACAATCTCTCTACAATTAAGATGCATCCTGTTAGAAAATTATTCAAGTGTAACCCCAAGAAAATCACAACATTCCTCAATTTTCCAGGAAGTAAGCGACAGTCTAACAGAACAGAAAGAAATCCAAGAACTGCGGCTATGTGTCCTCTTTTTTAACTCTATTGGCAATTGCAATTTTTAGTACAATCGCATTTCTTCTCAGATTCCACAAAACAACCTTTGCTTGAGGGTTCCTTCAAATCGGAGAGAATCTCAGATACAAACTTTATCAAAGAGCAGAGTCCACCCAGGAAATTATGGTCAATAACACCTCTGCCTTCCACAACATGAGCAAAATCTATGAGTTTTACTTCAGCAACTGCAGTCCTTCCGTTCAAAACCGATTCTTTATCAAACAAGATTAGAAGTGAACATGAATAGAAATGGTAAATCATTTGATCCTCAAACCATGCTTTCAGCTCCAATAATTGTTCCAAAATCCCCGCAGAACCACCATATACGCTAGTAGCAAAAGAACAATCTGGGTTCACATTACCAATAGAAGAATTTGATGAAACAAACTTTCTCAGAACTAATCTAACATTATCAGCAGTAAAACTCTGGACTTCTTTCCTTCCTGGCTTCCAGAATCCTGATTCCTTGCTTTCATATATCTGCAATCCAGAAATTCTAAATCCTAGGGACACAGTGCTGGTTTCTCTATCCTTTTCAAGGCACTTTTTGATGTAGTCATCAGATGCTTCAGGGTACCATGTTCTGGAACCAACCTTAACATCCATGATAGATGGATTACGACGATTTGAGGTTAAATCTTGCAAGACAAGGTGGAGGCGCAAGCCAGATCCATCAGATGCCTCCATAAGTTGACTGCCATAGAAAACAGGAAAAAATTTGCGGATGTGTTCTGGAACCTGTGTACTGGAAGAGAATGATTTATAGAAGGCCAGCTCCTTGTTCCCACGTCCATCATCCTGGAGAGGCTTGTAGAAACGTCCTGAATCATCTACGAGGGGGCCAAGTTTTCCATCTACGGCTAGGTGACCTGCAACCTGATGCTCTGGGACTTTAAGCATGGTGTAGAAACAAGAAAGTGTAACAACCTGAGAACAAATATGAAATTTCTTCACTCAATATTCGCTTCTTTGTAGCAATCACTTAAACAAGACCATCAGAAAAGGCTTTTGATTCTTAAGCAATTAGGTGCCTAGATCCCAAAAGCCACTTTATGCCAAAAACTTTTAAAAACCACAAACTCAACAAAGAAGTTATAAACACTAAAAAATAGATAAAGAAAAGCATTTATAGACTCTAGATCAAGCAACTAGAAGACAGGTTAAATGGAGAGAGCAGCAAACAACTTAATCCCAACTCCCAACAGAACATCATCTTTCATGTTTATAAAAAAAGGCACAACCAAGCAAATATGCACGGGAAAATACTCCAAAGTCTTTGAAGATAACAGATAAGGAGGGCACAAGGAAAACAAACAGTTTGAACCAGTTTTGCATATACAATGAAACCATGAAACATAATTTCCATGCTATACAAACACCCTTAAGCTACAATTAACCAAAAAATTCATAAACTATAAAATTAACCCAGTGACATTTGGCCAAGTGCAAGTTCATTTAACTGATTAATGAAGGCATATCATCAAGGCAGTAGCAGCACAATAGCATGGTTCCTTTTTGTAATTTTTATTCATTTTTAGCAGAAATGTTCCAAATTTTCCCTTTCAAACAAGAAATTCAATGAAATATTGACTAGATTGAGCATTTTTCATCTCGCTTCTTTCTCTTCCCATATTTTAATATCTAAAAGCTAATCTCTTCAGAATCACTTCGCAAGAAATTCCAATCCAAGAATCTAACCACCCAATCAGAAAGCTTAACATCTTATCTAACATGCCAAATGAAAAAAAAAAAAGAAAAAGAAATTCTGAAATAGGAAGAGATCAACAACAACGAAAACAAAGAGATTTACTTACAGTCGAAAGAAAGTTTTAGCTTTTGCAGAGGTTGAAATATGATCGGTGCAGGTTTACGTTAGTCTTAAGAGAGAGAGAATTACAGGATCAGCATAGGAGCATGGAAGGCCGTTGCTTGGCATGTGGATTTGAACTATCGTTTGGAAGTAATCTAATGCGTGAAGCTGCCGGAAGAGTCTTGGGTATAAACGAGAAGCATCTCTAAAAGTCGGTTTACGTGGGCCACAGAGATAACCGAATTTTTTTAATATATATTTTTTATATTTTAAATTTATTAAAAACTTATATTTTATTATAATATATAATTATAAAAATGATAAATTAAAATTATTATATCGAATTTAAATTTATTAAATTAAATTTAAATTATTTAAACATTTTATTAAATTAAATTCAAAAATTTAAAATAAAAATTCGTCAAATTTTATTCATATTTTAAATTTAATATTAAATTATTTTTATTTAATTTAAAATTTTTAAATCCAATCAAAGTCAAAGGGGTTGATCTTGATCTATCTTTAAAGTTTCTCTCACTGCCCTTTTTTTCATCTGAGACCGTCCAAAAAGATTTATTCGTATCATAAATTAATTTTTCAGTTCCCTTTTTGGTGAAAGAGTCATCTTTATATCAATAAGATTATTTTGTTCTTTTAATCAGAATCTTCGTTCCAAGGCTTCGATCTTCTTAAATAAGCCAAATCAAACTTTTTCGATAATTAAAAATTAAACAATTTTGCTTATTATATTATTTAATATCAACAACAGCAACTCGCCTATTTTAGGAGGCTTTTGATTAGAGTTAATTTAAGTGGAAGGTAAAATTAATTTTAATGAAATTAAAAATAATAATAATAAAAAACAATTTAGATGATTGGTGAAATTAATATAATAATTAATAATATATAAATTTTAATAAAATAAAAATATATTAAATTAAGAATGAAAGCGTAATTTTATTTTTTAATTTTTATTTTACTGTAGGTGAGAATCAAATCCACCTAAAATTTGCTATCATTGTTGATATAACAAAGGGTCCAATTTGTCTGGTCTGGTGAGAACAAAACTCACCTGAAATTTGCGATCATTGTTGATATATCAAAATGATACAGAAGTTTGGTTGAAGCAGATAAGCCATTGAGCTGCCATTTGCGAAATATCAGAGCTAGTGTCTGAGACTTTTTATCTGGATAACATGATTGATCATAGTTCATAATTTGGCAGAAACTATGGCTACTATCGTCATCAACATCTTCTTTTAGACACTTGTAAGAGCATAAACAGTGAGAACATTAGGCATTAGGCTATCTCCTGTTGGGTTGAGTGGTGTATATTTCAATGGAATCAACTTTTTTCTCTCTTTTCCCTGTTATACATCTTGAAGATAAACTCATTTTAACCCTGAGTGGAGCAAGGTGCACTGCAATCACAAGGCAAGGCCAGTAGGTTTAATCATCCTTAGACTTCGGGCATTTGAAGCCCAAAGAATGAAGCAGATGTTGTTTCAATCTCATATTGGAAATAAACAAAAGGTCTTTAGGGTATATAGACGTAAATACTACATATTTAATAAATTGATTTTGGGAGAGAAAATAATGATAACATTACATCGTTCTTGGGTTCTTTACTAAGTGAACTCATTAAGACAACAGATTACTTTTGAGAAGCTTACAAAATTTTTTTTGAAGAGATTAAAAAGATAGAAATAAGTATCACCTTTGCACTTAAAGTTGTTTATCCAACTCTTTAGAGTGGTGGGAAATGCTTGTCTGCATGACCAAATCAACAATTTAGCTCTTTATTGTCAAATTGCCACTTGTTCAAGAGTTAAAAGTTAATTAGTTGTTTTAGGACCTCTTACGGGTTGAAGGATATAATCATTGTTTTGTTTTGTGATTCGAATACTGTTTGGATCGACTCAAAGAGTTTTACGATACGATGAATAATATAAACGTGTCAAGTTTATTTTTAAATCAAGCTCAAAATTAAATTATTTAAATTACGAGTCGATGATTTTGAATATTTTAATACTTGCTTTAAATGATTTACGTTATATATTTTTAATATTTTATTATTAATTTATTATTTATCCTCATTATATAATTGAAAATTTATAAATTAAGTTTATTGACTGTCTCAAATTCTCAAGTCGAGTTAATTCAAATTTGATATTAAATCATTTCGATTCGACTCAATTTATAGTAATAATAGATGGATCTTTCACTACGATTAAGTTTCTTAGGGTTTATATATGTCCTCGAATGTCTTTTCCTGCACAATCTTTCGAAAATTTCTTCTTCTGTCGTGCTGATAAAACCATGGGTAATCATCTAATCTTCCTTCAGCAAGCAGAAGTAAATTCATGTAATGAAACTACAATTTTGGGCAGAAAGTTATGCTGGCTTTTCCCATATCCCTTAACGCACGACTTTATTTCCCTTGTTGTCAATACCGTCTAGCAATGAGATTCCTCAAACAAGTCTTCAGGGACAAGTTAGCTAGGATAACGTTCTAAGATATACTATGTCTTTATTTGCTTTCAAGTCAGCCATATGTTCGACGTGTTGCGCAAATGAAGTAATTTGGTTCATGGATTTTTGACGCCCTTAGAATAAGTTGGGAGAGTTTTCTTATTGTAGGTTTTAACCAGTTATAACATACTAGGAAGTGAAAACTGATAAAAATGCCTAAAATCAGATTGAGCTTTATGCAGTAGAAAAACAAAAGACATAAAAATGGCATATGTAAAAGATGAGTAAAAGATAGGAAAATATATATACATGAATATGATAGAAGTTAATAAAATTGTGTTTAATTCTAGACATGATGCAACAACAGTACAAATAAAACATGAAGGTGACATATATGTTAAAATTTAGTAAAGTATATATAAATACAATATGATATGTCTATACGAATTTTGACATGAAATTTTTATATTTTACACGATACAAACATAATTTTATATAATATGGGTATGAACTATATATGTCGCATTCATTTCCTGTAAAATAATGTAAAACATAAAAATCATCGTATCACAATTTATGGTGACATATTAAACATTTTTTTTCAAATTTTATCAAATACATTTGTAGTTTTGTTTCAATTTTAATAAATATCATTTTTATATCGCACCACTATATTATATATCATATCATATTTTAAATTATCATATTTAATTTTTATTAGTTTTAATAAGTATGAGGCGTAAATTTTAACATTTCTTAGCTTGATAATATAATAATTTTTTTACATAATTAAAAATAAAAATAAAATTATTTAAGTTAAAATTAAAATTTTATATCATAAATTCTTTCCTTACACACTTGATGAAAAGAGTGTTGGCACGATATTTTGTTATATTAAAAAAAAAGGATTTTTACAAGTAATTATTGTAACCTTTTGTATTTTCTTCCCTATATAGAAAGAATTGCTAAATAGAATAAGAAAGACACCAGTTGGTCAGACTCTAAAATAGCAAACACTGCAGTCCAGATGTAAGCAAAGAAGTAAAAATCGTCGGAGAAAATTTCACTGTGTTTCATATCAGCTATTAGTATGCTTTGTCTTGCAGTTTCAGAAAACAGTAAAATAACGGTGAGGCCGTGAAACTCTTGGCAGTTGCTTGCTAGATCCTCTACTTTTTCTGCCATTTAAAATCTAATTCATTTTTTAAAATTCAGTTTATGTATAAAATTATGAAAAATTATTTCATACATCAATAATAAAATTTTTAAATTTCATAATTAAAATTAAAGAAAATATTTGTCTCAAATAATCACATTAAATTTTATTTATTTTTTCATTTTATTAATTTTAATTATAAAATCTACAAATTCTATAAATTTACTTGTTGCTTTGGTTTTTTTTTTTTTTTTTACTTTATACAAAATAAAAATCTGCTCAACTACTAATACTTTAATTTATGGAATGATAAAAGGTCAATCATAGGAAAATTCAGGTATTTTAAGTTATAAATCTAATAATATTATTTTTTGATTATTATCCATTAAATAAATTTTAGATTTGGTTATCTAATTAATGAGAAGTTTGCTTTGAAATGATTCACCTTGCATCCATCTTCCAGTATATGCTTCAAAATAAATTATGTATACAAAAATAGTTTTGGGTCAATCCGAACAAATAATAAATTTATTTATGTCCAATTTATCGAAGTTAAACTTAAAGTATTTAAGAAGAGTAATTTTTTTAATTATTTTTCTTAAATTTAATAAAATCTGATGAAAAATATTAAAATGTTAACTACATTGAAATTGATGTAAATAGTAAATGTAATATATAATTAAAAATTTATATATATGATACATTGTCTTATATAAATTTTATATACTATTAATAAATTATATTATGATATTTTATTAAATAGTAAATTTTAAAATTTTTTTATTTCCAAATTTATGAATTATCAATATAACATTTTATTCCTTTAAAAAACAATATATTGTTAAATAGAAATGTTAGTAGAAAATGAAATTATCAACTTTAAAATCCAACCCAATTTTAATTAAAAAAAGGCACGTCATAAATTGCGCCGGTTTCCTTGGCGGTATCGGATGCCAAAACGACGTGGTTTTCAGATATAAAAGCATTAATTTAAATCTCAAAGCCCCAAAATCAGAAATCAGCGTCGTTTTTGTCAACTTACTATATTTTTAGTGGCATTTCATGTAATTTTATCCCAAAACAGAGGGTATATTCATCGGCCACATCACCATCTCTCTCCGTTTATATATTGGCCCCCCTTCCTATCAGCACGATCTCCAATTTCTCCCTAGTTGCCGTCTCTCTCCTCCTCGATATTTTTATTTTTTTTAATATATTTATTTTTCTAAATAATAATAGTGAGATATAAGAATCGGAGACTGATTGAAAATCTTCAATATTCATTGAATTGTTCGATAGATCCAATAAGGCTCCAGTTTTTCTCAGCTGATCAAGGTAAAATTTCAGTACTGATAAATCTCGATTTCTTTTTGATTTAAGATCTCTTTCTTTCGCATTTTTGTACTATGATTTTACATGCAATTTTAATCATGATTTTAGATCTTTTTTTTTTTATTTTTCTTCGTAGCTCTCGTAGTTTCGTTCGATCAAATTTACAGATCAAGGCGTTTTAAACCGATTCTGTTATTAATATTTAACGTTCACCTGATGCATGCAGCTATTTATGAGATTAAATGATGAATATTCGGTCGTTTTGAAGTTGCGATGAATCCGATGTTACAGATCTGGATTTTTTTTTTTTTTTTAAATTCTGTTGTTTAGAATGTTAATGATAGTTTTGGTTGTTTATAGAAATACTGATGTTGAAAGTGGAGTGTTTGGTGATTTGATGTAGATCTTAGCTGTTGAGAATGGCGGCATCAACAGCTGGGGGAACGGGATGGTACAAAGGGAAAGTCAAAGCAGTTTCATCGGGTGATTGCTTGGTAGTATCGGCCATTTCCAGTAACAGGCCTGGACCTCCTCCCGAGAAAACCATTACCTTGGCATCTCTCATTGCTCCTAGACTGGTAAAGCTAATTTGAATATACTTTTGCATTTAGTTTCGATCACTGTCAAATTTAATGATTTCCTTGTTTGTTGACATTTTCTTGCTGTTTACTTTAGTTTTTATTTGGATAGTGGTTTTGTTGAATGATAGTTGCTTTGAAAATGTGGTTTGGTTGCATAATTGCCAAGGTCTATTGGTGCATGTTTGAGTCAAAACAGCTGAAGCTTTTGTTTTGTATTTCTATTCTTGCTTCGCCCTCTGCTCCTATATTCTATTAATAGGCCCGTAGAGGAGGTGTTGATGAGCCTTTTGCCTGGGAGAGCAGAGAATACTTGAGGAACCTCTGCATAGGAAAGGTGCTGCTCCTTTTGAATTTTTCTGGTCATTGTTGTTATAGATGACATTTTGTTGTTTAGAATATTATTTGGATCTAAATTGATTTATTCTTTACTTAGGAAATCACTTTCAGAGTCGAATATGCAGTACCAAGCATAGGCCGAGAATTTGGCTCTGTTTACCTTGGTGACAAAAATGTTGCAATGTTGGTTGTGGCTGAAGGCTGGGCAAAGGTAATATGCTTTTCATTTTGTCATAATACTGGGGAAAGGTGATTCTTTTATATTTGCTTTAACTGAGCCTGGTTTATACAGGTTAGGGAGCAAGGACAGCAGAAAGGGGAAGCAAGTCCTTTTCTTGCTGAATTGCTACGTCTTGAAGAGCAAGCCAAACAGCAAGGTTTGGGTCGATGGAGCAAGGTAATATCTTTCCCCTTTGTAACAGTCCATTAGAAATTTGAGGACTCACTGACCTGGCAAACAGTAGTTTTTAAATGATCACGGTCTTTGTAATTGTGATTGTAGGTACCTGGTGCGGCTGAGGCTTCTATCAGGAATTTGCCTCCATCTGCCATTGGTGACCCCAGTAACTTGGATGCCATGGGTCTTCTAGCTGCAAATAAGGGTAGTCCAATGCAAGGTATTGTTGAGCAGGTTCGGGATGGCAGTACTGTTCGAGTCTATTTGCTCCCAGATTTTCAGTTTGTGCAAGTGTTTGTTGCGGGTATCCAGGTACATATTCTAAACTTTGGTTCAGTGATGCCTTTTTTTGTTTGTTTTCATTTGCCATATGAGTTTTTCTTATAAATATCTGTAATTTCTCTTGTTTGTTTAGGCCCCATCAATGGGTAGAAAGGCTGCTGTAGAAACTGTTGTTGAAGCAGATTTGACATCTGATGAACAAAATGGAGATGCTTCAACTGAGCCACGGGCTCCGTTAACATCTGCACAGAGGCTTACTGCCTCGTCTGCAGCTTCTCCTGAAGTTGCCCCTGATCCATTTGCAGCAGAAGCTAAATATTTTACAGAAGTTCGTTGTTTGAGTAGAGATGTGAGAGAATGAAAACTGTAGTTAACTTGTTTGCATGCATATTGTATAGATAGTCTAAATTCAGGATTTATTTTGTAGGTCCGCATTGTTCTTGAAGGTGTTGACAAATTTAGCAATTTGATTGGGTCAGTTTATTATCCTGAAGGTGAAACGGCTAAAGACCTTGCTTTGGAGCTTGTGGAAAATGTATGTTCTCGGATTTTGTTTTGCTGCAGCCTAATATGTTGTAATTAATAATGTTGACACTGAACTATTACTGAATTATATTTTTTTCTCTTTTTGCTCGTAAAATTTTTATTCTCTCAAAAACATTAGTTTCTTGATATATGAAAAGTTTTCCTTCCAAGAGAATTTTTACACATGAACCATCTTTAAAATATCTCCTTGATTTGTTAAAGAAAGCTTACGTAAAGGATTTCTTAAAGTTTGCAAATGGTGTTGGAGCTGTATCTAAGTGGTTTTGTGTAAGAAGTTTGATGATTATCTTCTCGACTGCCTCATTTTTTTTTTTGGTAAATGAAGTATATTTCCTTTCTTTATTGTAAATCTTTTACAAAACTGGTTTTCCATGTATCTTTAATCTGTAATTGCCATCCTTTTAAACACATATCATTAGCTGCTTTTTCCGATGCTCTAATTTAGTTCTCTAGCTTACCTTCTCTTTTTTAACCACTGTGTACTTGGTAATTTAAAGTTAGGTGCCATTTGAACATATATCCTAATTTTTTTTAATTTTTTTATTTTATGTACTTGCAAACTGGTTTTATATGCTACATTATTTGATGTTTTGAGTTTATATTCAACTGAAATGTTTCTTTGCTTATTTGAATAATCTTTTCATCCTATATTTTTATAAAACACTCCATGCATCCTTTTCTTGTATTTGTTTTGATATATTCTGAATTCTGTCTTGGTCTCTTCTTCTTGCTTCTCTCTCAATCTAACCATTTCTTCTCTAAATAAAGGGTCTAGCAAAATATGTTGAATGGAGTGCTAATATGATGGAAGATGATGCCAAGCGACGGTTGAAGGCTGCAGAGCTTCAAGCCAAGAAGAGTAGGCTGAGGATTTGGACAAACTATGTACCCCCGGCTACAAACTCAAAGGCAATTCGTGATCAAAACTTCACAGGAAAGGTAATAGCAACAGTCATTAACTTTTCATGTAATATGTCAATAGCTGGTTCTTGGTTTTTGTAATTATTTATACTAGTATGATTCTTTTCTCAGGTTGTGGAGGTTGTTAGTGGGGACTGCATTGCTGTGGCTGATGATTCCGTCCCATATGGCAGTCCTCTTGCAGAGCGCCGAGTCAATCTTTCAAGCATTAGATGTCCAAAAATGGGCAATCCTCGTAGAGATGAAAAGCCAGCTGCTTATGCCCGGGAAGCAAGGGAGTTTTTAAGAACACGCCTTATTGGAAGACAGGTTTAAATACCTGTTCTTTTAAATCTTATATTTTGGTACTCTTAGGAACCTTCGTTTATAATTTCGATACTTTTTCAGGTGGATGTCCAAATGGAATATTCCAGGAAGGTCACGGCAGATGGAGCTACAGCCACTGCTGCACCTGCTGATTCAAGGGTAATGGATTTTGGCTCAGTCTTCCTCATGTCTCCTGTTAAAGGTGATGGTGAGGATGCTTCTGCAATAGCCCCATCCACAACTGGTAGCCAGCAACCTGGCTTGAATGTTGCTGAGTTGGTGGTTGGACGTGGCTTTGGCACGGTGATAAGACATAGGGATTTTGAGGAAAGATCAAACTATTATGATGCCCTTTTGGCTGCTGAATCGCGTGCTATTTCTGGGAAGAAAGGAATTCATTCTGCCAAGGATCCTCCAGTCATGCACATAACAGACCTTACAATGGTTAACTATGTGTCCTTTCTGTTAATTATTTTCTTGCTTGTGTATTTCTCTTTTCTAATTTGAATTCTAATTTTTATATACTGTCTTGTCTATTTATAGGCATCAGCCAAGAAAGCTAGAGATTTCTTGCCATTCCTGCATCGGAGCAGGAGGGTTCCAGCTGTTGTGGAATATGTCCTAAGTGGTCATCGTTTTAAGTTGTTGATCCCTAAGGGAACTTGTAGCATTGCCTTTTCGTTTTCTGGTGTCAGATGTCCTGGACGTGACGAGCCTTATTCAGATGAAGCCATAGCACTGATGAGACGAAAGATCATGCAGAGAGATGTGGAGGTATATGTCTTTCTCTTTGAACTGCTTGTCTTCCATTTATTTATTTTTCTTGTTTACAAATGTATGTTTTTCTACACAGATTGAAGTGGAAACTGTCGATAGAACTGGAACATTTTTGGGATCTTTGTGGGAGTCGAGAACCAATATGGCCGTGACACTCCTTGAGGCTGGCCTGGCAAAGCTACAAACTTCATTTGGTGCTGACAGGATTGCTGATGCTCATCTTCTTGAACAGGCTGAGCAATCTGCCAAGAGGCAGAAACTGAAAGTACGAGGCATTACATATCTTCTATCACCATTGTTCTCTCGGTAATGCTAATTGAAATTTTTTTCATTATTTATCCTTTAAATTTTTATTTGTAGATCTGGGAGAACTATGTTGAAGGAGAGGAAGTTTCCAATGGACCAGCCACTGTCGAAAACAAACAAAAAGAATTGCTAAAGGTGCTCTAGAACTCAACTAAACACTGCCATCTGAATGTGTCACGAACTTGTGATTTACATTTCTTGTTATTTTCAGGTTGTAGTTACAGAAGTATTGGGTGGTGGAAAATTTTATGTCCAGACGGTTGGAGATCAGAGAGTATCATCAATTCAGCAACAGCTTGCAGCTTTAAATATTCAAGAAGCTCCTGTGATTGGTGCTTTTAATCCTAAGAAGGGTGACATCGTCCTTGCTCAATTTAGCGTGGATAATTCCTGGAATCGTGCAATGGTTAGTTCTATGTACTGGATTTATTTTTTATTTTCCTTGTCTTTCTTACTTTGTATGGTTTTGCTGCTGAGGTGTATTAACTTTTCTTTTTATATCTTAAAACTGAATGCATCTTTGTTTGACTTGTGAAGATTGTCAATGCTCCTCGTGGAGGTGTTGAATCTCCGAAGGAAATATTTGAAGTGTTTTATCTTGATTATGGGAATCAAGAGGAAGTTCCATATAGTCAATTACGGCCTCTTGATCCTTCAGTATCAGCGACTCCTGGGTTTGCTCAGTTATGCAGTCTTGCATTTCTTAAAGTTCCAAGCCTCGATGATGAATTTGGTCCTGAGGCCGCCCAGTTTTTGAGTGAGCAGACGTTAGGGAGCTCACTGCAGTTTAACGCTATGATCGAGGAAAGGGATACCTCCGGTGGAAAAGTCAAGGGACAGGGAACTGGTACTGTTCTCATGGTAACCCTCCTTGCTGAGAAGTCTGACCTTAGCATCAATGCTGCAATGTTGCAGGTTCGAACGATAGCCCAAAACTTGTCTTTTGTTTTCGTTCATTGGACTATCATTTACGAGTGCCACCTTGAGGGCTTATTAATTTTCTTATTTTTCTTATCTAATATCACTCTATGAACACTTTTTCAGGAGGGACTTGCTAGGTTGGAGAAAAGGAAGAAATGGGAACCCAAGGAGAGAAAGTCAGTGCTCAATAGTTTAGAAGAATTCCAGAATGAGGCAAAAACTGCAAGACGCGGAATTTGGCAGTACGGAGATGTGGAGTCAGATGATGACGATACACTTCCTCCGGTTGCAGCTAAGAAAACCGGGGGTCGACGTTAGAAATGATGATACACTTCCTCCGGTTGCAGCTAAGAAAACCGGGGGTTGACGTTAGAAACGGAAACTAATCATTTCAGGTAAACCAAATGAGTTTAAGTTATATAGGAATGAATCATTCTCCTCATTTTATGAGTTACGAACACCAAAAAAACAAAGGTTCTCTACCTAAACTTGCTTAAATTTTGGCCTTTTTTTGTTTTAATTTTTTTCAGTGAGGGGACAAATGTTTTTTTTTTTTTTTTTTAATACATGCTCAAATAAGGTGAACTGTAGCATGATGTTCTGTCGCCGGGGAGACATTAGAAACATTTTTGTTTTTCCATCGTAGCTTTTATAATACTTTTTGGATATTTTTGGAGGCACGAGAATCCTCTTCCTTTCAATGACTAGTATTGTAGTTGAAAGTAGCAATTAGCCTGAGTATTTTATATTTGTTTCATATAAACTGTGTAAAATATAAGTTATTGATGAACTATTGTTAAGCATGTCAAATATGAAATACATTTTCGTGCAAAATAAGAAATAAAATTTTCATTGTTTTGTCATTTTTTTTTTGGTCAAAGTTATATGCAGTTTTTGTCCAAATTTTAGTTATTTTTGTATATTTTCCCATCTTTTCTATTTTTAATAAAAAAGACTGTCGGGAAAAATCTAGTAAACAATTTGACAAGTATATTTAAACCATCAGTGAATTTATGTCCTCTTAGACTGATAAATCGATGCGAAGTTATATTGTCGTATAAAAGGCCTGGAAAAAATGTACAGTTTATTCTGCGTCGGAGTATTAAATATTTCATTGCTCAAAAAGATAATCACCAAAAGATACAAGGAGAAACAACCATATCTTGGTCGAAAAAGACGTGTATACCTTAGCATAAAATAAATTGGGGTTTTATGAATTTATGGTTCAATCATATTACTTTATGTAATTTATCTGAAGGGTTAAGGGTCACTTTTAATAATTTTGAGAATCAAATCTTAATATTTTATTTTCAAATTTTGATATTTTTATAAAAAATATAAAATATTTGCCGATGTTTTTAATAATAAATAAATACTTAATTTATTTTTTTATTTGAAAATACATACACGAAATGTTTTTTATAAACTCAATTTTATTTTTTATCAGTAAAATTTTAAATTTTGAGCTTACTTGTATTATTATTTTATATAAAACTAGTTTATTGAATCTAATTTATTTATAAACCAAATCTATTATATTAATTCCATCGCTACGTATGTAAGTAAAATTTAAAATTTGCTCACAAGTTATCGTAAACATAAAATTTTAAATCAATGTAATTTCGATCACATAGTTCCATCTCAGTTAGTGACCGAGAATTTTATGTCAAACGGGCCAACGACCATGAGGAATAATTCAAAATCCCATTTTACTAAGAATATTCATAAGAATAATAATTCTTCCTACATATTCATGCTCGACAGACTGCTAACAATTCAACTTAATCTTTTTAACAGAAAGTATAACAAAATCCTAAAAGTTCTAACATTCATTGGCCCCCATTGGGGTTCAGAAGTTAAGATCCAAGTTAAAACTGAAAACCAATCTTTAGCAACTTTCAAGCTCCCTCTGCTTGGTTTTTGCTTTGAGGCAGAAAAACCGTCTCATTTACAATCTTCAATTCATACATATCTAATATTCATAAACTAAAACTAAAAAATCACCGAGGACCAAGAATGTTTCCCGCTACAAACATCACCTGAAGCGCAAAATTTTTGCCCATAAGTGACCACTTGTTTAAGTGTCACGCCTCCTTCGGCGAGGGGCAGCGGCAGCTTCTTCTTTCTCTTCCTCTTCAGCCTTTTCTCCACTGCTTCCTTGATCATTTGATGTCTCGGCAACCTCTGGTTGCCTCTCTACTCTTGGCTGCACACAGTTTAGCCGAAGGAGTAAGACAAACAGCTAAGAAACACGGAAACACAAACACATGGGCTAAACCAGACAAGGGTTTAAGAAATCTTACTTGCTTCTTCCCACCAAAAATGAGCTTGAAGAAAACTGTGAGGATAATCACCACAATAGAGACTAGGACACCAATGGTGAGGTTTGGTTGTTTCTCAGCCTTCTCAATGAGATCCTAAACGAGAAACTCAAAATTTTAGATGAAATCTACCGATGAATTAGTAATTTGCATGCGAAAGATCATAACTTACGAGGATTTGAAGCTTGTATTCGCTTAAGAAAGGAATTTCAGCAACCTTGTATAGGACATCAAAGACTTTTTTCTGCAGGGGACAAATTACCAACATTAAGTTATATGGTATTATAAGATTGATTGAGAATAACAATAACAATTAAGCTTGCCAATGCATTACCTGGAAGCCTCCAAGCCCGTCTGACCCAGCAGCTTCATCCTCAGCCTTATGTTTTTCCTTCTCAACCTCAAACTTTGGCTTCCATGTGGTCTCCCGATATGACTCAGCAACATGCTCGTCTTTGGCTATCAAAATGTTGTCAAACAATATCCCGTCTTGCATTGTCCAAATCTCAATACCAATGGCAGCAATAGGCTCAAAGTCAGGCTTTACAAGCTCGAAGTAGTTAGGGTTTGGAATCTCCTGAGGCTTCCAAATACCCTTGTAATTGGGGTTGTCAATTAGTGGGGGAGACCATTTTCCCTTGTAAGCTGGATTACTCTTCATTGGCCTCTTCCATTCACCACAACCAGGGGCTGTTTCACACGTCGGGTTATCAACTTTCGGGGCTTCCCACTCACCATCCTCTTCATCATCCCAATCTTCCGGCTTGGTTGCCTCAGGATCATCAATCTCCTCGGGCTCATCATCTAACCATCCTTCTGGTTTCACAGCCTCCTCATCTTCAATTTCCATGGGTGCATCCTCATCCCAATCATCTGGCTTCACAGCAGTTGGATCAGGAATCTTTGCTCTCTCATCCCAGTCCTCAGGTTTCTTATCATCTGGATCAGGAATTGTCTTGGCAGGGACAAGTGGAGGTTCAAAATCTTCAGCTGACAAAAAGTTCGCCTTCTTCTTCTCCTCTCCATCAATCAGAATTCTAACCTCATTGTCAGGCTTCAAGATGGCAGTGTACACATGAGTAAGCTTGTCAGATGGGACAGAGGGTGGGTATTTAAGATGGTGTTCAACGAATTCCCCACTTTTCGGATTCTTATGCTTCAGGATGAAGTGCACCTTGTTTGTGGATCCACATTTGTCAGGTCCAAACATGATAGAGAAAGGAGATTCATTGTCAAATTCCTTAGGCTTCCACCCAGCCTCCTGAGGACGAAGATATTTCAGATATGCACCACCACACTCAAGTCCATTCTGGAGGCGAGTCTCAAACTGAAGCACTGTGGTTCCATCTTTGAGACTCACAGGCTTCTCAAGCTCATTCACTATAGCATACTTCCTTGCCTTCTCACTCACAAGAAGACCAAAGTCTTCATGCCCTTCACTCTTTGAGTGCTTCCACACACCTGAAACCCCCAAACCACATCAACAAAGACATACAACGGACAAGACTACCTTAAACTTTTCAGCATCTCAAATTTGAAGTTATTATGAATACAACTGCACAATGGGAAACAATAAATGGCAAAATGACACAAAGTCCACAACATTCCTTGAAAGATAATCACAAATCAGACAATGGATTTGACAAAATTCCTAAAGGTGCATCAAAAGCTTGATTTCCAATGATGGAGCAAAACACGATCATCAATATTCTAATGCAACAGAATGTAAGTAGACTGGTTGATTCTTATTTGTTGTGTCAGGTAAAGAAAAAAATTCATACGAACATTATCTCCCTAAACTCGTATATAATTTTTACCAAATATAACCCGTATCACCTTCATATGTAATTTTCACGCCTAAGATTGTCAGGTCTAAATGTAAGCAACGCAATGAGCATGAACATTAAGTACCTTACCACCATTTCCATTTTCCCAAAGATCCATCTTTTAAGCTTATTTCTATACACTTTCCCAAACAATTCCAAACTCGCTAAAAGAGTCTCACTAATTCTACTTCAAAGGTCAGCTCATGGTTCTAATATAACAATTTCAAACATCTAAACAACAAATTTGAACAAAACAGAGGTACGAGATAACAAGACCAATAAAACAAAATCATCAGAAAATATCCCACTGGAGATCCAAAAATGGAAAGTAAACACAGAAAAAAAAGAGCCCACCTTTGTAATCATCTTTATCAGAGACGACCCATCGCCCATCAAATGACTCTTCAAATGATTCATAAAACACCTACAAAAAAACCCAAAATCGGAAAATTTCATTTCCAATCTTTACAGATTCAAATAACAATTCGAGGTTAAAAAACAGCAACTACCGCATCATCGTCATCAGCGGCGAAGCAGAGGAGCTGAAGCGACGCGAAAGCTAAGAGGAGGAGAAGAGCGAAACGCCCCATCATCATCACCAATCCAAGAACCCTAACTCTGATGCTGATTGAAAATTTTCCCTATTCCTTTTCCGATCTAAATCTAAATCTAAATCTAAAATCCCAGCTTCAAATCGTTCATCGTGGATTTTTATAGATCTCCGCCACACTGGCGTCTACTTGTTCCGCCCAATGATATTGAAAGCCACGTGAAATGGACCAATCGTTTCTTGCCACGTAACCCAATCCAGCGACTTCTCTTATGTACTATTTTTGTATATTATTTTTTAATTGACTTAAAAAACTTTCTTATTTCTTGGTATTATTATTCTTTGCTTAATTGCTTGACGGGCATGACCCGGTCTAAGGGTCAAAAAGCTTCGGGTCCTGGCCCATTTGGTGGATGCTGATCGGACCCATTAGCATACACTTTTCCTTTTCTTTTCCTTTTACCGTTCTTCCAATTTTTTCCACGCATATGTAGTTATATTTATATACATTGAGTGAATAAAGCCTCATCTATTTAATCGATTGAATTTATTTATATTTGATTAAATCAATTTGAATTTAAGTTGATTTATTCGATTAAATCCATTGATTAACCTTTAAAATATATTATATTATATATAATATAAATAATTAAAATATATTTATTAAACAAATAAAAACAGGAAAACATACAAGCTTAGAAGTTCTATTTTTAACCAAATCGATTTATTTCGGTTTGACTCTTCTGATTTGTATAATTAAATATTATTAATCATTTTTCTCTTAATCTAAGTCAATTTAATTGAAAATTTTTTCAAATCAAATTGAAAAATCAATTGTTCACCCTTAATTATATACCACTAAGTTCAATTAGTTCTACAATTATCAAGTTATTGGATGAATCATTTATTTACTTGAGTCTTTTTAGTTCGATTTAATTATTTAAAGTAATGTTGTTCATGTTTTTAATATTTAATTGAATTGATCAAATGCTTTGTTATTTACACATATAAGATATCTATTATTATAATTATAGCATATTAAATAATGTTACATTTTTCATGTTTATTATGAACTCGTTAGAACTAAACTTCACTAACACAGAAACCAGTTTTCATCAGCTTGAAATTAGCTGAAGTCTGTCTCATGCATGCCCTTATTAGAGCTTTCAATTTAACCATTCTCTTCTCTTATGGCGCCACACAAACTTCAATTGGAATTCGATTCTGCTGCAGGAAATGCGTTTGGTTTTACGAGAGAAACTTCAGAATTAATGGAGATAATAATTGCTAGAACTGCATGCATTTAGCATCTGATAAGTTATAGCCAGGCGGTACTATTAATTTGTATATTATATGCAGCAGTCAACTATGAGACTGAGCTGAGCCATAGATGGAAAGCTATACCTGGTTTCCAGCTTAGACATCGGGATACGTAGTCGATCATGTTCTGATGATGATCACTTCAGTTTCGATTACTGTTGATGTCCTCAGCGGTAGGTGTGGAGGTTGCTAGAGACTCCGGAGCCATGGAGGAATGGGTTGTGAAATCTATCTTTTATCCACTCTTATCGATCAGAATCCTATCTCCTTCCTAAGAGCTTTAATCTTTTCTATCCTATCGTCTTTATCTTTCCTGATAAGCTTATTTTCTCTTGAGCTGTTTACTAATTTGAGCGTCGGAGTTCGAACTTCAATCTTTTCTAAGCTATCGTCTTTATCTTTCCCTTATCTCACTTATCTCCTCTTGAGCTTGTCACTCACTTAAGCGTGAGAGCACGCGTTGAAAGCACAATTCTGCGTCTTTCTTCACTATTATAATTATCTTGCAGGTCTGAACCGACTTGCTTACTATTAGAGTCTCCAACAACCTCTACAACTTATGATGATCACTTGAGTTGACTGAGAGCCAGCAACATTCTCTAACGCTCTCACCTCAATGGCTCCTCCTTAAAATAGAAAAGAAGGATATATTGTGGAGAGTGGAGACCCTTACTTATGAGTTATTGTCCGTTTTCATCCAAAATCTTACCTTTTGTCTCATAAAAAATTTTCCAAAGTATGATTTCAAACCTCTACATATATACTATATATATAACATAATCTCATAAATGTTAGATTGGGATGTTAAAATTGTAGAACAAAAACGTAAGGTTTTCAAGTTAAAACAAACAAATATCTCAAGATAAAGCGCAAGTCTCCGCGTATATCTTTGCAGATCAATAACCATATACCCAAGAGCCGTTGAGGGAGAGAGTTAGAGACTGTTGGATCCCTGGTTTTCTACACTTGCAAACAGAAGGAAATAAAAAGGCAGGTGATGACTGAAGAGAAAGAGCCGTGAGATTTATTTATACAGATTCAAGAGAACATTTGTCATGCTTCTTGTTTCATTTGGCTTAGTATTCTAATGATATAGACGAGAGTCCAAAGTTAAGGTTGGGTTTTAACCAATGAAGCAGCTTACAAAGAAACCTCCTGTTAGTTTCTGGCATGTTCATGAACCTCCACTAGGTAGAGAGAAAATAAAACCTTGTTTTAATGTAGTGTCTTTGGTAACATCCTAAGAAGTTGGAACAACCGTTGAATGGCATTAGATTAAGGGCTTAGTGCCTAATCATTTGGATTCAATCAAAAGTTCTAACAACAAAAAGACAAGAAAAACTCAATCTCAATGTAAGTAAACTTCATGGATCTTGCTCTTGTTGTCCTTCTGAAAAATATTATGCTCTAAACATCCCAACAGGGAGCTTATCGACATGAAATCATCAAGAAATTGATGAGAATCAGCAATATGCCACATACACTAGTGAAAATGGCCTTTAACAATCTCAAAGGCTGCAAGAAACTCCGTTTCTAGGGGCTCCAAGAACAATTCTCCAACCAGAAAACAGATATTCCACTTCTCAACGTCGCACCTCCTAAACTCTAACTACTGTTGGCGAGTATGTCGAAGTTGGGTTATGCACCTGTTCGGGCTGCGAGACTTTCCAGGTTGTTTGTTTGGTAAGTAATAGGAAAGTCAACTGCATGTAATGACAAATTCATGTTTTTGCACTAGGATTCCTCTTTTCTCCGTGATTGCATTTGGAATTTGAAGGCCTGCAATTATGCCAAATTCCCTCTAACCTTTTGTTGAGAGCAGACAATCATTCTGCAACAAATTACAGTATTTGTTAGCATGTTCAAGTTGCCAGAAGGTAGTTTGACTGGTATGGTCTTTGATGATTTTCCTGAAATTAAATTTTCATGAGATAGAATCTCCCATTTATCATGGATTGGGGTTAATTCCCCTTGTTTGGATATAAAGAACAGCTACCTTGTTGTAGACGTAGCAACAATCTTCATCAGGAAAACCTTAAGAGTTTAAGATCGATCCATTGATACAAAAGATAAGATTATGTTAAATTGTTAATTGTTAACGTTAGAAAAGGCTAAGTGGAAGTTCTCCTATGAATTTGAAGCTGACAAGAACTGCAAGGATTAAAGCATAACATGCTCCAATTCTAATGTCAAAGTGAAAAGGAAGAAGAAAACCTAGAAAGCATAAAAAATAGTTGTAGTTATTTGGACAGCGTATGAATCCTGCAGTCATCACTGTTGAGAGAGTTTTATCTGAATATCACTTTCGATCCGAACGAGTTTCAAACTGTAAAATGGATTAGAATACCTATAATTATAAAAAAAAAAATTGATGTTTAAGATAGAATCAAAAGGTTTAAGAGAGGATTTTAGATTGCTAGGAAATTAAAGGCTGAAAATTCCAATTAATCCATTGTTGTGGAAGTAACAATAATCTTCACTGAAAAAACCTTGAGAGTCTAGGATTGATCTATCGACACAAAAAAAAAAGTTAAATTGTTAATAAATTAGCAGGTAGATATGGATAGATGAGCTGGTTAATATAAAATCATAGTAAGATATTATCAATTTCAATTGTGAGTGAACATTGCCTCTATTCTTTAACGGATTAATCACCTGCAGACCGGAAGGTGACCCTAGCTGCCATAGACAGGACAGGAAGGGAAAACATGGCTTCCATTATCAAGCTGGACAATCAAACATATGCTGCAGTTCATGAGGAGTAAGCATTCAGTCTACCTCGCAGGCTCCCAAGAGGGATATTGGAAGCCTTTGAGGGAAACTGGAACCTTCTCCAACTTCTTCAAACGTTACTCGACATATTTCTATGTCCGCTTCGCTGCTTATACACCGATCAGAAACCTCGGGCGGGTTTATATAGAGCTGGTTGCCACTATTTGCACCCACAACATCTCCCACTAAAAGATTCGAAGTTGATTCGAATTTATATGAATATGATAAAAATTATAAAATATTCTTTATTTTATATGTTAATACAAAATTTTTCATGTTCTTTCTTGTAGGCGAATAATTAAAGCTTAAGCAACACAAATTTAACCATGTGATGTGGCTTTTGCTCAACACCTGTTAAATATTTCGTGCCAACTTTTAAGATCTGTAGCCTTCAAATCGTTGGAGAATAAAAGGTTTATCTTTGTAAACTGACTCATTCCATGCAACAAGGGTCAAGTGAATATCTTTTACAAGTCAACCCAGCTGGATAGTAGATATTGAAGTTTATATTCTGCAAGAATATAAACCATATCTCTATCTAGAAGCAAAAAGGTGAGACCACTAGAGCTGGAATCCTTAGCCTGACTGCCAATGTTGGAAGAGACCTTCACCCTCAAAAGTCAAAATATAGAGCAACACCAACATGCACATTGGAGGAGAACTTGGCTGGAATGATACGCAATTTTTCTATAGATCAAATGAAATCGTCCAGTCAATTATGTGCTAAACATGTAACTGGTAGAAATTTCATACAATTTCCAGAAGATCCATGGATTAAGCATGTGGTTTACATTGGTGCACTGCTAATCATTATACAGTTTTCTTTTAGTGATAAGAGGCTTATAAATTTTATAGTCTCTTTTTGGGTTGATCTAGATACGTTTTTCAATACCGAATTTAACGAATTCATTTGAAATTAACTTTTTTTAGCGTTCAAATAGATTTAAACTCGAAACAATCAAAAAAATGATCAAATTCTCTTAACATTTAAATCGATATCTAGTGGTATGATTATATAGTTTTCGGATTTCAAAGCCGACGAAATGCTAATGTTCAGTTGCTTAACATTTTCTCAAAATGTCATTTTGTACCCTATCTTTACTGAAATATGCAAAATCACATATCAAACCATATTATATCTTGAAGAATCTACTAGCTTCTTTATCTTCTAATCTTCCTGTCATCAACATATTGGCTCTTCCATGATAATGTTGGGGTAGCACACATAGACAAGGAGCATGTAGGCGTAATTGACACACACTTTGCTAAGGAATGGATTCTCTCAAACATCCACCCTGTCTTGTATAAAATGGGTATCAATCGATATATAAATATATATATATATATATATATATATATATATATATATATTTCAACCATTGTTATTCTCCATGAGCTCCACAGTAAAGATCTATTTCTTTACAGTAGTTGCTTTTATAAAACATGAATAGAAAGCCTCCCTGCATATTAGCAAGATTGAAGCCTAGTGTGTGTCTCTTAAGGATGGCTGCATTTGGATGGAGGGATGTTTTATATAATCCTGCCAGATTGCATGCTCTTGTTAAATTTATGAAGATTTACACTCAAACTATTGTTGGGTATTTTCTATTTTGACTTGAAAATTTTGAAGTTTTAGCTCACAAATATGAGTTCGAAGAATCTTTATTTATATCGCATAACAAAATTTCACAATATCTTAATATGAGATTGGAGCATTACAAAATTATTGAATGAAATCAGTAGAATTTTTAGAAGAATAGATGAATCAAAAACTGAAGTTGAACCAAAATCATAACTGCCGTCTTGTTATTACAATATCAGGACTCTAGGCGGTGAGTCTAGCTAGAGAGATATTGTCATGCTAGGCACTCCAAAAGAAAGCAAATAGGGTGCTTCAATCCACTTCAGATATGAAAAGAAAAATAGTTAGACATATAAGCTTTGATACTGGCATCTCAATAAGCGATATTGCAAGGAAAAGGTAATGATCACCTGACAATATCCGACAGCAAGCAGGAGAGAACTAAGAAAAGCTGAATAAACAAAATCTTGGCATTGTTTCGGGGCTTAGCTGGATTTTCAGGACAGAATGAAGAATTTGCAGCTTGAACAATTCAAGAATCATTAAATTTTCATGCTTTTTCCATATACTGCCTGCAAAACGGCAGTGAAGTTAGAAAGAACCTCGTTTAAGTTCAGTTCATGAATCATGATCAATTGCTTAACAATATAAAACAACCAGACAGCTCAAAGACTTAACAGTCATGGACAGATCATGACTAATATGATCAATTCAACTAATCTTCATAGTCATAGACAGTCGAGTGAAATTCAATCTACGAAATAATTTAGCAGATCATGTGATTGGATCCACAAATGTATGGTGAGTAATAATACTGTAAGAACCGGAAAGACGAAAAAAAGAATAGGTGAGAAAAAAAAAAAGCGAAAAAAATCAAAATATAAACTCGAACCGAAAGGCTTCGAAATCATACCAGCTTGATATGTATGGTATTGGTAATTAACCATCTAGGAAACGAAACTTGGGAATAACACAAATTAATGTAAGGGTTTCAGCCCGTGGCATTGGCTTATGCTCGAAAATATCACCATGTGAGTAGCCATGAATGGCAAAGTTATCATCATTATTTTCCTGAACGTGGGCAACTTTCCTGAAGAACGACTGCTTCATCCAGGAAATCAGGCTCCTCTACCTCCGGTAGAGTCTCCCTTCTCTTCTTGTTCGCCAACACTACAGCGAGTTCTTCAGCTGCTGCAGTGCGCTGCGAAGCCCCAGGGTGGTAATTGACAGAGCTATCATGCCAACTGCTAAGTGGACAAGCACGAAGCTAAGTAGTGTTGGGGGCCAATGCCAAATACAAGGCTAAACCTAAATTGCTTATTGTCTTCGACCTGAACTTTAAGCAAATGAATTAAACTTGATCATATGCTAAAACATATTAGAAGTAACTAGTTGTAATACCACGTTACCCCTTGAACTCTTTAACATAGTGTTCCTTATCAGTCACCAGTTTGAAGAAAACCTAAATTTGGTCTTGAGGGTCCACTCAAATAGTTATGTTCTTGTTTTCAAGTTTTGAGAGTTTTATAAAATCTAAAATTCTAGTATTTAACATGTGTATTTTCTTATCACTCTAAAAATTTCCACCGTTCATATCTATATATATTACTAATTCTTTTTTATCTTTTAAATTATTATAAGAATCCGAATTTTGAATCCTTCACCTTGAAATCGATTACGAAATTATTAAACTAATAATTCATTGATATCAATAATAGAATTGATAATTTGTTTTTGTATTGTATCAACTTATATTCATATCATATAACATTTTACATACACATTTTTTTTCCAAAAATTTTACTTGGTGTCACATGCGTACTTTTTTTACCATATCGTTTTTATATCGTGTTACCGTATCAAATTTAGAATTACTAGACCTATAACTCTAAAGCTTGAATTAAAGATAAGCAAGCTCTTCATACGCCAATAATTCCAAGGAACCAATCAACTTAAATAATCACTCCACAATCAAGAGTTTCGAAAGAAGAAAAAGTTCTTTCCATTCTATAACATAATTTGTTTAATTTATTCTACAGCCTTTTCTACATTTGGCCCCCTCATATATATCTCCCACTAAACTTGGATTAGTGCCAATCGACACAGAGATTCTCCCACGCTATCCCATTATCAAATGGGGTAAGAGTAAACCTAATATGTGGACGGTAGCAAGCATTTGTACCCACAAAAGAGGAATATTTCCTTCCATATTCTTCCTTCCTTTAGACTATTATAATGTTTTGTTTCCTTTCTTGCCAATACCATTACTTCCTTTAACTACCTTTCCATTTGTTTATGGTTTCGTTTTCTTTCGTTCGAGTGTGAACCCTCCACCTGTTATCTATCCTTTTTCTCTTCTCTTCTTCTAGGTTTTGCTTTATCTTTTCTTCACATGTTGTGACCGAGTAAAAAAAATTATTATCCAATATATTAATATTGGATAATTTTTTAATTCTACAATCAAAATTATTTTTAATTAATTTTTTACTTTTTTTAATATTTTTAAAAGGTACAAGTTACCTTTTAATTCTGTTTGTAAAATTATAAAAAAAAAAATCACGAATAATGTATTAGATAATGATAATAATCCTATGAGTAAATTTCGTTAGTAAGTATTCATGTTTTTTAATTCATAATTTAAAATTTTTAACCTTTTCATTCATGGGTTTTTAAGAGTTTTTTTGTTTTAGTTCATTTATCTTTCAACTTATTATTAAAAGTTGGTTGAAATTTATCTTATGTATATCAACAAAAATATTAGCCGATGAATTTCATCTATATATTTTATTTTAATATAAATGAATGAATTTTATACAAATTTGAAAGATCACGGATTAAATTAACTTGAGATTTTGAATAAAACATCATAAAAGAAATCAAAAACAAAAAGTGCAATTTACTCCTATAGTGCTATAACTACAAACAATCAGGCTTAAACTGAAATGATATGTGTATTGACCTATATGTATATCTTTCTTCATCATGAATTCAAGTAATATTATCACACTCTATGTGAAAATTAAAGAAAAATAAAATAAAATGAAAGAAGGAAATATTAAGGAGGCAGGTATCACCATTTATATAAAAGCCAAAGAATAATAATATTCTTATAGTGGAAGATGGGGTGACTCAATGAGAGAGAATAATAGAATGGGACCATTGCAAATTTGAGCCTTTGACAGATGTCTAACAGTGTTCAAAGCTCTTTATATAAAGCAAGGCTGTTGTAAAAACAAAGACAAAATTCACTTCAATCTGTTCTTTTTCTCGTTGCTTCTGTCTAAGCTCAGAGCTCAGATTTCCTCCCAGAAATGTGGAGCAGAAAGAAGAAGAAGAAGAAGAAGAAGAAGCAGAAGAAGAAGAAGATAATGTTACCCTCTTCTTCCTCATAGAGGATTTGAAGGGGCAAATTAAAGGCAAGTCATTGAGGCAAAGGGAAGGCCAAGCCTTTCTTCCGGATTTTACTTTTCTTCTTATGTGTTCATCCTCAGTCAGAGTCACTGGTTCAGATTGAAATGAGCTTGTGGCTTCGAAGATTCAAATACCAGCAGATTGAGTTGTCCCAAGTTGTTAGATTTTCACCGTTCGCCATTTTCCCTGTGGATTTGCTCAGGTGAGCAATGGCTCGTTTGTCAGGTTATGAATAAATTGTTCATGTTATTTGTACACAAGATTCTCAGTTTCACCGGTGCTCAGTTCAGTCTGTAAACCAAGTTTGAGTTCGCAGATTTCGCCGGTAATACTTGGCATTTTCATGTCTTAATTATGTTTGCATTTATTACTGGCTGATCTTATGTGCGAGATAAAATCTCAGGATTCTTTCACCCACAAGGAAAGTTTCAACCAAAGACATAAATAACAAGGAAACTTGAGTAGCTCAGCATCACAATGTCACTCAATATCACTTCATGCGGAGAGGAATAAGATTAGAGTTTAAACTAAAAAAAAAAAAAAAAAAGAGCAAATTAAATGATTGGGTGACTATTTTTAAGTTAAATTTAAATTAATTGAATTATATTCAAATACCTTAATATTCAATTTAAATAATTTAAATTATATTCAAAATACTCGAATAATCATCAAATTGAATTTGAATATTTTAATATTTGATTTAAATTATTCACAAACTTAATAAAATTTCTTTTAATAATTTTTAATATTTAATTATTAATTTACTATTATATTTTTAAATATATAATTAAAATAAATATAATTTAAAAAATTAGATCGATCAAATTCATTCCAAACTTCACATTTTTAAATTAAACTGAATTTAAATTTAATATTAAATAATCTCGATTCAATTATACTCTTAAAAAAACCCATTTCGCTTTTATTTTCTTTCTTTGGCTTACTTACAGAAGCATAGAAAGGTGTTTCTGACAAAGAAAAGGGTATTTATACTTGCTATAGCACAAACAGGTACATACGGAAGTCAAAACACGTGGGCAAGCAAGTTGAATTTGATACTTCAGCACAATCAACAGAATCCTGTAAAGTTCTCAGGTGGCTTTCTTTATGTAACAATCAACCATGAAATGTAACACTATCTTATTCTCACTTTTAAGAGGAAATTCTGTTCTAAACCAGCCGAGTCAATAGATTGAGAAAGAGTTATAACATGCTATAACACTTAGGTGACGTTTGATAACTTATAAAAGTGACGTTTGATAACTTATAAAGAAAGTGATTACAGGAAAAATGATTACAAGAAAAATGATTACAAAAAATGTGATTGCAAGAAAAGTAACTTTACAGTGTTTGGTATGCCAATGTAAAATTCTGTTTAAATTGCAGGGAAAGTAACTTCGCAACGTTTGGTATACAGTTACTTTGCTAGGAAAGTAGTGATAAATTTCAAAAATACCCCTGAATATAAAAATAATTTTTTAATGAAAATTAATTAAAATAAAAATTGTATTATTAATATTACTTATCATTTGTAATTTTAAATTGTCATGTATTATTATTAATTTTAATTTTATAGAGTATAATATTAATAATTCATATATTATTAGTGTAATTCCAAATTTTAATGTATCAATTGTAAATTTTCAATTATCATGACATCAACATAGTACCTATAACATCCATGAAAGTTATAATACTTCATATAAATCCATGTAAAATATTTTTCATACATGATAATACCCTTTTATGGTAAAAGGGTAATTGGGGTAAAATGAGTAAAATTAACTTTGCAACCAAGGCTGCAAAGTGATTGCAGCCTAAATGGACTGCAATCACTTCGCAGCTTCTGGATGTAAAGTGATTGCAGTTGCAATCACTTTACATTCAACTTTCTTGATAACAAACGTTGTAATCACTTTGCGTCCAATTAAATTGCAGTGCAAACTGATTACTTTTCTGATACCAAACGGCCCCTTAGATTCGAACCCAATCAATTTTATCTCCTTACCTTACCCCAAGTAAAAAAACAACAACAACAATCCTATTAGAAAAAGCTTTGATCATAACAAAGAATCAATCATTTTCACCATAAACAGAATGCATACCAAATGCAGATCAATCTGGTTTCGAACCTAAAACTTTCATAATCCAACATGTATAAGAGATCCTTCATCTCTTGCATCGGACTCGAAGACAATAACAAGATGAGTTAAAGAGAGAGCGAGAAAGGCAAACGAAGAAAAAATAAACAATATCGAATACCTACAAACTTGGAAGTCAGGCATCATCGTCATATAAACCTGATTCTCAACATTGAGTTTCATCTCTTGTATCGGACTCGAAAACATTAACAAGACGAGTTAAAGAGAGAGACAAGGCAGATGAAGGGAAAAAATGAACAGTATCATATACCTATAAACTTGGAAGTCAGACATCATAGTCATATAAACCCGATTCTCGACAATTAGTTCAGATAAACCTGGGGTAAAAAATTTCTTTGTGCTACAAAATTATGCACCCATTCTCTGGGAATAATCACCTATCATAGAACTCAAATAATCAATATCACTTACTTGTTTAATTATCTTATTATCGGTATATTCGTAATAAACCTCTACTTTCCTTTCTGCGATAAATGTAAGGCCACTAGGGCTGACTGCAGAACTTCTCTAGCCAAGCTCTAGACTCTTTTTCATAGCCTCATAAACCAAATAAGTAATGCTTGCAGCTGGGACAACCTTGAGAAGATTTGGAACGAGTCCTTTGTAGAAGCCTCTATAACCTTCATTCTGAAAGGTTCTCCAGAATACATCCGACATTCCCTTATATGGAACATCAGAGGTAGCACTATGAGCTTGCATTCTGGGAAAAAAAGAAAAAGAAAAAGAGGAACCTCGGCAATAAGCAAACATAACAAATTGTGGATACAAATACCAAAACCGGTATATT
This sequence comes from Firmiana major, assembly GCA_033439115.1. Classification (NCBI taxonomy): domain Eukaryota; kingdom Viridiplantae; phylum Streptophyta; class Magnoliopsida; order Malvales; family Malvaceae; genus Firmiana; species Firmiana major. The sequence goes on along the minus strand of CM065896.1, from coordinate 95,666,163 downwards.
ATGATGCAGATGCCCAAATTACCAGAAAAGGGACATATATACATTATAATCATACCTCGTTCTAATAACCTGCAACGGATAAACGCAGGTTGCTCCTAAAGCTCCAGAAATTGTTCCACAACCTAGTTGCACAAGAGGACCCGGTTCTACAAAAACAAGAAAGAGTTGTCAGCAACTCCGAAGTTAATGAAAAATAAGGAACAAAAAAAATAAGCTAGCCCAAAGCACAAGAAGCAGACAAAAGTACCACTATCTTGAAGAATATATGTCCTTGAGAAATCTTTCAAGGTCTCATAGACAGCAAGGTCGATGCCAGCATATGGAATAATCCCAAGAAGAGATGGGACAAGACCTTTATAGAATGCGCGAGGCCCCTCCTGAACCCATATATCCTTGGTTAGTTTCCCCAGCTTTGGAGCCCTTCCACTTTCAGAAGCACAAGTCTGTAACCGAGTTTTTACAAGATCCATGGGGTAGATAGCAGATTGTGCCACTGCGCCTGCTACGCCACCAGCAATAAGTCTTCCACAGGCACTTATATCACCATTTTTATTCCCCATATTGTCTCCTATTACATTCTTTAACATTTCATATGCATAGAACTTGATAGCACTTTCAGGTGCTACCTTCACAACATTTAACCCATTACCTCGGAAAAACCCCAAACCACCATCTTCCTTCCATATCTTCTTTATAGCCGGCAGAATACTAGCACGTGTGGTCTGCACTTGCAAAGCCACCTTCAGGCGATCGAGAGGAGCAGTTGCAGTGCGAGAAGCTGCTCCTGCTATTCCTCCTGCAATAAAATATTTGCTTCTCTTAACATGTTTACTGATTCCTTGAGGAATAACAGCATGTTCTCCAATATCTACAAGGCAAACCCTTTCCCAATGATGATAGATGTTCTCGATAGTAGCTTCATGAGGGTAGAGTAGAAGGAAATCTCTCCATTCTTCAAATGTAATAATTCCATTATTGTCCTTATCCACATGCTCTACAAATCGAGCAAGCTCCTCGTCATCAATTTGAATCCCTGCAAATTACAAACTGCCAGGGCTTATAAGATGAAAACAACTGTTTAATTGCAACCGTGAGAACTACCTGCCCTTCCACATGTATGATTAATAAGAACTAAATATGAGAAATCATGATGCACAGAAACTATCATGTATTTTCATTGGATACATGTAAATTTAACAAGGAAACGCTTCCAGAAAACCCACATAGTACACCACAGGTCGAGTATCATAAAAAGCAATCCACAGTTTCTTAAACTCTATAAAACTCAAAAATATGATTCCAAAAAGCTTAGAGGTATCAATCATGTATGGTAAAAGGGAGCACAAGATTCATCAATAACATGCAAAAGTCCAAGTCTGTTACATGTTTACTCATTATGTAAGAACACCAATAGATACCTAAATATATTCCAAGAAGAAACTGTCTCAAACATCCAGCAAAAACAAATTGGCAGATGACTTTATACCAACAAAGAAACTTTCTCAACTATCAAGCCAAACAAACAGACACATGAGCATACCAACAAGATACTGTTCGCAAGCCAGACAAAACACTTTCCTTCAGTAGTGACAAACCTTCCTAGAAAGCTCACATAGAACCTTTGTTCCCAAATCACAGGATTCATTGAGGTTCCTCAACAAATGCAGACGCGTTCATAAAAGAAATACAAAAATCACTGATTCACATTTAACATGGATTTCAGAGACAAGAAAACACTCATTAGCAGCTCCACTAAAATAGAACAAACATTCAGTTCAGACTTCTGCTCATTGATACTTGGGTTTCAAAAAAGTCTTTAACTAAATGAACATATCTTTGAACAACAACAAGAGAACAGCAGATTCAAAAATACATCCAAAGTCCTTATTTGGTTGATTTAAGAACTGAAATAAGAAAAGTTTAATATTCCATACAACGGTAACTCATCTGGCTTGTGAAACTTTATACCCCATCATAATCTTCCCTTGAGATACTTTCAAACAAAGGCTTTCCAATACAAACTGGTGGAAGCAACTTCTGACACCTAAGAACAACCTATTCCAAATTCCCTTAAAAATTTGAACAAGACAATACATACTCACAACTCTATATTACTAATTAAAATACAGCTCTAGTTAAGCTCTATAATGATCTTCAAGGTCAAGGTTTATCTTTCTGTACTGCCATTTGCCACTCCAATGGGATAATGTTATCAAAACACACTAAGATCTAACAGCAAGTGTAAGACATTCAATTAAACTTCCATTATAGATAAGTTTTGGGAACACATGACATAAAGTATTAACAAACGATGATCCATTCCATTAAGCATCAATTATTTTCACAAATTTTACTGAATATAAACAGCATTTGTTTGGCCTGAAAACTTTCTCTTTCAAGCTTGTTATCTAGGCACCTATATCTAAATGAGGGAAAAAGTTATATATGTATTTCCCCCTAAAAATAAAAAAGAATTTAAGCACCAAAATTTCACAGAATGAATTCAATCTGCCACCAACAGAAGTTCGAAAAGACCTCAATAGTCACCCATCATTGAGATTTGAGCAGAGCAGTTTTCTAGTTCTTTTAATAACTTCTTTTAGTCTCCAAGGAAAATTGCCAATTGTAAATTATTAAAAGATTTTGTAAAAAGTAGGAAAACAAATTCTAGTGTTTAATTAGCCCGTCTGCTGATAGTTACCAAACAAGAAACCACACCAGGAACTTCCTGCAAACAACAAGAACATACAGTTGCTTCTGGATGAATTACTATATATGCAAAATACTTTCCTTACAGGTACCTAGCAGCAGTTCAAATTACAAATACCGCAAAAGCAAGTTCTCCAATCTCGCAATGATTGCAAGTGCTTCTAGTGAAAGGGACATTAAAAAGATCAAAAGCAACATTCAGCTTCTCAATTTATAAGCAAATAACCACAAGTTGTTCAAACTATTTAATGATTTCGCTATCAACTCAATCAATGCAACTACCTCACCAAACCAATCAAACATATCAAGTTAAAGAAACAAAACAAAGAAAAACTATAAAATAATGATACAGAGCATAGCATACCAGCCTTAACAAGCGCATCCCAGAGCTCCTCAGGCAAAATGCACCCGTTATGCTCCACATCAATAGCTTGAAAAATCCTATAAAGTTCAAGCTCCTTATCATCCATATACCTCTTAAACTCGTTGTAATCCACGCGCCCATCTCTGTTGGCATCACAAACTTTCAACAGATCATTGGCGTACTTATACTCTGCTGGAATCTGCAAAGCAGTGAGACCATTTTCGATCTGAGCATAATCCAAATATCCCACGTTGGCTGCATCGAAAAAATTGAACAAACTCCGAATCCTCAAATCCCTTTCTTCCTTGGTCTCGCGTAATGCTAAGAGAACATGATCCATTGAGACAGGTCCGGGTTTCTTGACCGGGTCACAACATTTGGGTTTGGATTTTGTCTCCATTTTAGGCAATCCCACATGCTGCACGCCCTGTCCTGCTGCCCCAGACATAACAATAACAAAACAACAACGTTTCCAATTACCTCGACAAATTTCACCTATTTTTCTACGAATGTTGTCTCTTGGGGCTGTTCTTCTTCTCTGCAAGCATGGAGGTTTGGAAAGAAAGAGATCTGTTTCATAAAATTGGAAACAAAGAACATAGAAAAGGACCCCTTTCTTTAGGAAATCAATTAAAGAAAGGATCCAAAGATTTGACTGGAATTAGTGAGAGAAAGAGGACAAAGATTAAGATTTTTCTTTCGTTGGAGAGGAGGGTCAAAAAGAAGGAAAACTAGAGTCAAAATTCCAAAAGAACAGACTTACTAAATCAAAATAATTGAGATGAATTCAAAGCTTTTCTAATGGATTCTGATTTGGGTTTCATTTATTTTTTCCAAAGATCAAAACCAATCAAAGAAACAATACAATAGCACAGATTGAAAGCAGCGAAACGGGCGGCTCCAAGCAAAAACAAGCGGCTGAAAGAAAAGGAAGCTATAGGAGAGAGAAAGAGTCACTATAAATTGGAAAAATACACGTGCAAGACGATTAGATGATTGAAGGTAGAAGGAGAGTGTGATTCCTGACCAGAAAACGAGATAACAAGCCTTGGCCCCAAGCTCTAGACCTTCCAAATTCCCTTACTTTCTGTGGGCTTTGAGAGAAAGTCAGAATCAGACTTGGGTTTTTCCTCTTCCTCCTCTATCTTCCACAGCTACAGGAATTCAATGATTCAAGGAAGAAGAGGCTCCTAGAGAAGGGAATATCATTCTTTCAACTGTTATGTAGTAATCCTTCTGTTTTTAATAATTTTTTCCACCTTGTGTTGGCTGGGGCCCGACCAGCTCTTAGGAAGATAGTTGTGCTTGTGCTAAAGTGATTCTTCTGCCTTCATTGGTGGGAATTTTACTATTCTTTACTTTTTCTCCTTTTTCCTTCCATCCTCTCATTGTAGCTTGCATGTACTTGGAGTAAATTTCAAGCAAGCTTGTTAGATTCATTCCAATTTGATTGGAGTTGCTATCTTTACATGTTATTAGATTGAGAGTGAATAAAATCATTCAGCTTATAAATGATTTTTTTCGAATCATCTATTATCAAAATTCAATCATAAAAAAAACAACGAATAAAATGATCAAATATTGTGAAAGAGTTACATGATAAAATTTATATGAAATTTTACAAATTTTTTTTAATAGTAAGACAATTTTTTTTTGTATATACTAAATATGGATGAAAATTTTTTGTATATACTAAACATGGATGAAAGTAAAAGTTCCCATGGCTCACAAGAGGCAGAAATGGGCTCCTTGACACCATCATATCCCACCTGCCTTGGCCTGTATTTGCAGGATTTGCATATACAGAAGCAGAACAGAAAAAGGATGAGCCATTACCAAATCCAATTTGGACCACTCAAACACCTTACCCATGTTCTAATATTTACAGTTGGCCTTCATAACATATATGCAATGTTATAAAGACTCACTCAGATATTCAAAGGTTCAAATTATTACGAAGAGTTGCATTGTTCAGGCCTATATATCAGTCATTTGACAACAAAATTACTGGAATTTACTGATGCAATACAAACTAGTCTCATAAGAATATAATCACATCTCAATTGCTTCATACCCATCTTCACTCTCATGTTTAAGCCGATAATGGATGGCAACAATGATAATTGTTACCACACCCAGCAAAGCTACCGCGGCCCAAAGGATAGTTAACAGTATAACAGTCCTGTGTCTGCATCAGATCATAATTTCATAACATCAGAGGCTTAATCTAAGTTGTTCATAATCAAGAAGCCTCCTTGCAACTGCAAAGAGTCATGCAGCGAATATAGAGTAAACTATTCTTTCACCTTTTACCAGAAAAAAAGCTTTCATTGCTATTGATATAATGCTGCCTAACATTTGTAAAAGAAACCTCAAACATAAAGTTCTAATGCAAATAAGAACTTGTTAGTCCATATCAAGCAGACTGCATATTTAACCATGAATATGATTTGGCCAGCACCTATCAATTGTTTTGCTGTGTGTAAATAGTGATCTTAAATGCTCTATTACAGTCATCTCTCTTTAAAAAACTAGCAGAAATTTCTTTTATCTCCTACATTTATGAATTTGCTTAAGAACACTTATCTAGTTAGATTAATGAATTTTCTTCATCAACATTTACCATTTCAGAATTAGAAACTTACTTGAACAACAGTCTATGAGGTCCACATTGGCTTGGGCAATTGGTCGGCAACCAAAATGTAGAAAAGCCCCATGACTCCTGTATGGTGTCTGGTACTACCATAATTAGATTCCATAATCAGAGTCTCCCACTCAGATATCTTGACAGTTCCAGGTTGAGAATAGTAGGTGGACATTCCTACAATGTAAACCCGCTTCATCTCCTGCTTCCTCCCCCTCCCCATAAGTTGGTATTGAAGAACACAGCAGTTAGCCATCCTGAATTCACCACAGGCAAACAGGCACAGCGTATCAACATAAGAGGACACCAAATGATCACATTAAACATCTAAATTTCTTTAGAACTAGCAGTGGTTAACATTCTTATAAAATATATGGGAAGGGGGTCTAAAAAGCCAGGATAGTCCTGATAACATAAAATTGCAAAATTTAACATAAAAAAGCCATATGGTTCCTTAAGGAAAAGAGCACCTTTATAGAAGAGATGTCAAGTACCTATATCAATCCTAAAACAAGCCTAGTTTCTAAATACGAGAATCCTTAGTTGCAGCTAGAGTTGTAGGGTTAACATGGGTAGGCTCACCGGAAATCACACACTGACCGCTTTCAATTATGTCGTCCCTCTGCAGTTAAAAAAAGTGGGAAGATACTTCAAGATTATGTAAAACAAGAATGAATACTGCATCAAGCATTTGAAAGACAATTCCTGAGGAACTTTGCTGGAGACCAAAAAGGGAGAAAATGGAACAAAAGTGTATGGTAGAAATGAGACAATTAAATACCTCTCTATGAAGAGCAGAACCAGAGCCCCCTGAATGCTGGTGTGAAACACCATATATGACATAACCACCAAATGGCATGTCAAGGCTTATCCTTTTGGTGTCAATGCACCCATCATCAGCCAATCGAGTAGCACGGCAAGATTCAACTTCATATTCCACCTGCGTTAAAGATAATCAGTGACATGATATTTCAGAAGAAATTTTGATTGACAAAAAAATGTTGCAGAAGATTAAAGTTTGCCTACCTTGCAATCGTGCTCTGCATTAATCCCTGTTGAATTAGTAGACCTTTTCCATCCATCAGTGATGTCAAATATATACACTTTAACAGGCACAACGGAGCTATCCATATGGACTCACTTCACAGTGTATCTCAGTTTAAGGGTTCTTCTGATGCCCTCATACCCTTGTTTCAGCCTACATTGTGTGTGATCATAGCAACATAACAAAACCCCTTTGTAATCTGGCATCAAAGGTTTTCAATATTCATCCTCTGTAACATTATACAAATCACACCTGCATTCTGTACATCCCAACATATCTTCCACACCCCTTGTATCAATTGCATGAACATTAAGCATCCATCTGTCCTCAAACCCAGAAGGAAGGTCAGCAGGATTCCCAATTTCTATTCCATATGGATCAGGAACATGAGTTGCGGTTTTTTGTGTCTCGGACCCAAGGCCAAAGAACTGATCAAGAGCACCATCCTGACAAATCCCACTATTTCTCCCAGAAATATAATCTGACCGGTTTAGTTTTTTAGTGTCATTAAACTCTAACATTTCCACACCTTTACATACATAGTATCTTCCAACAACCCAACGATGGAGATAAGTCTCATGAAGGGGAGCAGGATTCCCTGCATCATCAATCACTTCTGCATTGAAACTTTTCAAGGCAATATGACCTTTCGGAAAGTAAATATTGTAGTAGAATCTATTTCCCACTGTTCCTGGTCCGAGCACAAACTTAGGTGATAGAAAAACAGCAGTTATTATCTTGTTTTCATTTCCCAGAAAAGCTCGTGAATATGGTAAACTTAGTGTCACCAAAACTCCAACCAAAAGCAACCACCCTGGATTATAACTTTTCATTTCCCTGTCATTTCAACAACTTGAGTCAAACCATACAATCCCACCTAAGCTAACTATATATTTCAATGGAATCAAAATTCAAAAAGAAAACAAGATAAGAAAACAGTTTCGTTAAATGGGGAACGTATAAATTATCTGCAAAATAATAAGATTATGTATAGACAATTCAAACAAATGCTTGAATACTCTAGGAACTGGTATCAAGAACTATATGATGCAAGTCTGAAGCAAGACTGTGAAAACAGCAAAATTGCTACTGAACGTTGATTTCTTTCCATATAATACTTTAAACAGTTCTTTGTTAGAAACCAGTTTTTTTTGGAATTGAAAAGGTTTATTATTTGTACAAGAAGAAGATATAAATAATTATTCAACTTTGATTTTTAAAAGAACCCAAGATTCAAGACCTCCAAACACAACACTGAAAATTTCCAACTAGGATTTTAGCAGACAGGCAATTATCAATTATCAATTCCACCGGCAAAAGCAATCCAATGGAAAGAAACCCAAAAAAGGAAACTGAAATTTGGATAGGATTACCAACGATAAAGCAAATTAAAGGTGCTATCTTCAGGATAGAACTTGAAAAGAAATGGGAAGAAAAAACAAGGAAAACGGCAACGTACCTAAACGTTCGGAGATTACTCCTTCACGCCCATGAACCACTGCTGTGTAAGCAAGCCACTAGTGTTGAACGTTCCAAGCTCTGCCTGGACAAATTTTCCTCACTTTAGTTGAATATATAGGATACAAGCAGAGGGGAGCGCATGGGAATTTCATCAAATGAGTTATGCAATAGCCCAAAAGCTTGCTGTTTTCCTCGTTTCATCACAACAGGAAGCAAAAACATAAGCCGTGACGCTAATTCGTACACAGCTTTGGCTTTAACTTTAATGTTCGTCGTCTACGGCTACGGCCGACCTAACAAAACTTCAAATCCCAAGTAGAGTGAACGGTTGTTGAGCAAGCGATTGTGTCCTCTATAATTAAAACGTGTGAAATTATTTATAAGTTATTCACGTTTAATTTAATAATAATATGTATATAATTTATTTATTTTCGAAACTCAAATAACTTAATTAAAACGTAAAATTAAATTTGAATATTTTAATAAATAATATTCGGCCGAACGATTAATAAATTTAATCCAATTTTTTTAATAAATATTATTTTATATTTTATTATTAATTTAATTTTTTATTTTCATAATATTTGATTAAAAAATAATAAATCGAATCTATCGAATTGAATTCGATCCTATAGAATTGAGCTCGAACTTTTTAAGTATTTTAAGTCGAACTCAAATTTCAAAAATTAAATTTGATCGAGTTTGAATCGAATTTTTGACCTTGAATTTTGAAGTCGAACATGAACTTGATATTGGATCATCTTGATTTAGCTTAATTATATCTCTCGTACACGTTATTAGTATTATTTTCATATGATATTATCATATCATATTTAAAAGTATTAAATATTTTTAATATTTCTAATTAACTTTCAGATTACATATATGTAACGTTAAAAATTCATATATTCAAAAGATTCAAATTATTATAAAGTTGCATTGTTCATGAATCATGCGGATATTATTGTCTCAATACATAACTACAGTGTCATAAAAATTTATTCACATCACAATTACATCATCGCCATCTTATCTCTCATGTTTAAGCCAATAACAGATGGCTTATTCGCATCACAATTACAGTAAAATACGATCCTGTGTATCTGCATCAGATCATAATTTCATAAAATCAGAGGTTTGATCTAAGTTGTTAATAATCAAATCAATGTTTATCATTTGAGAATTAGAAACTTACTTGAACAATTGTGTGTAAGGTTCACATTGGCTTGGGCTAATGATCAGCAACCATTATGTAGAAAAGTCCCATGACTCCTGCATGGTATCTGATATTACTGTAATTAGATTCCAAAATCAGAGTCTCCCCTTTAGATATCTGCAAAGTTCCAGGTTGAGGATAGCAGGTGGACATTCCAACAACGTAACCATCTTCATCTCCTGCTTTGTTCCCTTTCCCATAAATCGGTTTTGAAGAACACAGTAGTTCACCATTCTAAATTCACCACATGCGAACAGACACAGCTCATATGATAACAAGACACCAAATGATCACATTAAACATCTAATATAGACAAATATATATATATATATATATATATATATTTATACAAAGTGTAAAGTAGAAACAAGACATTTAAATACCTTTCTAAAGAGAGTAAAACCAGAGCCCCCTATATGTTGGTGTCCAACAGCATATATGACATGACCACCAAATGGCATGTCCAGGCTTATCCTTTTGGTGTCAATGCACCCATCATAAGTCAATTGAGTAGCACGACAAGATTCAACTTGATATTCCACCTAAATCAAGGATATTCAATGAATTAATATCTTAGAAAAAAATTATTGCAGAATATAAACAATTCATCTACCTGGCAAGAGTGTTCTGCATTAATCCCTGTTGAATTAGCAGACCTTTTCCATCCATCAGTGATGTCAAATATATAAACTTTAACCGGCACAACAGAGCTATCTATATAGATCCATTCCACAGTGTATCGAAGGTATAGGGTTCTCCTGATGCCCTCAAACCCTTGTTTCACCCTGCATTGTGTGCCATCATAGCAACATGACAAACCCCCTTTGTAATCTGGAGCCAAAGGATTTCCATTCGCATCTTCTGTAACATTATACAAATCACACCTGCATTCAACACATCCCAACCTATCTTCCACACCTCTTGTATCAATTACATGAACATTAAGCATCCATTTCTCCTCAAATCCAGAAGGAATTTCAGCAGGATTACCAAATTCTAATCCATATGGATCAGGAATATGAGTTGCAGTCTTTCTTGTCTCAGAACCAAGACCAAAGAACTGATCAAGAGCACCATCCTGACAAATCCCACTATTTCTCCCTAAAATAAAATCTGAACCGTTATTTTTCAGAGTGTCATTAAAGTTTACTATTTCGACACCTTTACGTACATAATATTTTAAAACGATCCAGTGATGAAGATAAGTCTCATAAAGGGGAACAGGATTCCCTGCCTCATCAGTCACTTCTGCATTGAAACTTTTCACGGCAATATGACCTTTTGGAAAATCAATGTCGAAGTACACTTTATTTGACACTGTTCCTGGTCCGAGCACAAACTTAGGTGATAGATAAACGGAAGTTTTTATCTTATTTTCATTTCCCTGAAAGGCTTGTGAATATGGTAAACTTAGTGTCACCAAAACTCCAACCAAAAGCAGCGACCTTGGATTATAAATTTTCATTTCCCTGTCATTTCGACAACTTGAGTCAAAACCATAGAATCCCTCCTAAGCGAACTATATATTTCAATGGAATCAAAATTCAAAAACAAAACAGTCGTATGGGGAGGGTATAAATTATCTGCAAAATAATAAGATTATGTATAGACAATTCAAACAGATGCTTGAATACTATAGGAACTAGTGTCAAGAATTATATGATGTATTGTTAAGAAAAACTGTGAAAACAGCAAAATTGCTACTGAACACTGACTTCTTTGTTAGCAACCAGTTTTTTGGAATTGAAAAAGATCATTATTGGTAAATGAAGAAGATAAAAATAATTAGTCTACCCTGGATTCAACGCCTCCAAACACAAAATTGAAAGCTTACAACTAGGATTTTAGTAGACGGGAAATTATCAATTCCACCAGTAAAAGCAATCCGATGAAAGAAAACCCAAAAAAGAAAACTGAAATTTTGTTATGATTACCAACGATAAAGCAAGATTAAAGCTGCTATCTTCAGCATAGGACTGGAAAAGAAAAAGCAAGGAAAACAGCAACGTACCTAAACGTTTCTAGTTCAGCCACTGCTGTGTAAGCAAGCCACTTGTGTTGAAAGTTCTAAGTACTGCCCGGACATTTTATTTGAATAAATAGGATACGAAGACGGCAGCGTATGGGAGTTCGTCAAATGAGTTACGCCATAGCCAAAAAGCTTGATTTTTTTCCTTGTTTCGTCACTGATGCAAAAACATAAGCCATGACGCTAATTCTTAACTGCATTAAGTCTTTGACTAAGAAAACTTCAAATCTCCACGGAGATTGAACGCTGCTTGTTCAGCATGCAACTGCCCTATTGGATTTTGTCGCTGTCCCACCAAACTTCACGTCAAAAGGCTAAGCACGGTGCTTGATCAGGTGGGTTGAATTAAGAAAAATAGTCAAAGAGCAAATCGAAACTTCGAACACGTGTTGTTTCCCAGCACTATCTTCTCGATAGTCCATGATATAAATAAGTGTATAATGTATTGGACTATCTCAGCAAGCAAGGAGGGTTTGCGCCTACGCAAAGGGAACTGACTGGAAGTTGACATTTAAATTTTTTGTTACAAAGTTGACATTTACTTAGATAGTAACGGGGATGTTATTTTATTTATTTATTTATAGATATGGCAATTGGAATTATATTTTGAGTTTTATTGTGTTTATTAAATTACAAAATTTATTCTTTTAAAATTTGTGAATACGTCAAAAATAAAATATTGGTTTAATTTTTTTAAATTATATAATTTTTATATTTTGTTTTCGTTCTTAAGAGATACAAAAGAAAAAAAAGATTCGGACCTCGACCTAATTTTTTTCAGTGAGAGACAACAACAATAACTAAATTACATTTTGATCATTAGTTTTTATTAAATTTTAACTCATGTCATTTTGTATGTGATTTTCATATTGTGCCATTGTATTAATAGCATAATCACCTTTAGTTGAGTGGATCATCAATTGACCCAACTCAATTTTTAAAAATGTATATTATTTATATGTAATTAGTATAGAAAATTTAGTAAATTTATTATATTGATACCACTAAAATTTCTTAAAATTTGTTAAGAAAGATGTCAAAAAACAAATTTTATCTTTATTTTTCTATAAATTTAATTGGCATGAAAAAGAATTTTATGTAACACAGGTAATATGATCATTGAAATAAATTTTCATTATGAATAAATTGTAAAAAAAATATATATTACATTGAGGAATATTTTTTGTTACAAGAAAAATATATGATAATTGAGAATGAGATTGAATCCAAACATTACAATAAATCACAAATTTTCTTAATCACTTGGTCAAAAAGTTGTTGGCAATATTACCTTTAGCAACAAAATATTATAAAAAACTATACAGGAATCTACTTATATGATTACACTAGTGTAATACAAATTTTGTTTACATTCATATTCTTTATATTATTTATATATATATATATATATATTTAATCCGATTATTGAGTTCTATGTTTTATTTATATAAATTATGCATACCAAATTTTAAGTTAATCGAAAAACATTTAATTATTGAATAATTATTATATACGCTGTCAGTGAACGAATGTTCTTTAAATATATTATGAAAATAAAAAATAAACAAATTAAGACATTCGTCCATCCTAACATCGTTTGTATAATCAAAAAAATCATTAGTAGTGTATAAGATATTAATCGTTAATTATTTGTTTGATTAATAATAACTATGTAAAAGATTTTTTTTTTAATCTAATCCCACGAAAAAATATAATATTACAATATTGACCATAAAAATATATTCCTAGCTACGCCACTATATTATATTCCAAGATTGTAAGTTTATCTTTTGATATTATCTTAATTGATCGATTATAGAAATTATTTGTAAAAATAATTAATTTTTTAATTTATTCTATTAAAAAGTTAAATTAATCAAAATTTACCAAAATATAAAATTTCATCAGTTACCATAATTGCAAGTGACTTATGCATACTATAATGTTTCACCATTAGCAATCGAATAAATGTTAAAAAGAAAAAATATTTAAAGAATGCAAATAATCTATATTTGATTAATATTCAAATAATTTTTTTGGATTTAATTAAAAATACAAAAAATTATATAATTAAAAATTGTATATTCATTTACAACAAAATTATTAGAATTTATTACTGCAATACATAACTACTGTCTCACAAGAATTTATTCGCATCACAACTGCTTCATAACCATCTCATCTCCTCTACCATGTTGAAGCCAATAACGGATGGCAACAATGATAAATGTTACCACACCCACCAAAGCTATCGCGGCCCAATGGATAGTTTACAATAAAATACAGTCCTGTGTGTCTGCATCAGATCATAATTTCATAAAATCAAAAAATTGATCTAAGTTGTTAATAATCAAGAAACCTCATTAAATATCTAATATAGACATATATATATATATAGAAAGACTTTGCTTAAGCACAATTGTCTAGTTAGGTTAATAAATTTTTTTCATCAATATTTACCATTTGAGAATTAGAAACTTACTTGAACAACAGTGTGTAAAGTTCACATTGACTTGGGCTAGTGTTCCGCAACCAGTATGTAGAAGAGCCCCATGACTCCTGTATGAACTCTGATACTACTATAATTAGATTCCAAAATCAGAGTCTCCCCCTTAGATATCTTCAAAGTTCCAGGTTGAGGATAGCATGTGGACATTCCAACAACATAACCAGCTTCATCTCCTGCTTTGTTTCCTTTCCCATAAATCGGCTTTGAAGAACACAGTAGTTCGCCATTCTGAATTCACCACATGCAAACAGGCAAAGCACATCATCATAAGGTAACACCAAATGATCACATTAAACATCTAATATAGACATATATATATATATATATATATATATATATATATATATATATATATATATATATATATATATAAAGACTTTGCTGGAGACAAAAAGAGAGGGGAAATGGCAGTGTAAAGTAAAAACAAGACATTTAAATACCTCTCGATAGAGAGCAGAACCAGAGCCCCCTATATGTTGGTGTGCAACTCCATATATGATATGACCACCAAATGGCATGTCAAGGCTTATCCTTTTGTTGTCAATGCACCCATTATAAGTCGATCGAGTAGCACGGCAAGATTCAACTTGATATTCCACCTACATCAAGGATATTCAGTGAGTTGATATCTCAGAAGAAATAAAAAAAATGATGCAGAATATAAACAGCTCATCTACCTGGCAAGAGTGCTCTGAATTCATCCCAGTTGAATTAGTAGACCTTTTCCATCCATCAACGATGTCAAATATATAAACTTTAACAGGCACAACAGAGCTGTCCATGTCGACCCATTTCACAGTGTATCGAAGGTATAGGTTTCTTCTGATGCCCTTAAACCCTTGTTTCACCCTGCATTGTAATCCATCATAGCAACATGACAAACCCCCTTTGTAATCTGGGCTCAAAGGATTTCCATTTGCATCTTCTGTAATATTATACAAATCACACCTGCATTCAGCACAACCCAACCTATCTTCCACACCCCTTGTATCAATTACATGAACATTAAGCATCCATTTCTCCTCAAATCCAGAAGGAATCTCAGTAGGATTACCAACTTCTATTCCATATGGATCAGGAATATGAGTTGCAGTTTTTCGTGTCTCAGCCCCAATGCCAAAGAACTGATCAAGAGCACTATCCTGACAAATCCCACTATTTCTTTCAGGAATATAATCTGAACTGTTAAGTTTCAAAATGTCATTAAACTCTAATACTTTGACACCTTTTCGTAGATAGTATTTTAAAACAACCCAATGATGGATATAAGTCTCATGAAGGGGAACAGGATTCCCTGCCTCATCAATCACTTCTGCATTTAAACTTTTCAAGGCAATATGACCTTTTGGAAAGTCAATATTGAGGTACATCTTATTTGACACTGTTCCTGGTCCGACCAGGATCTTAGGTGATAGAAAAGCAGCAGTCTTTATCTTATTTTCATTTCCCACAGAGGCTTGTGAATTTGGTAAACTTAGTGTCACCAAAAGTCCAACCAAAAGCAGCCACCTTGGATTATAACTTGTCATTTCCCTGTCAATTCAACAACTTGAGTCAAGTCAAAACCATATAATCCCTCCTAAGCTAACCATATATTTCTATGGAATCAAAATTCAAAAAGAAAACAGTTGTCTGGGAAGGGTTTAAATTATCTTCAAAATAATTAGATTATATATATACATGTAGACAATTCAAATAGATGGTTGAGTACTAAAGGAGCTAGTATCAAGAACTATATGACGCAACTCTGAAGCCAAACTGTGAAAACAGCAAAATTGCTACCGATCACTGACTCCTTTCCATGTAATTCTTGGGAACAGTTCTTTGTAAGCAACCAGTTTTTAGAATTGAAAAGGATCATTATCGGTACATGAAGAAGATAAAAATAATTAGTCAACTTTGATTTTTTAAAAGAACCCAGGATTCAACGCCTCCAAACGACAATTCTGAAAGCTTCCAACTAGGATTTTAGCAGACTACAAGTAATTGCAATCTTAAAAGCAAATTTACAGACGGGCAATTATCAATTCATCCGGTAAAAGCTATCCGATGGAAAGAAAACCCATAAAAGAAAACTGTAATTTGGATAGGATTACCAACAAAAATGCAAAATTAAAGCTACTATCTTCAGCATAGAACTGGAAAAGAAAAGGAAAAAATAAAAAGGAAAACATCAATGTACCTACACGTTCTAGACTACTTCTTCACGCCCTTCAGCCACTGCTGTGTAAACAAGCCAATTGTGTTGTACGTTCCAAGTATTGCCTGGACATTTTAGTTGAATATATAGGGTACGAAGACGGGTGAGTATGGGAATTTCGTCGAATGAGTTATGCCATAGCCGAAAATCTTGATTTTTCCTTGTATCGTTTCCCATGCAAAACATTAGCCAAGACGTTGATTTTTAACACTGCTTTGAGTTTTCCACTATGGCGGCGGCGGCCAACCGAAGGACAGTTCAAATCTCATGAAGAATGAACGTTGCTTGTTTAGCAAGCAACTGCGCCATGTAGTAAGATCCTCTTGGATTTTGTCGCTGTCCCACCAAATTTCTAGTCAAAAGGTTGAACATTGTGCTCGATCGCGTGGGTTGAATTAAGAAACGTAATCAAAGAACAAATCGAAACTTCGAACTCGTTTCCCGGCACTATCTTGCCGCAAGTCAATGATAATAAGCGTAAGCAAAGGAGAAAACGTATACTGCATTCGATGGCCCCCGCATGCAAGGAGGCTGAACTGATTGGAAGTTGGCAAGTAACTGGGATGTTTTTTTTTTTAAATTATTCATAGATATGACAATTGGCATTATATTTCATTAAATTGCAAAATTTATCGTTTTAAAATTTGTGAACACTTCAAAAATAAAATATTGTTTTAGTTTTTCTAAATTATATATAATTTTTTTTTAAAAAAAAGTCGTTGGAAGTATAAGGAGGGAAAAGAATTCGAATCTTGCTCTATTGTTCTAATTCCTCTTTTAAGAAGAAACAATAATTATTAGATAA